>OZ018323.1:176607214-176922252 GCA_963969495.1 Ceratothoa steindachneri
TACCCCTATACTCTTCGTCACGCTGACCGTGAGTGGTTCCCTGAATCATTGCGTGCTGGTTGGCATCTCTACTGCATCAATGCATCCACACCATTGCCGCCAAGTGCTACCACTGCCATCACTTCGGGCATACAATTAGAACATCCAGCCATGCCAAAAAATACACCTTCTCTCTCTGAAGACTCTCCAGTGTTAAGATCATAGTAACCACTATGTCCATTCGTAAGGCAGCCGCGCGCCTATTTTGCACGTATCATTATTTTATTTTCTTAGTTTATTTAGAGTAATTTCTTGAATATACCATTGCATTTTATTATGAATTTTCTAAAAAATATTAAATGCATACCTTTTGTAGCATGGAAATTTCATTTACCTACTTTTCAAATTTTGAAAAATATTTTAAATAAGGAAAGTCATTCTTTTATTTTGCTCAGTAATGTATTTAGCAGGTGACGACTCTGATACTAGGATAACGATTCACGTGAAAGGGGTTTCAGTATCTTGTTGATAAGGAAATTGGTAAATGTATGGTTAGCTTTAATGGGAGCGAAGAAAGATGGTGAAAAAGACCCGAAGTTTAGCTTTATTTATTTCTTTCAATAGAGTGACACAAGGACAGACAGACATCTTTCTTAGTATAAGAAGGATTTGTGATTGCTGTTCTGTTGTAAGCTTTATACTATAGGTAAGAAGTGGTTATTGATGCAGACAATAGACTAGCTGGACAGCATTCAGATATTATATGATAATATTAGGGACAAGAAAACTTGAGCCTTTTTCATATTTACGAGAAAACTTCCTGAAATTTTTAAAAGGCCGAAGTAAACGCATTTTTCTTGGAAACCTGTCAGGGCCTACTTATCAAGAGAGAGAGAGAGAGAGAGAGAGAGAGAGAGAGAGAGAGAGAGAGAGAGAGAGAGAGAGAGAGAGAGAGAGAGAGTCACAAGGAGTCACAAGGAAAAGAAGTACCCTAGAAGACCTTACGGTCCATACGAGAGGGTACTTGTTACGAGTCAGGGACTCGTGAGCCTGTCAGCGAACCAGGACTTTATCCAGGCGCCTTTTGAACTGCTCCACAGAGTCGCTGTTCACGACTTCTGGCGGGAAGCGCGTTCCACTCGTTGCAGATACTGTAACTGAAGAAGTTCCCGCATCTGTCCCGGTGATAACGCGGCAGCTCAATTTTGTAGCCGTGGTTTCTCGTTACGCCCTCGCTTAGTTGGAACATGTCCCCGTTGCTTACGTGGTCAATACCTCGGAGGATTTTGAAGACCTCGATTAATTGACCGCGCCGTCTTCGGGTTTCCAGTGAGAAGAGGTTTAGTTCTTCTAGGCGGGCTTCGTAACTTTTGTGCCTGATCGAGGGGATCAGTTTGGTCGCCCTGGCTTGTACTCGCTCCAGTCGGGCGATGTCCTTCCGAAGGGATGGACTCCAAAACTGGACTGCGTACTCCAGGTGAGGTCGGACCAGGGAATTAAAGAGAGTGAGAACGATTTCCCTGTTCCGATACCCAAACTGTCGCTTGATATACCCCAAGATTCTCTGGGCTTTCTTCTCCGCCTCGATGCACTGCTTGGAAAACTTGAGGTCGCTGGTGATCACGACTCCCAAGTCTTTTTCCATGTCTGTGCTCTCGAGCGCCGAGTTTTTGAGGCTGTAGACGGCTTGGGGATTTCTGTGGCCGATGTGCATCACCTTGCACTTTTCGACATTGAACGGCATTTGCCATTTGTCTGACCACTCCCCGAGTTTCCTCAAGTCGGCTTGGAGTCTCTCGACGTTTTCCGCGTCTGCCACGTTCATACCTAGTTTGGTATCGTCGGCAAATTTGGAAATCCTCGCAGTTATGCCATCATCTATGTCGTTTACATAGATGATGAAGAGTAGGGGGCCCAGCACGGAGCCTTGGGGAACGCCGCTTGTTACCGGTAGCCAACCGGACTTTTGCCCGTTCACCACTACTCGCTGCCTTCGACTATGCAGCCAGTTTTCGATCCAGTCACCTACAGCTCCGGCGATGCCTAGCGCTCGAGAGAGAGAGAGAGAGAGAGAGAGAGAGAGAGAGAGAGAGAGAGAGAGAGAGAGAGAGAGAGAGAGAGAGAGAGAGAGAGAGAGAGAGAGAGGGGGGGGGGGGAATTCAGTGGCAAAAACCCAATCATATCTTTATTAGTCTCGGGGGACCGTTTCGTGTTCGCTGAGGGCTGGGTCACTTGTAGCTGTGGTCAAATTCTGTGTCGAGAAGGACATTATTTGTTTAAGTTCGCAATGGCTTAACCGACCTTCCCTCGAGACTCATTTATCTTTAATATCTTGATAGGATGAGGATTGCTGCTGCCACCAGAGATATCATAATTTCAAATCAATAATTGCCACTGTCCATTTCTATGTTTCTCTCCTATTTGCTGGTTTCTTTATATTTCTATCGTCATTCCTTACTTCTTTACGTTTTCCTTCTTTCTTTCCTTTTCGCTTCCTTTCTTTGTTTTTCATTTTTATTTCCTTTTCTTTTTCCTTTCATTTCTTTGTTTTTCGTTTTCCTTTCCTCCCTTTGTTTTTCACTTTCCTTCTTTGTTTTTTCTTTCCTTTCGTGGTTTTTCTTTCTTTCATTTCTTACTTTTTTTTCTTTTTTCCGTTTATTTTCTTTCCTTTTAGTGTATTTTAGTTTCTTTCCTTCTATTTACTTTATTTCCTTCTTTCCTTTTCTCTCCTGCATTTATTATATTTTATTTTAATTTAGTTTTTTGTTCAATTTAATTTAATTTAGTTTTATTTTGATTGATATTATTTTATTTCTTTTCCTTTTCTTTTTGATTTTTATTTTTTAGTCGCGTGCAAGTCTATATCTCACTATGTCAACGGTCGGTCGGTCGGTCCGTCCGTTGGTTCCCGTTTTGCTTTTTTTTTGTAATAACATCATAACTATTCGGCTGATTCTAACGAAATTTGAAACCCTTATATTGTTTTACCTTCTTTTTCGAATAATAAATATACTTGCCAAAGTCCTCCCAAGGTTAGCCGGGAAATTATTTGGCAATTAGCATCATGATTATTGAGCCGATTCTAAAATCCTCCCAAGGTTAGGCCAGAAACTATTCTGTTTTGGCAATAACATCATAACTATTCAGCCAGTTCTAACGAGATTTGAAACCCTTATATTGTTTTACATTCTCTTTAGAATAATATAATTGCCAAGGTCCTCCCATGGTTAGTCCGGGAATTATTAAAAGTTCTGAAGGTCGTAAGGCCATAAATTAGAATAAGTGAGAGCATGCAACTTTCGTCAGCAGACCTTGTTTTTTATTTTCCCTACTTTTCTTCTATTTTCTTTTTTCTATTTCCTTTTATTTTTCTTTTCCTTTTATTATTTTTTCCCCTATTTTTCATCTTTTCTTTCTTAAGAAGATCATAAGGCCCCAAAGTTGTGAGACTCAAAAATATATGAACGATGCCTAGCTCGAGTAGCTAAAGATGAGCCTACTAGAAGCAATAGCTACTGGGAGAGCACATAACTTTCCTGAACCTGGCCCCAGTGATGAAACGAAGGTAGGTCATTGTCGAGGAATAGGCCGAGGGGTGGTTGTAGTTTTCCCCGACTCTTATATATATATATATATATATATATATATATATATATATATATATATATCCTATTATCCCGAATGCGGAGGAGTCGTCGTACTACTCCTTATACTTCGTTTGGCCCGTGTCCTGAATGGGTTTATTGCCTCAAAGTGCTTAGAGTTAGCTACGGAGGGATTGGAATGAACTTTGCGAGCAAGCGACCCAAAGAAAGTTAGATACACTACAATATGAAAAAAAGTTTTAATGAAGACTAAACAAGAATATATATATATATATATATATATATATATATATATATATATATATATATATATATATATATATATATATATATATATATATATATATACAAATAAGGTGCTTTGAGAGATAAATTAATAAGTGAATCTCGGATATCTCACTAGCTTGGAAATTACTATTCACCATACAAATCCCTATACACTTGTAATGCTGGTAAGCTTCGCGATCAAGTCGGGGAATGTAAAAGGAAAGGGTTACCTTGGAATTTGATGTTCGGGTGGCGCTGGTGAGTGAAGGTACTGAGATAAAGGGTGGAGACGATGAGGTAGGTTCTCCAGGGACCGACCTGATCCGACAATTCCGTCACGATTCTTGCTGAAAGAAGGCGGTGACAGGAGCTTCTTGTTACAGAGGGCCCCACGCTCGTAAACTCCGAGGAATCCTGAGGAAGGGGGGGGGGGAAGTGATCTATCGACGCGTAGGGTCACGAAGAAAAGCCCAGATGTAGTTTTCTCGTTTAGGGAACCAAAGTGAGGCTGTTTGTAGCTTCGGCTCTGAAAACGTGATTACGAGCCTGGTTCCGCACTGACTTGCAGACCAACGGGGTAAGGAGCCTCCCTAACTGGGGCCGATCTCCTCTCTGAAGGCTTGATGCTTCGACGAATTACCACTACACCGATAGATGGTAATTCCTGTCCCGCCAGACGCTGTGTAAGCTCTACTAGTGAGGGTTAAAAGAATTCGTCTTTTATACTCGAAACTCGGGAAAGATTCTCAGGACGCCGGAAGTAGATTATATGTCAAGCTACTCCATTTCGTACTTTATAAACTTCCGGCAACTATCGGCAGCGGAGATGGGCTCCAATTTATCTATAAACAGTCCGGGAAGGAACTCGGTGGTTAGCTGGAATGGCCGGCGGTTTCTTCCGGCTGAAGACCACCAGATATTGGGCCGGAAGGGAAAGGGTTGATAAGCAGCCCGCTCAGAAGGAAGGTAGGCAAAACTTAGGAGCATTATGCTATTCTCTTACAGTCATTTATTAAGAAAAACACTCGCTTCATTAAGAGGCCATGTTAAGAAAAACACTCGTTTCACTAAGAGGCCATGTTAAGAAAAACAATTTGTTCACTAGGAGGTCATGATAAGAAAAACACTCGCTTCACTAAGAGGCCATGTTAAGAAAAACACTTGCTTCACTAAGAGGCCATGTTAACTCATTCATAACCAGGAGCTAGAGAAGCATAAAAGTCCAAATATAATCAGTAGGAATACTGAAAAAGAATCATGGATATAACGCATGAAAAAGCCACCTTTTGTACTCCAAATCCATGGATGCTGGCAGTGTCCTAGATTCCCCAGGGGGAAAGTTTTTTTACATACCACTAATTTTACTTCGTTGTGTACATCTGTGTATACTTACACACGATTATGGCCTTCCAATGATGTAGAAACATTCACACATTCGCTCACAATTTTTTTTCTCTCTTTAGAGGCTAGATCTTTGCTCAAGATTTATGTCGTCATTGTTTTTTTATTTCTCACTATAAGAAGCAAAAACTAACGATGGTATCTCCGCAATAAAGTTTGTAAGGAGTCATTTCTAACAAAAGCACCGTGCCATTGCGATATTTCCGTGTTAAATTTTGGTTTGTGACCAAACCTAAGCCTTGCCATAGTGAGCAACGTGGGACGTGGGAAGGATATTTCTTCTTGTTCAATATCCGATGGAATGGCGTTGGTGACATGGTTTGGACCAAGAGGTTGGATGTTATGTTGTGTTATGTATATGTGAATTGGTTTCTAAATATTTATAGCCTGGTTACGGAGAAGTGAGATTCCTTGAAGTATCTCCTGGGAGGTTTGGAGTGGGGGGAAGGGCGTTCCTGCATGGAATGGAATGGCTGACTATGGTTTCGCTTACTCTGGAGACCTGGATACCGCGGAGGTCAAGATAGGGTTTTATGAGACCCGCCTCAGCTTTAAAGGGAAATTGTTTTATTGGTGTCCTATGGAGGCATCCTACAGCGAGGCAAGATTGGGAGCCCGGGTCATAGTGCTTGAATGTGATTCCGTGAATGATCGAAGTTTGGTCATTTGTGTGTCAGCTTTTGTTGTTTCTTGTGTTATCAGAGAGTTATTCATTTGTCCCAAAGTGGTGCCGAGCACTGTTAGGTGTTCTCTTTAGGCGTAATGGAGTGTATTATAGGGTGATGCAGGAGTATTTGTTGCACTATAATTTGTGGAGTGAGTTGAGGGTAACAAAGGATTTTGAAGGCGAGACCTTCGAATCATCTGATATAGAGTTGTAGCTCATAGCTTGCTTAGCTGAACATAAATGAGTGCTGAGTGAGGGTGATGATGGCAGCGCCATAGCTGAGAAGTGTAATGGTGGAATTTTGGGAAGTAATCGAATACAAGAGTGAATAGGCTTGTAGTGATGTAGTTGTATTTGTGGACATGGAAGGAAGAGGGAAAGCCATTATTGTGTGGTGTTTTGTGTTTTGGTGGGAATGAATCTTGGTGGTCGAAGGCTCTGGTTAGATTTATTGTTGGCATTACTGCCTTGTGTGAGGTCGTAGGTTGGTTGAAATCTTAGGTGAGCTGGGTGATGTAAGTGTGATGTGGTGGAGTAGACAGAATTTATGTTTGGCGGCATCAAGTTGGAATTGTGGATTGATTTTATTTAGGACTACAGCATTCATAATTTTGGAGTAGAGAAATATGGTGTTATTGAGGGGTTTGGTGGTTTGAGAATGGGCTTTATGCGGGCATATTTCCATATGTTTGGAATAAATTTATGGGAGATAGAGTGGGTGAACTCACGTGTGAGAGCGTCGTTGTTTCAGTTGTTGTCAAGGAGAGAGTGTGACGAGAAGGATCTTTTAACGTCTTTTGTTATTCTTGTCATCTTTATTTTCCTATTTATTTATTCGATCAGGTGGCCAAGGTGCAAATGAGGTAAGGAAGAAGACTTCTCACTGAGAAAAACATAACTTTGAAAGAAGGAAGTTGTAAATATTTCTCAACCTGAGATGGATTCATAATTTCTTATATTTTTATCTTTTTAGGAATTAAAAAAAACGTCTTTATGCAGCTTCCTTTTTGAATAAAGAAAAAAATAGCCTCCTTTTTTATCCTTTTTAAATATGAAACAAAATCCGTTCTTGCCTTTTCATTTTAAATAACTAAAATCTACTCTGTTTTCCCGTTGTTCCTTTTTGTTAATTAAAAAAGAATTACGTTTTTTTCCTATTTAATGCGTTTTTTTTAACCGGTGCTTCCTCAAACCTGTATTTTGTAAGGTCATTGTTAATCACTGGTTGAGGTTGTGTGTCGTGTAAGACCGCAGAAAGCTGTAATTATTCAAACTTACCTCGTAGCTGATATAAAATGTGACCGTATCTCTCGCAGCCACACTGACGTCAATCCGAAATCTAGAGGTTTCCCGTTCTCTGTCAAGGAAAGGGGAAAAAACTATTAAATTTTCGAAATAAATTGCAATTTAAATATTATAAATGATGGAAGTTAGACTTCCTATTTAAACAAAACTCCAGTATTATCTTGCCATACTTTGAACCACTTTTTGTCTCGCCCGTATTTTTAAGCAACTTAGTATTTCTGTAAATTTTAGATATAAATCCACTTTATATAAAATGTTAGTACACAATAATATAAGGAAAAAAGGTTGAGTATATTCTATAGAATGTTCTCTTTGTAATTTACCTTACTTCAGGTAAACTGGTAAATCTTTATCTACTAGAATTTACCAACATAATTATAATATTAGAAGAGGTGAAATAAACAGCGCTTCATTTTTACATTTAACCGAAAATAACCACCCCATTGACTGGAACTCTGCAAAATTCCTCTATTATTCCGGTGATTTCACAAAAAGAAATATTGTCGAGTGTTTATTAATTGGCATCTTGCCTAATATAAATAATTTCCCTAGCCAATTTAAACTCGACCCTGTTTTAAAAAAACTTGTACTAAATGAAATAACTTCATGATGTAGCCTGTTGTCACTCTTTATTAGTGTATTATCATTCGCATTGCCTCCCCCACCACGTGTCTCTGCTAGGATCATGGATTAACTCTTAGCCTTAAATGTTTTCGTTCTAATGATAATCCTTTAAAATGTTTTTGTTTTTTCACCCACTATTTCCATTCATATACACAGCGTTATTGTATGTATATCGTTTTAGGGATGCATATGTCTGTTATTAGTTGCCGATTGTTTTTTTTTATTGGTATTTTTCTGTTTTATTATTGTTTTCCATTGGTTTGTACTATGTGATGGGCGTTCCCTTCGTATCTTTGTACCCTATATAAAGTTGTCTTCTCCATTTTCATGCTATTCCGTGAAAATGAATTTGCAAATATAGTTCGAAAGTGCTTCGATTCATCTTTTCATTTTCCTGTGGGTTAATTTTCATATATATATATATATATATATATATATATATATATATATATATATATATATAAATCCATTAAACCACATTGAAAGAGAAAACGGAATAATTTTTCCTTGCAGTAATTCTCACAATCCTTCAAATTCAGCCTCACCTCTTCAATCACATCCTTTAAACTAACAACTCAAGTTTAAAGGATGTGATTGAAGAGTTAAGGCTAAATTTGAAGGATTGTGAGAATTTGGAGAAGGTGGTCCCCAGAAGTAACCAGGAATCCTTTCCTTGTAAGTCCTACCTCTTTGTTCCCAGGCCTAAGAAGAATTACCCAGTGTGCCTGGTTCGAATTGCTTTCTTTCACAGATCTTTTCGAAAAAAGATAATAAAAATATTACTGCATGAAAAAATTATTCCGTTTTCTCTTTCAATGTGGTTTAATGGATTCATTTTCATCATTCTCTCGCGCTACTTTGAGAGATATATACATTTGTATATCTGCCACGCATTTAACTATTCCTCATTTATTGTCTGAATTCCCAATTAAATTTCTATTTCTTTCATATTCTCCGTTCGAGCTTGCGAAAGTGTTCCTTAAAAGCTATTCTATTCAGAGATTTTTTTTGGTTCTCTGCGTAGCATAGTGTACTAACGGCATACTTTTAACTGTGATCAAAGCAGTACTCGCTGCTTCAGTGTGCCTGGTTCCAATCGCTTCCCTGCACGGATTTTTTCGAAAAAAGGTAATAAAAATATTACTGCAAGGACAAATTATTCCGTTTTCTCTTTCAATGTGGTTTAATGGATTCATTTTCATCATTCTCTCGCGCTACTTAACTATAATTTAAGAAGGGGATTTTTTTGAATATTTGAATAATAATTTCATCTTAGTTTGGTTTTGACTTATGTTTTTTTATCAAAGTTATTTCTAATTATTCTTTTATAATATCGAAAAATAAAATGGTGAAGTTTAGAACATTTATTTTTATATATCTTCTTCTCTAACTATATTTTAGCAACGTGATATTTAGAAAGGGGGGAATTTTAGTTTAGAGTTCCTTTTTAAAATTATTATAATTGGCGAAGTTCAGAAAATTTATAAAAATTTAACCATGGTTGCTTTTTTTAGATTTTAAATATTAATCTTAGAAGCGAAACTCTACCGCTGAGCTACCAGGCACAGTGACTCTACTTCAAAATTGTTTTGAAAGGTAGAAAATAAATATGGCGAAAGCCCTGTGGTGGTTGTTTTTACCCGCAGAACTTGCATTTGCTCCTTCTTATTTGTATGTGACTTGGGATGAGCCTTTAAATTGTGAGCGGGTAAGAAGATATGGTATAAAAATTCCGTGGAGGTTCCTAGCTTAGAGAGATACTGGGTTTGACGGGGTAACGCTTTGGGCGAAGTAGAGTCACTGTGCCTGGTAGCTCAGCGGTAGACCATCTGATCGGCAATCAGCAGACCCGGGTTCGAGTCCCGGCCAGGAATTTCAAACTTTTTTCCCCTGGCCTTATCTCTGTCTTCTCGGTAAAGGATTGCCTTCATTGTGCCGCCCTCTGCTCTCTTTGATTCTAGTCTTCTTCTAATGTCCCTTTCTCTTGCCTCTAAAAAAGTCTCCTGTTTCTTGTATCATTGCTCATTGCTCGCGTCTAATTTATCTTTCTTGTATATATATATATATATATATATATATATATATATATATATATATATATATATATACGTCAGAAAAAGCTCACAATATGCACATGAGTTAAATTATGAAGAAACACCCACAAAGGAAAAGTGAAAAACGATTCCGAGCGCTTTCGTCTTTACGCCCAAATCATGGTACTACATCATGCTAAAGACCTTTACCCCAGGACCCGGGAAATGTAGTCCAGAACGGTGTCCAGCCAGTCCTTCCGGCAGCCCCTTGTGCCCACTCCCAGACCAGGAAACCGGTCTGGTGGGCATTTAACATATGTAAGTCTGAATTGTAAATGGCTTTCAATCGATAAATAAAAACCCCCGAACCGAACAGATCTAATTAATGGATTTGAACAGCAAGAACACGGAAATCGCTTACGGCGCACCGAAATGCGCTGGTGTCGGTTTTATTTGCCTAGGAGCAAAGTGCTGCGCTTTTGCTATCTTCAAAGGCGTCATACGTACCCTGACCTGGCGCTAAATGCGGGTCGACCCAACGTAAAGGACTTGCACTGATTCCATGGTCTTGTATACGACTGACACCACAGCTGTGACGTGCATATGAGCAGCCTTAGGTTCTATAGTACCTGCGCTAGGAACAATCTCCTAGTTCGTGGAGGGGCGAGGAGGAAATTGTTCATTCAAAGTTCGACTACAGAGGTGAAATTTACTCTTTTGCATCTATGCATCTATTGCGGAAGTTGGTTTCTATCTAACACTGCGGTCTCCACTTGGAGACCAGTGCCTTCCACACGACCCCTATAGAGCATCCTTGTCGATGCGTGGGAGATGCCACTCGACTTACGTCTAGTACAGTTGATTAGGTTCTCTTATGCGGTAGTTCAGCGTCTCCCCCAGTCACCAACGACTCTCATATCGTCTTTAGACTAAATTTATAGGAATAATGGATCTCTTACTGATTATCCACTATATGGTACACGAACTAAAATCCAATAAGATGTAAAAAAACAATTAAAAAGATGCATATATAATTAAAAGATTTAAGGTTTTAAATATTTTCATAATTTTAACAAATTATATCTGTTAAATTGCTCTTAATTCAACTAGAATATTGTACGAATTCACGTAATTCTCATGTCATAAGAAAGGAGAGATCCAGTTAACTCTGATGGAGCTTGCAATTCAGCTTCGTTAAATTTGCCCTATTTAGATTATAACAATGAAGAACATGAAGGACTGTATACAAAGTAATGTCCAATAAATATTTTTTATTAAAGAAACCGAAACATAAAAGTATTTAATAAGAAATCCTATCTAAGAAGTGCCTAGGCTACGTATAGCGTAGACCGAATTTCCGTAGCCATGGAAACTTCCTAAATTCATTAATATCTACGTTTATAACTTTCTATACAATCCGGATTATAGATTTTGTTAGTTTTTCGGCAGTTGGAACATCGCATTTTTACCGCACCCGTAGACAAAGTCATTTTCACAGTTTCGTGGAATATCCAGTGTAAAATCCTTCTCATCAGTGAACACTATCTTCTTAACATCATCACTTGAAGAAATATCGAAGAACGATCTGCACGTTGCTTTACTTTCATCCTTCACATTATTGTTTTTTATTAAAATGGGAATTTCTTTTGAATATTTTTAGATTCGGCAATTTCACCACACATTTCACAGAACTCATCAATATTTAGATGTTTTGCAATTGTCCATTTCGATAAATTACTCACTGACTCTTATTCTTGAGAGCAGATTTTATCAGTTATGTATTCACATTTTGGGAAACTGTAACTGTTTTAGGCCTACTACTTCCTGGTGGTGGTTTCTACATCGGGAATTTTGAAAGGTTTTTCAAATGTAGCCTGTTCCAACCTCTGGCAGGAAACTCGTGTAATAATCTGTCACTCTTCCATCCTTTGGCAATGCAGCTTAAATAAGAACACAGACTTCTTCTAACCACGTTATTTTCCCTACTGAGTGATTGAAAAATAACTGGATATGTAGGTGTAGGCTTTAATAATAAGACGGCCGAGGGTAGGTTAGAAGAATAGGCCCGAACAGGCATGACAGATGGAAACCACAAGAGTATTTATTTATTATATTGCAAGAAAGGTTTATATGATATCGTTTTCACCATTTTTAATATCAAGAAGTAAGTTGTTTTACAATGGGTCATAATATCGTTAAAATAAGCCAACTGATTACTGAAATATGATTAGTATATATATATATATATATATATATATATATATATATATATATATAAGTCAAGAGCCACGAAGGAAAATGAAACACGGGAGATCTACGAGGCCTTTCGACTAATCGTCCTTTACAAAGCAGATCCGTGTTTCGTGATTCAGTTATACATATACGATATATATATATATATATATATATATATATATATATATATATATATATATATATATATATATATATATATATATATATATATATATGTATATATATGTGTGTGTGTGTGTTAAAAGTTTTGAGACTACTATATTTTTCTTAGAAGAAAATTAATAGAACTAATCAAACGTATCGTTCTGTTTTAGTATGTTTGTATCATAATTTGAACATATCTATGCAAAACATTAGAGCCCAAACCCATTTTATTAATAAATATCTTCTGTTGATCGCGCAGTCAATATTCACAATCATGTTCCTTCTTCTTCAGGACTGCTTCAGTTCGTTTTGGCATGATGGAGCCCTAATTTGTGATGGTATCTTGACTGATATTCCTCCACTATGGTTTAATAAGCATCCGCAAAGGTTTTCAATTGGATGGTGCCTGTTTATCTACCGCCAGTTGGATTATTATCCCCCACAAATTCTCTTTGGGTACAAATCTGTGGAATTCCCAGGACAAGGCTTGAAAGGTTTGATGCTATTTTCAGCCATAAACTTTGTTATTGCTTCTGCTTTGTGTCAAGAAGTTCCATTAGGCTAAAAATATTCAGTTATTATCGCTAAAATGATCCTTAACTGTTTGCAAAAGGTGCCGTTGAAGCACATTTGGTACCATTTTGAATTCATGGAAGTGTTCTTTCTGCAAAATTATTAGTGCTCCATGTCACTTAGTTGAGAAGATGCTTAGACGTGGCAAATATGCTGGTGCTTCATTGTGGATACGTCACATGGCTCTTGAAAGCGCTCTCCTTTGATCCTTCTAGCGAGGAATCTTCCAGAATCTCTAAACAAGCGGAAAGAAGATTCATCAGGTAATATTAATTTAGTGAGATGATGCTTCTTGGCGGCGACCTTTTTCGAAAAGTCGCCGTCTCACTGTACGCGCTGAAGCGATCACATCTGCTTCTTTCCAATCGTGAACAAGTTTGGCATTGGAGACAACTCGTTCCTTGACATGGGACCTTACCAGGAGGAAATCTTGATCTTCATTTGAAGATCTTGGATGTCCAGAAGACTTCACAAAAGTTTATCTAGTCTTTCTAAAGTCTTTGATGATCCTAAAGATGGTGTTCCTTGATGCAACACCCTTAGCAACTATTTCCTTGAATTTTCACTCACTTTGGTGTAGAGCAACAATGGATGCACGAATTTTTTGGAAAATAACATTTCTGGAATTTAAAAAGTTGAAAACATTTATTTTTACCAAATTTATTACGAAATAGATTATAATTATAATTATATTTGTCATCATTTTACCATTTTGATCAAATCGCAAAGTTACAGATGATATATATATATATATATATATATATATATATATATATATATATATATATATATATCATCATCATCATCAATAACTCTATAATTTGAGAAGGGGATTTTTTTCATCTTAGTTTGGTTATGACTTATATTTTTTATCAAAGTTATTTCTAATAATTATTTTATAATATCAAAAACAAAATGGTGGAGTTCATAAATTAATATAACGGCCGTATGCTTAAACAAATGTGAAATGTACATTTGAGCAGAGAACCTATTTTTTTAAGTATTTTAAATTTTAATTAGTGAAATTCAGAAAATTTATAAAGATTTTACCTTGGCTGCTTTTTTTTCAATTTTAAATTTCAATCTTAGTAGCGAAGCCATTGCCTGGTATACATATATAATATATATATATATATATATATATATATATATATATATATATATATATATATATATATATATATATATATATCAAGTAGCCCCCAAAATGACATAGTATTAAAAAATATAATATCTCAGTAACCTCTTTCTATTCATGACATTTTTCAGAGGCAAGAAACTTTCAATCTTCCTTTTTTGATTACAAATTACGGAATTTAGATACCTTTTATATTTTTCTTGCACTTCACAAAAAAACGTGGGTAAAAAACGAATATCGAAATAAAATATTATTTTATTGTGCAACATCATACAGGAATTTTTACGTTTCTACAAAAGCTTCCAGGAATGAACGTGTCATATTATGGATATCTTTATTTACAGTTCCTCAGTACCCAAAATGACGTTGTCAAAAGAAGATCGCATTTTCATTAAAGCTCGTTACTGTGAAAAGAGATGGAAGACTGAAAGAGTATTGAGTGAATTTCCTGGAAAAGACGTGCTGTGGAAAGACTCTTATAAAAGACTCGCGAAATAGGAAGCGCTAACAGGAAACAAGGAAGCGGTAGACCTAAAACAGCTTCAGAACTCAGAAATGTGAATTACATTAACGATAACATTTGCTCCCAAGAAGATGAACCAGGAAGTCATTTAACGCAAAGAACAATTGCTAAAATTTGAATATCGGAAGAAATTCTGTACAACGAATAACTAAGACACAAGCTAAAAGCCTTCAGAAGAATTGTATCTTGAAGAAAAAGTGGTACTGTTAAGGATAAAAGAAAAATAAGATGCAGGCAGTTACTTGATAACTTCTCTGTCGCTGATGTTAAAATTATTTTCTTCAAGGATAAAAAAGTTTCACTTTAGAAATTCCGCGAAAACGCCAAAAGGACGTTGTCTACGGGCGTGGTAAAAGGGGGACATTCCGATAAACAGATTGTATCATGAAACTTCAAGATTTTCCAAAGAGGTTATGAAATCTGCAGAGGTCTCTCTCTTTGAATGGCAAAACAGATGTTCATTTTATTGATACTGAAAGGACAAAAGTGAATTATGCTGATTATATTGAACTCCTGAAAACAAAGCTGTTGCCTGATTGTAGTCGCCTGTATCAAGAAAATGACTATTTTGCATACAAGCTACGCCACACAGTCGTTTCTAATTGCCAATAGCCCAAGATTAATAATGAAAAATGAGCGACCACCGCAAAGTCCAGATTGCAACCCCATGGATTACTCAATTTGGGAGTTAATAAAAGAAAAGGTTTACCGAGGTCGGAGAGAACAATTCACTGAACCAGAAATGAAAGGCAAAATACGTGAATCTTGGCAAAAATATTGGCATTAATGAAGTGAGTAAACGTATGTGTGTGTGAAAAAAAAAGACTCAGATTAGTGATTCATCAAAATTGATGGTCAAATCGATCATTTACTGTAGGTAAGTTAAATTTCTGATTATTTATTCCTTTACCTTCGATATTCGTTTTTTTTACCCATGTTGTTATTTTTGTGAGGTGCAAGAAAACTATAAAAGGTATCTAAATTCCGTTTTTGCTTCGAAGATTGAAAGTACCTTGCATATGAAAATTGTCATGAATAGGAAGGAGGTTACTGAAATATTAATTTTTTAAAAATAGATCATTTGGGGTGGGGTAGAAGCACCCACTATATGAGAAACTCACAAAAATAGCGCGTGAAGGAGCAATAATGCAAAGTTTCTCAAGAAAAAGAGCTGTATTAATATTTTAAGAGTCGTGCAAAACGAGCGAATTGTAATAACTAAAGGCACGCAGAACTTTTGTTCTGTAGAATGTGTTTTTAACATCATTTAGAGAGGTTACTATAAAATGGAAAGGGTAACATAGATTTGACCAATTTAAAATATTTTGGAAAACTGTGTCCCAAAATTCCTCGTTAACGAGACTTAATCTTCATAGAAACATGGAAGTGAATACGGTTCGTTTAAATTCCCGTGGCCAGAATAATAATGAACATAGAACTAGAATTACGGTAATAGAATATTTAAAGCATGCCGAGGACCTCTGACTCAAAGGGTCAAGACGGGTAACAGTCTATCAGGCTCACGTTCAAAGGTAAATTGAATACATGTTACCAAAATGATAAGGGTAATGAGAAAATTGTGGACATGCATAGTATTTATATAAATTGCCTCGTTTCGCCTTTTTTTCTTACGCTTTTACCTTTTTTTCTCGCCTTTCAAAATATTTAAATATTTCGATTATTCCATTAAAAAAAACGGGCAAATTTATTTATCGTTCCTTGAACTTTACTTAAAGAAATAGTGTTGTGTTCATATATCAAAACATAGCCTAATTTTACCATCTTCCCCTGTCTTTCCTAACTCGCCTTCGTCATTAAACAGCTTATTTTTAATGAAATATGCATAATTTTTACCGAATATTATTAATTATCTTTTTTTACCACCCCTTAATTTGTTTTATCACCGTTTTATGTTCTTCGTACATATTGTTTTACTTTTATTTGTATCCATTCATTTTTATGACATTTTGTATTCCTTAATCTTATTGTGTGTATCTTGGGCAGTGAGTGGAGGCACGGTTGATATAAGCGTTAATTACACCTTTCTTGTATCGTTCTGGGCATTCACGTTCTGCATTAACGTAGAGGCCAGGATTAGTGGTTTTAACCTATACTTTCATTGTAATCTTGTAATTGTGTTTAGTATTTAAGGTGTCGAGAAATGGAAGTTGGATGTCTTGGCTTCGTTTAACTGTATAAGTGAGGGATGAACATTCCTTAAATACTTTTTGGCGCGTGTGTATTTCTTCTTCTGATTGCACATTTATGCAGATGTCGTCTATTTATCAGCAGTAGATATGAGGTCTGGGTAATTTTTCTAAAACTTTTTTTTTGACGGCTCCCACGTAAAATTTGCGAATAAGACTCCAAGAGGAGAGCGCATAGCAACTCTGTCTACTTGACCCTACATATCTCCATTGGGACCATAGAACGGAGCTTCTGCGTTGCAGGAGTATAAATACAACCTAGGATACTGTCAGCTCTTCCCCTACTCATAATTGCAGAAACTAAACTAGCGAGAAGAATGACATACCACCTAAGCATCGGCGCCCCCCAAAGCCACACAAGTCAAAACAATGGAACTATTCTCAATATAAAAAAAATGTTAGAAGAAAACACTAAAATTATTGAGTTTGCACCAGATTGCCGACAACTTCTTCTCCTAGAAGCCATCCGTATACAAGAAAAACAACTTAAGCTTAACATTCGATTTATTTCGAACGCGATATTGGCAAGCGGGAAAATTAGGAGCTGAACTACGAGGGATACTTAATCTGCCCCTATGAAGGTCCTGCCCATTTCGATCTTCTCTTATCATGCTCACAAGTTTGTCAGTACGTTCGCACATGCTGATCTCTTTGTTTATATATATATATATATATATGCGTGTGTGTGTGTGTGCGTGTTAGCATAGGAGTGATTCTAATGTCACAAAACCATGTAATTGATTACTTTTGGTCCCAGATAATTTACACTTGTAATGGTTTCCGTAAAATAGAAATTATTGAATCTACTTTAATTGGAGAAATACCCAAATTTGACCTTTCAGAGGGGCAATTAAAATTCCTTTTACTCCAGAGTGTAACGATATATTATGCGATCCTTGTTTCCTTGGGGATGAAATTAACACAATAAGCTAAACATTTACTGACTCCAGTATCCCCTCTGGTTCATAGAAAATGTTAAAGTCAGAACCAACTTTTATTCACCATCTTTTTCTAAGTAAAATGTTGGTAATAAATTATATTTTATTCACATATTCGCCTCAATTAATGAATTTTAAAGAGTTTCCAGGGGCCAATAACATTAATGTTGTCTTTCAATATGAAAATACCATACGAAATTGTCTGTTCAAAATAGATCCACTGCCATGGAAAATTGGCGGAAACAGTATATTTCCCAAGAGAGGGAAGGAACACAAATGAGACATACGCCGGGGAAGCCTATCTTCTAGCTTGTTCTTACATGTTTGGTGGAAGATCGTGCAATTAATTTTGATAATTCCAAAATAATTTAGAATTTTCACAATTATATAGATAGATGCTTAATCGAATCAGCTTTGATTAACGATAACATTAATCCGACCTCTGCTCAAAATATCGTTCCATACCAGCCCCCTAATTAAATTCTGACTTTTAAATTTGTGTGTTCTGAGGTGAAACATCACTCTGTAATTATTAGTTGACCAGCGACTGAAGATAACCGATATCTCCGTCGAAACCTGGTTTTGCAATAAATTGCTCAAAAATACTGATTTCTTTCCTGCATTGACTGTATTATTATTATTATTATTATTATATTGAAAATTAAATGGTGAAAACTAATTGGCCTTATGACGTTAGACATCAACATGTAGGCCCTCAATTTTGCAGCAAGGAGGAATCTCTTGGCCAAGAACTTAATTCGAAGTCACATTTGTTCACTTAAGAAAATGCATGAAACTTTCATAACAAACGAAGACATCTTCACTTATGTAAATAATTTCTTCATTATACTATAAAGTAAGTAAATCTCTATAGCAACCAATTGATTTTGTTATGGTAACAAACAAATGCCAAAGAAGGAAGAACTAACTCCTATTATGACCTCATCCAAATGTGGGTTTCTTCCAAAATGAAAGAAAGACATGTATTTTTGGACTAAAATGAAAATCTTTCCAAGTTTCCAGACTGGAAATTGTAAAAGTTATTTCGGCTGAATATAAAAAGCTTCTCGGCGACTGTTTTCCATAACTATAGATTGGGATTTGGAGTTTTGAGTTGACTCAGGAAGTTTAAATTAAAAAACAAAACAAAAACGGATTCAGATTTTCGTTTGCAGATAAAAAAAGGAATATAGTTTGAGAGATCAAATTAAAAACAAAATGGAAATTGCATTCAATGGAACTCACTGGCTGTGTTAACTATACGGAATGTTATGAAAAGGTATAATCCTTTCATTACCAATTTATTTACTAAATTCCGATATGAAAGGTTTGCTCAATTCTTAGTAGCGACTTACCTCCATGCTTATAAAAATATTGAACCTTTATCAGAAGCAACTATATATTGTTTTAGAACGGCTCCAAGAAGACGTATCTGTAATAAGGATAATTTCTGATTTTTGATAGGTGCAGGGAAAAGGAAATTAACGAGAACACGAACGAATAGAAAGCTTGTAGTAAAGATAGAAAAATTAAAGATAATGTGAAAAATATATAGCCGCTGATCCCGTTACAGGCACTAGGGACGAGATGGAACACATCGCCGGCCTTTATGGCCATAGAAGGCACGCAGTCTCACAGATGTCAGCTGCAGCATGGTTATGGTTTCCAGGCTACAATTGATAACCTTTCCTGGGGGAGAACGGTAGGAAAGCTTAGCTGCATCTTCGGAAGCGACTTAATTAAGACGTTAATAATTTGATCAAATCATCTCCTCAGTCTTGATTTTTAGATGTAAAATTTGGAGACTGAACATGAACAAGGTCAATAGAGCTGAGTCGCGTGTTCTCAATTACCTTATGACCATGAGACCTAACAACTTTCAAAACTTCCAATAATTCCCGGAATAACCATGTGATGACCTGTAGCGCCCAATTTCAAGGTGGAGTAGAGCCAAATCGAACATTGAAATAATTTACCATCCTGTAATAATGAATTAATGTATGACAAAACAAATACTTGTAAATAATGTAAAATTACAATATAATATGTAACAATGTAAAGTAGAGTATTTTTGTAAGAAGAAAAGTGAAATCGTTGGTCTCCCACGCGAAAGTACAAACACACATACATTAGGAAACAGATGTAAGCCGAATGTCTGGATACAGAGATAACAAAGGCGGTGGAAAAAGCTGTGTACACATCAAACGGAATCTATTCTGACCCTCCAGATTTTACATGAACCCGTGAAAGACAAAATCAATCTTGCTAAAAATGTTGGTTGATAAAGCACGACTAGGTTCCCAAAGTCAAATACTGTCTTGATACAAACACACCCTTTGCCTAAACAAGCTCCGCCCAGAAGTCTTAGTAGAGAACACACGCACATGCCTTTGATCCGATAAGCTCCGACCCGCGTTCAGATTAAGAGAAGAGTAGCCACGTCCCATTTATTGGCGTTAGTATAAATAAGGAGGCAGAAAGATTATCATTATTATTCTCCTTCTGATTAGTATATTATTATCGTTATTATTAGTAGTATCACCAGTTCATGCCTCGTCCTCAATTCGTCCTTCCATTGTCCCGATACTCTGACGCAGAAGGAGACTTGCAAGAAACACTAACACTGATAGTCAGCCAAAGACATGAGCACATAAACGAACCAAGGAAAACTCAACAATTTCCCTTGCCCGAACTGATGTAGCCCAAAGTCAAGATTATAGCCTCCGAGTCCTTCCTTCTGCCAAGCAACAACCAGGTTATCATTCGAATCCAGCCTACAAGCGGATTACATAAAATAACATTTTGGAGTCAGATCAAACTCAAATGTAAGTCCGCTAACGTACGACCATAACTGGCGACACACACAGACACACACCTATAGACCTTTGCAATTCTACGATTCGAAAGAGAATGTAAATCGACATAAGGGTTTCTAATTTCTTTAGAATCAACCGAATAGTTACGATGTTATTGCCAAATAATTCCTACACACTCATTGGAAAGACATTGGCAATTTTATCATTCGAAAAAAATATAAAACGACACAAAGGTTTTAAATCTCGTTAGAATCGGCTAAATAGTTACGATGTTAATGTCAAAACACTCATTGAAGAGTCAAATATTTACCATCTGACCGACTGACCTACGGACTGACATAGAAAAAAATCGAGATTACATCTCAGAGAAACGTAAAACAATACTTGTTATGATTAAGTAACCAGGATCATAAAGGAACTTCATGGAAAATAACCCAAACAAGGGCGACACAATGAGTACAAGTTCTGAACTGGTAATGTACATGTCACATCACTAGTAGTAATGGCTAAAGATGGACTAAAGATATCTTAAGGTGGCAACGTTTACTTATAAACAAAGAAACCGCAGAAGACGACCTCGCTAAAAGAGGTGGATAAATTCTCTCAATTTCGAGAATTAAGGTGGCAAACTCGAGCGTAAGTCTGTGAGCAGTGGAAACTGGTAACTAGGCTGGTTTTGAGGTTCGTGAACAATTAGTGTATGTGAAAATGTGAGCGTAGATAATTATAAGAGAAGCCAAAAGAGTAAACTACTTGGAGATTTCACGCCTAGAAAGGCTATTTTTTAAAACTCTAACCAACCTGTAGGGAAAGAGAAAGAAGTTGCAGAGTGGTCAGTCATTTCCAAGAGATGAAAGGACCACGCCACTTGTATACACTCCTGGAGTAGAGCCACCCCCACTTGGCTGTATCCTCCGTGAGTTCAAGTTACATTAGAACTCCCACTTTCTAACTCTTGTATGGAGCGCTACCACAGGGGAATGATGTAAAATTCTCCCAGCATGCAACAGCCTCACACCACTCTAACCTGGTGCCATGAGGACAGCCTCGCAGAAGGCGCGGCCCCACTTAATTGGGGGTAACGGCGGGCGTCTAACAACCTGGTCTGTAGGATCAAAACTTTCTCCCTTAATCTCCCAGACGGGTGGAAGGAGAAGAGATGTCACCTGCTCCTGGAGCCCTATAAACAACAACAACAACAAGTGGTTTTCCTACTCCGTCTAGGAAAAGGGTAGAATATCCCCGACAACCAAAGGAGAGATAATAAAGGGACCAGAAAAAGGGGGCGGGGGAACTGTTTATATAGTACATCTCTTTAATATGGGGGGAATAGATACCAAGACACAGGGGCAAAACTCTTTCCTGGGATGCTACTCGTAACTATCATAAGAGCAACATGGCACTGAGAATGATATTTTGGTCCCCCAGTACCCTTTCCCTTGCTAGTGAGTGCCATACTCATTTTATGTAAAGGTCATTAGCCCCTAATGAGAAGTTATGGGTCGTTATATTTTCCTCGCGCATGGCGACGCTTATAATATAATAATCCCATGAACTACAGTCTAGGGGAAGTTAAAATTGCTTATAATTTTCTTCACTTCGATCACTCTTGTTCCATCAACGGGTGCTCGGTTTATTCATTCTCTCTGATTAAGACATTACGAAGTAAGATCAAATTATGCAAAACACAGAACAAGAAAAAAAAGGAAAGATTACGAACACTTTCGTCTTCTTTACAAAGATCTTTTCAAAGAATAAATAGGGAGAAAAAGAGCAGCTTAAAAAGAAAAGGAACCCGTGGGTCTATTTTCCCTAAACTCCAAAAAGGGGGGGGGGGCACATATAAAATCTTACATCGAGACGTTGATGTTGGAAGTAATAAATGTATTTCTAAATAAAGACAAGCACAACTGCATATGCAAATAACCAATTTATACAGCGTTTTGGGTGAGGTTTACATTTTTCCATATACGGGAAAAAGAGTGAGGTAGACATTTTCCCAAATGCGGGAATATGAGTTAGGTAGACATTTTCCCATATACGGGAAAATGAGTGAGGTAGACATTTTCCCATATACGGCAAATGTGTGAGTTAGACATTTTCCCATATGCGGGAAAATGATTGAGGTAGACATTTTCCCATATACGGGAAAAAGAGTGAGGTAGAAATTTTCCCATATACGGAAAAATGAGTGAGATAAACATTTTCATAATAGGAACGTTTGAGATATCTATTCAGAATTAAAGCGAGTTGTAATTAATGTAGATTTCGACTTCGTTAAATACGTACGCAGAAAAAGATAAAACAGAGAAAGACTCATAAATCAAAAAGGAAATCATAAACTTAATACGGGAGTGTAATAGACGTTGCTAAATCTTACACAAGGTCAACAGACCTAAGTCGCCTGCTCATAATTATTCTGACTCATGACCTTATGACCTTATGACCTACAAAACTTTAATTAATTCCCAAGCTAATCTTGAGAGGCTTTTGACCATTATATCATTCGAAAGTAAATGTAAAACAACATGAGTGTTTCAAATTTCGTTAGAATCGGCCTAATAGTTACGATGTTCTTGGCAAAAAACCTATTGCAAAGTAAAACGGTTACTATCCAACCAAGCGACCTACGGACCTACATAGTAAATTATAGAGGTTTGTGAAGGCGATTAAAAAAACAACGAAACGGAAATAAGTCGATATAACACTAGAATCAAAGAGAGCAGAGGGTGGCACAATGAAGGCAATCCTTTACCGAGAAGACAAAAATAATGCCAGGGAAAGAATGTTTTTGAAAATTCCTGGCCGGACTCGAACCCAGCTCTGATGATTGCCGGTTAGATGCTCTACCGCTAAGCTACCAGGCACAGTAACGATATTTCGCCCAAAGCGTTACCCCATCAAACCCAGTATCTCCCTAAGCTAGGAACCTCCAAGGAATATATATATATATATATATATATATATATATATATATATATATATATATATATATATATATATATGCCCGATTAGGAGAATAGAGGGACTTATCACCGACAACCCAACCTCAACAAATACTTAAGTTTTTAAATGAACACTTAGTTATTGATTTTACTAATGAGGATTTGTCACAGCTATCTATCTATACTATGGACAGGGTTCGATTTAGGGAAACATCATATACTCTCCAACACTCGTTTCATCTTATTATAATAAGATGAAACGATCACAGGCAGCCGAACTTGATAATATGTCCCCAACTCACCTAAAGGAGATATGAAAAAATATTAAAAAAGCTTTTTACGATCTTTAACGGGTCTATTAAACTTCAACAGAACTAATGTTGCGTCAATCCTCGAAAAGGGAGAGAAATCCGATCTCAGTAACTTCCGTCCTATTGTCTTAACTTCAATAATTGTCAAACGCACGTATAATTAATCTCCTTGATTTTTTTCCTAAAATTATTTCCATCTACGAAGACAACAAAGTAGTCGATATAGTTTACCTAGATTTCCCAAAACCTCTGATTGAAAATTAAAGCGCACGGAATACGAGGAATATTCTTAAGTGGCTAGAGAACTGACTTTCAAATCATTCACAGCGGGCTGTTATATATGGGGCATGCTCCTACTGGGCACCATTCACTAGGAGGGATCACTACTGGGACCACTGCTGTTTATTTGATATTTTAATGACCTTGACAATATATTGTTTAGTATAATTTTAAGTTTCGCAGATAACATGATGATAAAGAAACATCTATTCTTATATGCGATGTTGCAAACTAAAGGGGGACCTAAATGGTTGAATAAATTGCAGATGAACTTTAAAAGCAGATTACATAATGAACCGCCAAATACTACAGCCTGTTAACTTAGAAAGAGACGACCTAGAAGTTTTAATTTCGGACGACCTCAAAGTGTCAAAACAAGGCATCGAAGCTACTAACAAAGCAAAACGAATGCCAGGATATATTGATGGATCTTCACTTCTAAGTCGAAAGCTATTAGTTTATCTCTATATAAATTGTTCGAAGGACCTAATCTAGAGTACAAGGTCAATTTTTATCCGCTTACCAAAACAGAAAGAGTGCACGTAGGGGACTTAATTAATAGCAGAGCTTAGAAATCAACCTTACGAAAAAGACTGCTTCTTAAACCTATTATCCTTTGCAAGTAAGCGATTACGTGTATAACTGATCGAGGTTTTTAAAATCATGCAAAAATTCACTAATATAAGATATATTTTACTCTTTGAGGTTGATGATAAGGCAAAAAAAATCGTTAAAATAGGTTCAAATTAGTTATAAAACGTTTCAACACAGTCATAGCTAAAAATTACCAAACATGGCAAAGTCTACTTAACCGAGTAGTGAAAGCCTTTCATTAAATATATTGAAAAATCGACTCGAGTATTTTTCGAGTTTAATATTTCCTAGCGGGAAGGGACATATAAAAACGTCTTATATCAGGAAGGGTTAAACAAAAAGAGGAATATAAATAAATAAACTCATGGCAGCAATTACCCATGTAAAGTAGGTGTGTAAATGTTTCTCTTATTATTTTCTTACTTTCCTATCAATATATTCCTTTCAGCACTACCATGCGAGGTCCTGCGGGAGAAGATGCTCTGTCCTATCCTGTCTTTGCTATGATTGGATGTTTGCTTTGAACTACATTAGACCCTTGCGTGAATCATCATCATTTCAGTTATTTGCCTCCCACCGTTTCTCAGTCGTCAGTAGAATTTTTTTCCTTCGTTGGGAATCCAACACTGGTCTTTTTGGTTTAAAGTCCCTCACGCTAACCTCTACGCTACCGCTACGGACTCATAGTCACACTTATAGATATAACTGTGAAACGTAGCTCTAGAAATAGTTAAAAAAACGTATGACTCTAATTGGCACACATGTAGATAAGTGTGAATCAGCCTGCTCGTACTAACATTAGATAATATTCAGTTTCGGCTTATGCAATTAATATGATAGTTAATGGGGCAGTCTGATATAGCTTGTATGTTGTATGTAGCTTTCAACATTTTGCTTCACGGTCTGGGCATGAGTGGATCCAAGGGTCTTTATTGGTTATAGTTCTTTTTTTCCTGAACAATGTCTCTCCTTGTGCTGTAAAGAGGCGCTCTCCACACATAAGTTTCTTTCAGCACAGATCGCAGAACCCAAACCTGCCTTGCTATTTTTATTCCATTTAGTCCTATAAAACACTTTAGTTATCGTTGAACCATATTCATATATATGTATGTCCAAATTCGTAATGTGTTTATTACTTATATAAATTTTCACTGTGCATACATGCACTATGGTTGAACAATTCTGTAGGCCAAGAGTCTAACCACGACTGTAAGAGCTGCGCTGTTTCCTCAGTCTTTTCCACTTTAATTAAAGTGATTATTTACAGTGGTTAATGGGTTTGATTAAAAAAACAATCACGCAATTTATCGAGATTTTTCAAAACAAGATATCAAGAAAAAGGAATAAAAAAGAGCTTTTAAGTATATTTTTCCCGCGTTTTTATGCATTCATGCCTTGGAATGGGCAGAAAATTGATTTGCACATGTGCGTACATGCACGCATCAGGACATGTCCACCTATGTATAAAATTTTAGGTAATAATCCTGATTAAATTGACGGCTAGTGGGAATGAAGCTTCGTGAAAAGGGAAAATCTAAATTAAAGTTCATTATATATCTTTTTAATCTTATACAAGAGCGTCTTATTAAAGGAAGGAATTTCTACTACCCGATCTTTTTAGGACGACTGTGACCGGGAAATTTAAATTTTTTTGGGGGGGTTAGACCATTAATAATCACTTAAAATAGAGGGTCGGTCTTCATTGAAGTGCACATTAGAAAAAAAAGAAATTTCCGATCACTTTCCAGTTGGAGTGGAATTATTTTGTAACTCGGTCTTCTCCATTGCTGTATTTGATTTTAAATCAAGCTAAATTATTGCATCATAGGCGCAGAACTCAAACCCGTTTCTACTAGCGTTTTACAAGGATAGTTTTTATAAGGCTACAAAGTTTAAGAGGCTTAGATTTTACGGCATATGTGGGTATAATGCATTATTTTAAACAAACCTTTTGGTGCAATATTGGAACACTTTTGGTGAAATATTGGAACACTTTTGGTGCAATATTGGAAAGTTTTGGTGCAATATCACTTTAGGTGCAATATTGGAACACTAGGCAAAGAGCACTTAACAAATAAATATATCGTGAGAGTACACATCAAGGGATATTAATACGAGAATACGGAGGTACAGCAAGATAGAAATTATGTAAGAGCTACGGATTTATAAATACTGAGCTTTTCTAATGCTTCCATCTATACCACTCTCTTTCACAATACATCCTAGATACTAAAGACTTTGCACTTGTTCAAGGGTGAGGTGATATCACAGACTCGGATAACATCTCCATTCTCACTCCTCCTCTCACATACTCTGCAAAACTCTTTTATCAACATTCCCAAGTCCCTTTCGCTCTCTGCTAACACATATACAATGCACCAACGTTGGCACCAGGATATTCACCATCAGCTTTCTCACACATTCCAACTACAATCTCTTACTTAGCATTCACTCATACTTTGATTTCTCGCACTCTCAGTCACTCACACCAGGTCATACATAGTCCCATTAACAACATAGATTGAACCCATTCCTCATCATCTCACCTCTTTCCCCCATTCCTAGAACGGCATCAAACACTCTTGCCTTCTTCACTACTCCCCCACTTATACAGAGGCTTTATTCCTTTTAGACATTTCCACCCCACCCCATTTATCGCCAATATCTTTACAACCATCTTCTCACCAATTTTTTTGACAGGCGTCTAAATTCACAGGCTAGTCGCCGACCAGCTTTCGTCCATAGGAGTGGGTGGAATTTAACATGCTTGCATTCTTCCGAACCTCCCCTCCTTATACTGCACCATCTTTCTGTTTCTTTCCTATCATTTAACATCTGGATGATTGCATAACCCTTCCTGCCTCAATTTGGCAATTTTCCTCCCGGCCTCAATGCTTGAAAGAGGATCTGCGGCTGTAAACCTTCCACACATTTGTACCTTACGTTCTGAATGATACGGCCTCGTTGCTATTGTGCTTTAAATGAGAAGAAAAAGTGTACAGCACACAATGCACCCCTGCCACCTTTCACTGAAACACACACTTTACTTCCACCATAAATATTTTCCACACCATCCAACAGTTTACCATTCAACCATCCATCTTTAAACCCTCCAATAATTCTTTTTGATCTACGCGATTATAAGACTTTTCCAGATTAATCAACCTAACTAACACTACACCCCCCCCACACACACATCCACACCATACCTATTTTTATCAAATTCTTGGCTACTCTTCGCACACGTTCTTTCTTATCTTTCCCTACATTTTATCTACCATTTCAATAGACTCCTCCTCCTCCTCCCTCTGTAGTTTTTAATTTCATAATTTCACCTACACCATTATATAACGGTACTACCACAACATTCTTCCAGCCCTCAGACACTAGTGAACTTTTAAATGCCTTACAACATGACCACCAGACTCATTTCATAACACAATCACCGCCACGATTTAATATTTCAGTTACTATATCAACTACTCTAGTTGCCTCCCCCTTTTTCGGAACTAGGAGAACGGTTTGCCTGGTATCACTTCCGTGCACCAATAGAACAGAGCCTATTTCAACGAGTGAAGCCAATCATATTCACATTTGCTTCCTCTTCTATACCCATATTATACAACTCAAAAACCTCTCCACAACTACATTTCGCCTGTTCAATCAGAAACACCCTACCATTCTTAAACTTTAATGTTCACACAACTATTATTCTCTTAGTTTCTCAATTCCATACAATAACTTCCTGTTTCCATACAGAAACTCATTCATTTTCATTCCAAACGTTTCATTTGATGTTTTGCTTCTCTGGTAAATAGTTGTTTCACTTCCTTCCAAAATAACTTCCTGTTTCCATACAGAAACTCATTCCTTTTTATTCCAAGTGCTTCATTTGATGGTTTCCTAATCTTTTAAACATTAGTCTCACTTCAATCCAAAAGAACTTCCCGTTTCCATCCGGAAACTCATTCCTCTTCCTTCGAAATGCTTCATTTGCAGGTTTCTTACTCCGGTAAAAAGTTGTTTCAATTTTCTCTTCACATCCTTCTCTGCATTTAATTCCTGCTCCATTATATTCTAACATTCTGATCTGCACTATAAACTATTATTAAGTACGTTTCATTTACCTTTTCCAGTGCCCGTTTCTCAGCGCAATTTTACTCTCCATCTTTCTCTTTTCAGTTCTACTACACCCGCATACAGTGTTTGTCATACCCACTATCACTTCCGCATATTCACATTTACCTTATTTGGCAACTCATTTTCACGTACTCTTTCCTCTCTCTCTCTGATTCGTCATGTATTTTCGATTCGAAACTTCCTTTTCACCCTTTTCAGGTCTTTTCAGCAATACACAAACTAACTAACCATACACAGCACATTTATTTGATCCCAAATTTTATTTTTATACATCTTAAAGCCTTCACATCAAATACATTAATGCAATATTTTCTTTCTTACTTGGCACCGATCAATCATACTCTTAGCTTCTCCTTCTCTCCTTTGCCAAACCAATGTGTATTTTTGCACATCATTCCGCCAAAAAAACGCGTTTGCACGACATAGGATTCTTTCAGCACCAAGACCTACAACCATCTCTCTTTTTTTCATTCTCTCGGTCTGTTACAAACTTCAGTTATCCAATTCACCTCCTGCCACCTTTTCTCCCATTCATCTCCTATAACCATCAATCGATACATATTATCAATTTTATCCACTACTCTTCACAAATTATTCCAGGACCTCTCTTTCTCAGCTTCACTTCAATGATTACAGGATTCATCGCTACAACCACTACCAGTTTCACCTTTGCAAATCTCAACTTCGACCAACTAATTCTCGAGCTCACACATTCATAAATACCAATTACATCATACCACTTCTTACTACAAAGCAATGCCACCACTTTTCCTCTATCTTAGTGATTTACACTTGAGCGCACACCATTCAATCCATCTCACACGAACTCTTCATTCTCTTTCATGTTTATCTCGCATAATGCAAACATCTACAATCTACCTGTCTAACGACATTGAGTACCCTTCTCCACTTTCTCACATCAGATACACCCTTCACATTCAACACACCCACTTGGTTCAATATTCACACATTAGCTGTCATGACAGATGGGGGAGGGGAGCGACACCCATTACTGCCCTTGCTTATTTTGCTCGCGGGGGATTTTTTTTTAGAGTGCGTATTCACATGCCTGAGACCCATATCCGAGCTTAGTAGCCTTATACATACGAGATGAGCCTGGAGATGGTGTGGGTATTCTTCTTCTGCCCCCACATTTCATGCAAAGGGGTGTCTTATATAAACTGTTACATTTGGCATCTAGAAGTATGGCACGCCCTCCCGCCCCAGTACCCCCAGCAGTCTGAAAATAGATTGAAACTACCTGGACCTTTTTCCATTTAGACATTTTGTCCTGAGCGGTGTCTAATTTTGCAGGCTAGACGCTGGGCAGCTTTCGTTCTCTCCTCCTTTGCCGGGGCAGGAGAGAGGGGTGCTTACCTCCTTTCCCCATGGCTCTGTTGGTGTGGTTGAGGGATTCAACATGCTTTCTTACCACCTTGTTCCCCCTCCTGGAGGATATCAGGTGTAACATGAAAATTATCCCGCAGCTCAAATCGGGTGGAATGCGTGCCCTCCCTTCCCATAAGCCCGCAGATACGTTCACTCATGCCCCAATGGGTGTAAGAAGATCAGCGGCTTTAATTAGATCATCCACATATTTTCACTTCTTCTATCTTCACAATTTTCTTTGCAAATCTCTCCTTAGATACATTCTGCGAGAAATGCCATCGTTTGGTTTCCACTTGCATTTTCTGCAACCACCCAAAGTCCTGCCCGACATACAAGGGAGTCATCGAAATCACAAAAAATACTGCTCTATATACAGTTAAGTCGTTGAAATCAGCAAAATCTCCTTCCTTAGCTACAGATACGTCATCAAAATCACAAAAAGCCTGTTTTACATATAAGCAAGCCATCGAAATCATAAAAAATACTGCTCTGCATACAGTTAAGTCATTGAAATCTCTAAAATTTCATTCCTTAGCTACAAATACGTCATCAAAATAAAAAAAAAATCCTATCCTACATATAAATACATCATCAAAATCACACAAAAAAATCCAGTCCCACGTAGAGATAAGTCATCAAAATTAGCAAAGAAATCCTTCTCTACAGACAGCAAGACATCATTTAAAAAAATAAAAAAATCTTTCCCTACATACAGTTAAGTAATCAAAGTCACACAGAAGAAATCCTACCCTACATAGATACAAGTGATAAAAATCAACAGATAATTCCTCCTGTCTTCCAGACATACAAGTCATCACAATCATCAAAGAATTCATGCCTTACCTACAGGAAGTTAATCAAAAGCACCAAAGAATTAACCCCTACATAGAAACAAGTCATCAAATATTTCCAAAATAATTCTGGCATACATACAAGCAATTCATAAAAATCACCAAAGGAAACCAGCCCATTTTAGAGACGTCATTAAAAATAAAAAATAATTCCTGCCATATTTGTATACAAGCAAGTCAGCAAAATCACCCTCCCCAAATAAAAATCATGGCCTACATACAGCCAACTCATTAGAATCACAAAAAGATCTTGCCTCATATACAAATAATTCAGGAAAATCACAACAAAAATTCTGCCCTAAATATAAACAAGTCAACATCTACCATACATACTAAGTGATGACTGGAAAGAGTTACATGGTACAATCTTCATTTACATTATTTAGTACTCTCAGGCGGATCCATCACACTCATGTTTATCCTTTAGCGCAGGCATTCTTAATAAAAATGTCGCCATCTTCTTTGGAAGATAATATGCCGACCCAAATGGCCAAAACAGTTCAAGCTTATTTCCACGAGCTCCAGGTTGAACGGGAACATTCGCTTTTCAATAAATAATGAGATTTACTCTCCGATGAATTATGACATTTGCTCTTGGATGAGTGGTAACTTATGATCTCAAGTAAATTTGGACATCTGCTCTCATGTGAATTATGACATTTGCTATTGGATGAGTGGTAACTTATGATCTCAAGTAAATTTGGACATCTGCTCTCATGTGAATTATGACATTTGCTCTTGGATGAGTGGTAACTTATGATCTCAAGGTAATTTGGACATCTGCTCTCATGTGAATTATGACATTTGCTATTGGATGAGTGGTAACTTATGATCTCAAGTAAATCTGGACATCTGCTCTCATGTGAATTATGACATTTGCTATTGGATGAGTGAGGACATTTGCTCTCATATGAATTATGACATCTGCTTTCAGGTGAATTATGATATTTGCTCTCATTTGAATTATTACATTTCTTCTAAAGGGAATTATGACATCTACTCTCGGGTGAAGTATGACATTTGTTCTCATGTAATTATGACATCTACTTTCAGGTGAATTATGACATTTTATATCATGAGAATTATGCCATTTATTCTGGGATAAGTGGCGCTATTTGTTCAGAGATAAGTGGTGACATTTTCTTGAGATGAGGGGTTACTTTTGCCTTTAGATGAATTCGGGCATTTGTTCCGAGATGACTGGTTACATTCGCTTTCAGATGAATTTATGACATTTATTCTATGCTGTATGGTGACATTTTCACTCACCGGCTCAATTATTTAATATGGAAAACATCAAAGATCTTTAGTTGACTTTTATTTTGGGAAAGTAGATCCCGAAACAGTTTCTCTCTCAACCGCATAGTTTGAAGAACGGCAAAATATTTGATTGAACACTAATCAAATAATGCAACAAATCTGTTCAAAAAGTGAGATTTTAAAAAGCTATTCTTCTTCTTCTCGGCTTTGCCCTACCAGGGATCGCCGTTCTGGATGAGTTGTGTTAATCTCATTGAGTAAAGGACTCCTTCATTAAGATTTTGGCAGAGACCTAACGGATGGATTTCCTTCTTGACCCCAACCATCCCTATTTATCCGGACTTAGGACCGGCACTTAGTTGGGTTAGCTTCCCCCCACCCCCAGCGTCTAGGTAGTTGAATAAAAAAATCTCTCGATTTAAATTTTTCAGGTACCGCTTTTCTTCCCTAAGAGGAAGCTCGAAGTCTGTCCAGTCGCTCTATAGCATTCTCTAGGAATTCTTTGTCTTGTTAAAGCTTCTAAAGTTCTTCACCCCCTCCGTTCATCTTTCATTCAGTAATGGTGATGGCAAATGTTTATGCAATACACATTTCTGAATATAGCTTAACTTATTTACCAGTTGCTCACATTATTTTGTCCAGTGGTAAGTTACGTTATCCGTCTCTTTTCAATCGTCAACGAGATCCTCCGACCGGATAAACAAATTTACATAAAAATTTAAATGACAATCATCAGCAAGATCGAAGGAAGGAGGGGAGAGGAAGATGTTAATTAATCAACAAAGTATAAATTAAGGTAAAAATGGTCCAGAAATGGAAAATTGCACACCCAATTCCAATATCCTCATTTGCCTTAATTGCCTCAATTGCCTCAATTGCTTCAATTGCCTCTCATTCTTTTAAGTGAATATCATCTTCTCGAATGATCCAAAACATCTGGTGGGAATGGGGGTAATGAAGTGTCGGAATGAGGTCATATTTACATCTTTTGGTTTTATACTTCTTTCAAGTTAATGGATGAAGACTGGGGAGCTTTGCGCCTAAAATGCCATACAGTTGTGCAAAGAAAATTGTATCGGGGTGGCATTGACTTGCGCCGACCTCAATGTGTGGGAAATATGTGGGCAAACGTGGAAAGTGTGTGGGAAATATGTGTAAATATGTGCCAATAGGTGCGAAATATGTGGAAATATTTGGGAAATATGCGGAAGTATGTATGTGGGAAATATGTGGGCAATATGAAGAAATATGTGGGAAATATGTGAGAAATATGCGGAAATATGTGGGAAATACGCGGAAATATGTGGGCAATATGAGGAAATATATGGGAAATATGTGGGGAAAATGCGGAAATATGTGCAAAATAGGGGAAAATATGTGGCAAATATGTGGGCAATACATGAGAAATGTGTAGGAAATATATGTGAAATATGTAGAAAATATGTTTAAATATTTGGGAAATATTTGGAAATATTTGGTAAGTATTTGGGAAATATGTGGGAAATATACGGAAATATGTGGGAAATATGCGGAAATATGTGGGAAATATGCGAAAATATGCGAAAATATGTGGGAAATATTCAGAAATATTTTTGAAATATTCGGAACTATGTGGAAATATGTGGGAAATATGTGAAAGTTAAAAGTTGGCGGCCAAAGAGGTTGTGCAGAAACTACTCTCTAAAGATGGCATTTTATGAGTTAATTATGTTTTTCCTTATGTTTCTAAATCCCTCAAAGTCCTTTCTACCTTTTACTTAGCATTTGCTCGATTATCCTGGGTAGATGTGCTCGGGGAAAAAGAAAATGAGATTCCAAGAGTTTTTAATTCGTCAGAATGAAAGTGCTTGGAATCATATTGGGCTACGGAGGATCTGATTAAGGTGCATCGGGTGTGATTAATTGCCGGATGGAGTCAAAGATTGGGTCGCCTTCAGGGTGACTGCCATACGTTGTAGAAACTCGTGGTTCGGATCCCACATTTTAAACTGTGGGTTGCTACAAAGTAATAAAAAGCATCTTAAATGAGTGCGGATTGGGTGATAAAACTCATATCAAGAGTGCACATTGGTGGTAATCTCATCAAAATACAAATCGGTGGTAAACACCTACAAGGGTGAAAATCGTTGGTAAAAATTCTACCAGGTGGACAGTTCGGTAGCAATCCCCCACCGAGAATGAAAAGGGGTGGTAACCTGCTATAGTATTGAAGATCGCTAGTAAATATCAATCAAATGGATAATTCCGTGATAAACCTACTAATAAGAATGTAAATGGTTGTGAACCCCCCAATAAGGCTTAACATCATGGAAAAACCCTATCAGTGTACATATCGGTGGTAAAACTCTACCAAGTGTACAGATCGGTGGTAAACCTCCAGCAAAGAAAAAAAAAAGGTAAATCTCTACAAGGGTGCATGTCGGTGATAAAACCTCTATCAAGTAGATAATTATGTGGTAAACCTCCCACCAATAATATGTGTGGTAAACCCCTACAAGGCTGAAAACCACTGTTAAAAACTACCGAGTGTGCATTTGGTGGTAAAATCCTTACCAAAAGTGTAGCACGATGATATGTGTGGCGAGGCGTCTCGTCCAGTCAGCGTTCGTTCCTTGGCAGAAATTTTAAGGCAAGCACCCCGCCCCTATCCTCCCATTACAACCACTACAAAATCTCTCCTTTCACACTTATCATACATAATATTATTCAGTTACTCCTGTTTTGGCTCTTTCTTTCTTTCTCTATCTCTCTTTCCTTCTTTATTTCTTTCTTTCTCTCTTTTTCTTTCTTTATTTCTCTCTCTCTATCTCTCTCTCCTTCTCTCTTTATCTATATATCTATCTTTCTATCTCTATCTGTCTTTCTTGTTCTCTCTCTATATGTCGCGTTTTCTCTATCTCATCTCTCTCTCTCAAACATTCATAATTTCAACTCGCTTTATACGCTGTCTTTCAAGCCTAAGCACATCAGAACACTCACTCTTACATTCTCTTCAAAAGTCTATTCCCCTACATTCTCCTTATATTCACTTGTAGCGCTCATTTACAAGGCGAAGTAGAGCTAACATGGAACCTCACAAATTGACCACCCCTTTTTGGCCCTAGGAAATCTTGGAATTAATTGCACAAATCAAACATTGAAATAATATGCCATCTTGTAACAATTAATTAATGTAAAACAAAGAAAATAATAATCTGCGAGTATGTATCAATGTAAAGCAGAATATCTTGTAATAATGCAAGTGAAATCGTTGTGTTCCCACGCTTTATATATAAACATACACCCATTACGAAACAGGTACGAGCAGATGATCTGACCGCAGAGATAACAAAGACAGTGGAAGCAGCTTTTCATACATGGAACTAAATTTGATAAAGAGGGAGTCCAACCCATCAGCCTTGACGTAAACATGTGAAAGACGAAATCAATCTTGTTACGGATGACTGCTTGATAAAGCCTGGTCAGGTTTCTAAATTCAAATACTACCTTGGTGCACACGTGCCTACACTGAACATGCACACACGCCCTGCGCTCCGATTGGAAAAGCGGAGCCACGCCCCTAAATTTGCGTTAGAATAAATAGGCTTGCAAAACATACAACGGGAGATAGTATTATTAGTATCGTAATTAAGTCAAGCGCCAAGAGTCAGATAGTACATCAATCCACGATCCGTCCACCCACAGTCTCAAAGTCTGACAGAGAAGGAAAGATACAAGAAACACTGAGTTTATTAACATTGATAGCCAGTCACAAGGACGTGAGCACACAAACGAATCCGAAACTCAGCGATTTTACCTGCTCGAACTGAGTTAGCCTCAAGTCAAGATTAAAAGCTTACAAAACCTCCATTTTTCTTCCAATTTACTCGTTCCGGCAAGTAGTCTATCTGGTTATCGTAACCCAACCGCCAAAAAGATAACAAAACGGACATTTGGAATCAGATTAAATTCTAGAGTACCGCCGCCTTCACCTCACTTACCAATAAATTGGATCACCCCGTTTACCAATAAACAGGTCTACTTTACCCCCGTACCCATACCACCTCATAACACTTTCAGTCACAACTTCATTCACACCATACACACCCCATACACAGTCGTACTCCATACTATCTATCTTAGCACACCAATACTCGACCACACAAACCCTTACTCTCAAGTTGTTTATTTGCACTGCACTCGCTCGAGGTCTTTCCTCTCCTTCCATACCTTATTCTCGCTCCTATACACTAACATCGGCACCAGCCTGCGCTAATGCAGCTTCTTGGCACAATCCATGATCACACTTTTACCTTCACGTGTACCGCTATCATCAGCACATACATCCTAGATTCCATCGTTAGTTTCACTTTAAATGAAAAGAGACCTAGCGGAAATTAAGGCAATTTAGGACTCGTATAAGTTTCTAAGAAAGTCGTTTTAGAATTCAACTTTTAAAATTATAATTCTTTTGTTCTCGCCATTTATTATTATAATAATATTAATTCGTATGTTTGTCTAAAATATTACGAGGTCAACAAGTCGCGTGCTCGCAATTATTATGACTTATGACCATATGACCTTGCGACCTTCAAAACTTTCAACAAGTGTGGCAATCCGACCCATAGTTAGTTTTCTTTTAATAATTCCAGAACTAACCTTAAGAGGACCTTGTCAATTATATCATTCGAATGAGAATGTAAAACAACATAAGGTTTTCAAATTTCGTTAGAATCAGCCAAGTAGTTACCAAGATATTTCTAAATAATTCCCGGACTAATCTTGGGAGGACATTGTTAATTATATCATTCGAAAGGGAATGTAAAACAACATAAGGGTTTCAAATTTCCTTAGAATCGGCCAAATTGCTACGATGTTATTACCAAAAAACCCATTAAAAAGTAAAATGGATACATCCACCCAATTGACCTAGGGGCTGACATAGTAACTTATAGAGTCGTGTACACGCGACTAAAAAAACGTACGCTATGTATGTAAACTTTGACATATTTGAAGTGTGAGATACGAATAAAGGGTGTAAATATGTTTTCTGGTCCTTGAGACCAAAAAGGTTGCTCATATCCGATTTAGAGCGATACGACCGAGTCGACATTTCCATCTTCTTTGATATTCGATCAGGCCTTTTTGGGTCCGAAGATAACACAAGAGTCTTTTGTCCCACTCAAACATCTTTCACCTCATTCACCCAACCTTATCTTACATAAATCTCTCCTTTTTCTGTAACAAAGAGACCTTGAATGCAATTTTTCATACCTTTCATACAGACTATCTGTGCAGGAATATCCTTTTAATAAGTTCTTCTTTTATCTCATCTTTTCCTATGCCCTTTGACATAGTTTTAGATCTTAGGATGAATCCTTTATATATCCTTTGATGCGATTCATTATATTTTAATCAATACCTTTTTTTTATTGCATTCACGTTTAGATTTATAATTTTTGTTTTACGCGCCATAAAACAGAACGTGCTTTCGTAGGTCGTGTATACATTTAGACGTGCAAGACGTCTTTAACTTTAAATATCGCATAGAGAAAATGTTACAGTTCATCCTAAAGTAAATGGCACACTTTAGTGTAGAGAAAATGTCGAATTCTTTTTAAAGAAAAAACCCATTAATTTCGTCCAGATGAAATGACACAATTCATCCTATTGTAAATTTCACAATTTATCCTGGCAAAAATATCAAATTAATTCTAGAGAAATGCCACAATTCAGTTAATTCTAGAGAAAATATAAAATTTCTCTTAAAGAAAATGTAAAGTTAATTCTAGAGAAATGCCACAATTCAGTTAATTCTAGAGAAAATCTAAAATTTCTCTGAGAGAAAATGTAAAGTTAATTCTAGAGAAATGCCACAATTCAGTTAATTCTAGAGAAAATATAAAATTTCTCTTAAAGAAAATGCAAAGTTAATTCTAGAGAAATGCCACAATTCAGTTAATCCTAGAGAAAATATAAAATTTCTCTTGAAGAAAATGTAAACTTAATTCTAGAGAAATGCCACAATTCAGTTAATCCTTGAGAGAACATAAAATTTCTCTTGAAGAAAATGTAAACTTAATTCTAGAGAAATGCCACAATTCAGTTAATTCTAGAGATAATATAAAATTTCTCTTAAAGAAAATGTAAACTTAATTATAGAGAAATGCCACAATTCAGTTAATCCTAGAGAAAATATAAAATTTCTCTTAAAGAAAATATAAAGTTAATTCTAGAGAAAATAGAAAATTTCTCTTAAAGAAAATATAAAGTTAATTCTAGAGAAATGCCACAATTCAGTTAATTCTAGAGAAATGCCACAATTCAGTTAATTCTAGAGAAAATATAAAATTTCTCTTAAAGAAAATATAAAGTTAATTCTAGAGAAATGCCGCAATTCAGTTTTGAACACATCCAACAATTCCTCTTAAAAATAATATTACATTTCACCCGGAAGAAAATATCTCAATTAAACAGATTTTCTTAATGTGTTCTAGAGACGCTAAACAAGAGCATTAAATTTATCGAATAAGATTATTTAGAGAATTTGAATCTTTCCACTCACTAACCACTTCCCCTCTTCCCGTCCACCATCTCTCCTCCCACAGGGAACGAAACATTTTAGCGAATTTCTAATGCGAGGAATGGGTGTTATTCCTTCCATGGTTCTAATGCCTTCCATATTGCCTACAAGTTTGGTCATATATGGTACACCGATACTGTGTTGGGAGATATCTTACTTGAGTGCTAGAGCATTAGGGAGGACGGGGTAAGGTTCTCAAAATTTGATATTAAAATAATTGACTTCATTTTTTATCTAAAATATTTGCCGATGTTTTTAAGACGTGATTTTTTCAGGACCGGATTTTGTGTGAACAATTTTGTCTATAACACTTTTTGTCCTTCCCTTATTTTATATGTATTGCTTTTTTCCTCGTCGATTTGTTGACTTTCCTCACTATCGATTTTCGTATTATCCGTAAAAATAAATTTTTATTTACATTCATTCTACAAGGCCAGTTAAAATCATAATTCAGATTAGCTTTAGCAATCTTCTTTTCTACATGAAAACGCTAATGTAAGTTTAAAATGTGTCCGTATCAGCTACCAAATATATTAACCGTTTTATCAAAAGATAATACGAAAGATCAGTAACACAAAAGTGAAATCATTAGTTCCCGCTTCACAGGGACGTAATCAAGGCACCCAAATGTCGTTTTAACAACTCTCGTCTTCGTTATGGCCACACCATGGTAATACTGAACATGTTGTACTAACACTAATTAACTATTAAAATCAACTATTCTGGAGTTTTCACTTACCTATTCTAACCGGCGTTAGAATAGATACAAACGGCAGGCCACCGATCGGTGTTTACCCAGTGTGAGTAGGTAGATCTTACCCTCATCATTAGTCACATAGCCAATCACAACACCGCTGTCTTTCCTTTCGCATTTTCAAACAACACAATATACCCACTCTCTTTTCCGAAAACCTGCCGAAGGAGTACTTTTATCCCCCTTCGGAGTACTACTGCCCTCTAAGGAGATACTCATATCACGACAAATGGGTCTCTGATCATTGGTTAGTCTCAAAACACAATATTCCCTTAAGGCCCCGCACACGTTGCGGACAAAGTCCCTCCTCCTGCTGTCCCACATGGGGTTGACGGAGGAGTTCAGCTCGTTGAAGTTGCTGTGGCGGACCTAGCAGGCCTTACTCTCGATATGCGCCCATACACTATAGTCGAGGGTATTGAAGTCGGGCGAGTGTGGCGGCCAAAATTCCTTTGACTAAAAGTTCATGTTCGAACCCAACCACTCTTGCACTCTCTTGGCCGTGCGGGCCAGGTCATAGTCCTGCTGAAAGATATAGTTCGTCGTATTTGCGTGATGATTCTCTCCCAGGGTATGACTTTTCTGGCCAAGATGTCTATGTAATCAGCAGCGGTGAACCTGTAACCGGCCGCGAACCCCACCGGAGGCATCTTCTCGCTATTCGAAGCCACGACCCCGAGCATCATCACTGAGACCGGGTGCTTGGTCGTGGACACGTAGCCAACATCGAGGATGTCTTTGGCCAAAGCTTATCACTTGGTCATTCTAATTCCTGATGAGAAAATTGAGCTTAAATATTTTTATCATCATGAAAAAATGAGAATTCGAATGCCACGACACTTCAAGTCTTCGAGAAGGCGACGACACCGCTCCCGACGATGTTTTCGGATACAGTGTGTGAGCTGAGGGCTTTTTACACACCTCAAGCTTTTGCCACCTCCTCCTTGACGGCCCTGGACACCGTAACCACCGATATGTTCTTTCTCTTTGCGAGCGCAGTCATTTTGAGCTTCGGAGCACTTTCTAAGGAATTTCTCATAGCCGAACGATTTAAAGCTTGAGATCTGCCTGAACGATGACGATCTTTGAGGTCTTACGTGTTATTGTTCCTTTCCGCGTCTCTGTACACCATCATCCGGCTGACGCTCAGCCACTTGGCGATGTCTGACTAGTTATGGCCCGCGTGTAGAAGAGCAGAGATGTAGATTCTTTTCATTTCCATCTAAACACACCTACACAAATTGAAAAGACGTTTTCATGGCACCTGCGTGAAAAGTAGAAATGTAAGTCTTCTTGACCAAACTTAGTTATCACACATGTAAAGCTCTCAAAAGATAAAAAAAAACAAGTGTAATACAAGTTTTGCAAAGCCCGTTAGTCTTTCCTACAAACCACCCCTCTCTTCCCTCTGGTGCAGTTAACTGAGACCTTCGGATCGTGGATACCAGTGGATACCAGTGGATTCAATAGGACACATAACGGGAGGTAATCATAGGGGATTCAGTGTGAGTTCAATGTAAGTTTCTTCTGAGCTCCCAGAAAGAGCTCCTGTATTGTCACATCATCTTTACCAGTTGAGTCAGTCAATGCTCTTCTAAAGTAGTGATCGTAAAGAGTGCTCATCCTTACAAGGTCAATTCTGAGAGTACTTGTCCTCACGAGTGTTTCCCTTTGCCTGCTGAAATTTGTGAATGTTTATCTTTACTCACTCTATTGGGAAAGTGCACATCTTTAAAGGTGTGTTGAGCAACTGTCCATCTTTACTTGGTCAATTTGGAAAATGTTCATACATACTATTTGTCGTACGAAGTGCTCATTTTTACCATGTCAATTTGGAGTCTTCATCTTTTGTAGTGGTCATCCAGAGTACTTATTTTAACTTTGTCAAATTTATGAATGCTCATCTTTAATAGTAAATCTGGGGCGTGTTTATATTTCCTAGTGTTCGTAAGGAGTGTTTATCTTTACCTGGTAAATATCTCTAGTGCATATCTTTAATAGTAGTTGTTGGAGGGGTTATCTTTACTGTACAGTTTTATGAATGCTAATTTTTACTTGGTCAGAGTGGATGCTGATCTTTACTTGAAGTATTTTCCACATTACTATTGGTCTTTGGGAGTGGTAAACTTGAATTAGTAGATTTTGGGTGTGTTTCTCTTTGTTTCATAATTTGGGGGGCTCATCTTTATAGAGTTCGGCTAAAGTACTTATCTTTACTTGGGAAAATTTAAGGAGTACTTATGTTTACACTTAATTTTCAGACTTCTCATCTTTACTAGAGGTTATCGCGATTGGTTATCTTTACTTGGTTATATATGTAATTAAGCATCTTTAACTAGCTAAATTGAGGAGTAATCATCTTTACTAGTAGTCTTCTTAAATGCTTATCTTTATTTGGTCGAAATTAATGATTTCTTATGGTTACATGGTAAATTTGAGGTCTGCTCATCTTTAATAATAGTCACCGGGAGTGCTTATCTTTACTTGCTGAAATTTCTGGAGTGCTTTATTTACTTTGTCAATTTTGAGTGTTCATCTTTACTAGTGTCCATTAAGACTACTCAACTCCAGTGGACTTTGTACAAGAGACAAATACCCTGGAATGAATACTATCTCTGTTGCCGAAATCAAGCACTAGCTAGGCCACAAAAATATTTATTTCTCGAACTTCATCACTTTTTAAGTAGCTTAAAAACGTTTGGACGACGATGCACTCGATTTCTTCGCCTTCAAAAATACACCAAAACCTTTTGAATAATGTAAAATGCGTGTTGTCAACATCTAATAATATAATTGGCTAATAGATCACATTAATATTAATTCTCCACTTGATACTAATTGACCAATCGATTATCCGATATTTATTATCCAATAAATACTAAAACACCAATAAATTATCTTAGATGCTAATTTTGTAACAGATACACCAGGCAATGGCTTCGCTCCCCCCCCCTACGGGGGGAGATTCTCTTCGCTGCTAAGATTAAAATTTAAAATAAAGAAAAAGCAGCCACGGTTAAATTTGTATAAATTTTCTAAACTTCGCCAAATATAATAATTTCAAAAAGGAACTAAATTTTCCCCCTTTCAAAATATCACGTTGCTAAAATATAGAGTTATAGAAGAAGAAGATATATAAAAATCAATTTTCTGAACTTCACCATTTGTAATTTTTTGGGTTTTCAAAAATTCACAAAATTTCGATACTTATATTTATTTCTGAACTTCACCATTTTGTTTTTTAATATTCTAAAAGAATTATTAGAAATAACTTTGATAAAAAACATAAGTCATACCCAAACTAAGATAAAATTATTATTCAAATACTCAAAAAAATCCCCATCTTAAATTATAGAGTTAGTGATGATGATGATACTAATAATTCTCCGATAGATAAGATTAGTAAGCCGTACCACCAAAGGTACCTTTAAGCGGTACTTCCTTGTGTCCGCTTGTGAAAAGTTATTGTGCCAGGAATCTTATTCTAATTCCTTTATTTCATTTATGGAAAATTCCATTAAATTCCTTGTTCCAGGAAACGAATGGTATTCGGCACTTTTGGATTTATCCATATTTTTGAACTTTTATTATTCATTTCCTCTCTCCTTTACCATGTTTACTTTTTATCTTATTTCCCTTTACTTTTAAGTACCCCTTCCTATTTTTTAATAATATTTTACAATTATTTTTTTATATTTTCTTTTATATGAAAATTTCCCTATCAATCTGCCATTGAACCGAATTGTAACCAAAGACCGGAATCAGATTTGGAACGGTTTTATCAATTTCAAATCCCCGTATTACAATATTTTCTTTTCCTACAATACTTTGCGCTATGAAATTCCGAGAATCATTAATTAGAGTGGATATCAAACTTTTTTGTATGAAACCTACGAGGGGCGGTCAATAAGTTTTGCGAATCAGTAGGGCAAAACAGCGGAAGGGGGATGGCTGTTTGTAGGGGGGTTAGGACAAGTTATGACAACTCAGAACCCGCAGCCGCACGCTCGTGCCTCGTCTATTTAAGAAGCAGTAGCTGATCGAAGATCGTCAGTGACAAATTTTTCAACAATGGAGAAGGTTGAGCACCGCGCAGTGATCAAATTTTTGACCAAGGAAGGAAAGAATGCAAAAGAGATCCATGAACGCATGGTTGCAGTGTACACCGGCACCGCCCCTTCCTATGCAACCATTGTTCGCTGAAATAGGGAGTTCCGCCATGGTCGTGAGTCCTTTGAAGATGACCCCTGTATAGGACACCCGTCAGACGTGACCAACGCGGACAATGTGGCCCGTGTGGAGAGGAGAATCCTCGAAAATCGACGGGTAAAGGTCGAAGAAATCCAGCGAGAACTTGGAAAATCACATGGAAGTGTTATTAACATCATCCACAACAATTTGGCCATGACCAAGGTCTCTGCTCGTTGGGTCCCTAGAAACCTCACGCCCCATGATCGACTTCAACGTGGTCAAAGTCTACAAGACCAGAGTTGCACAAGCTGCCCTGCGCGAGTGCGGATTCGAGGAGCTCAACCATCCCTCCTATAGTCCAGATCTGGCCCCTAGCGACTACCTTTTATTCCGCCAGCTCAAGGCTGCACTGCGTGGACGCCGGTTTGGGGACGATGAAGATGTCCAGCTCGCCGTCCAGGAGTGGATTGAACAGCAGTCGGGAGATTTCTGGTTGTCGGGAATTCGAAGCCTCAGGGACAAGTGGCGCAAATGCATTAAAGACGGGGGTAGTTATGTTGAAAAATAATAAAACACTTTTCCTCATATCTCGTTTCCTTATATCCGAATTGCAAAACCTATTGACCGCCCCTCGTATGTGTATTAATTGATAGAAAATTAACTTTTTATTCTCTGTTCATATATGTATATATATATATATATCAATAATTATTTGCAATGGCGGAATTCTAATAATGCGATTAAAAAGGCAAGGTGTAGCTAACTAAGTAAAGAAGCTCTTCTAACAGTCACAAGAGGATATGGCATAAGGCAGCCTTTTAACGCATTTAGGTATTTTAATTGTTATCCATCCTTTCGAAGAGAATGGAAAATTCACTTTATCCATTTTAGCTCGGCCATACCACTTTTTAATCCCCATATATATATATATATATATATATATATATATATATATATATATATATATATATATATATATATATATATATATTTATATTTATATATATATATATATATATATATATATATATATATATATATATATATATATATATATATATATATATATATATTACTGCAAGGAAAAAATATTCCGTTTTCTCTTTCAATGTGGTTTAATGGATTTATATATATATATATATATATATATATATATATATAATTCCTCGCACATATCACATGCACTTCTTCTGCTTTACAAAGCTTATTGATTCCTTCTATGCCCCAACAAGAGTAACCACTGAAGACTGTTTCTTGGCAACTGGAGCACCGGCCCCAGTGCCTTGGAGTCTATCCGCTCCTTTGATTGGCCGGTAGCTAACTTTGCAGTCTAGTCGCCGATCAGTTTCCCTCCTCTCGTTCCTCGTTGAGGCTGGGATAGAGGAGAATGACTTCCTCCCCCCCCCTCCCTCTTGGTTCCAGTTGGCTTGGTTCGTTTTAAATATACCGTTACTCATCCAAACTTTTTCACCTTATCGTGCCGCCATCTTTCTTTTGCTTATCTGACTCTGAAGTGGATGTGAGGTGCAACGATAACAACGTTGCTGCATCTAACATCCGAAGTGTGTGCCCTTCTGGCCCAAACGTTGTTCATCTCGCTATATATCTTCCACACATTTTTACGTCCCCCAACTTCACCCCTTTCTCTACAAACCTCTCCCTATAAACTTTGGGGCATGGATGCCCTCGTTGATATTTCGCCTTAAATTAGAGGTAAGAACGAAAACAGCGACCTTAAATAACACTGTCTAACAAAATTTAACTTTTTGTCGACTAAAAAGGTTAGAATAACATTTTTTAAATGTAGTTTTATGTATAGATTTAAAAAAATGGAAGTCATTTTTATTGAAATGAGTCCAGCATTTTGTAAGTTGCCAATTACTATTTTTGTCAAAGTTTGAAGATTTTAACGAATTTCATTTTTTTATTTCTTATTTTCAGGTTATTTAACTAAATAAAATTTTAAATAAAATCAACAATTTTAATTAAAATGCCAAGAGGACAGTTTAAAAATAGCCCAGATAGGTTCAGTAACATAAAAAAATATCAAAGAAAGATTTCTTCTCTAGTGAAAAAAGTATATAATTTGAATTTTGGATGTAAAATTGGTGACCAAGATAAACCATGGGTACCACATATCTGTTGCACGACATGCTTTAATTCTTTATCTAAATGGCCTTAAGGAAAAATAAAAAGCCTTCTATTTGGTGTTCCAATGGTATGGCGAGAGCCCCAAGATCATGCCACTGACTGCTATTTCTGTTTGGTAGACATACAAAGTAAGTAATTGTTTATTGTCCACTGTACCTATATTTTGAAGTAGTATACTGTAATATTATTTTTTAAAATATAAAATTAATTAAGTTTAGAACCACTTTATTGTAATCACACATATGTACATAACTTTAAATTTTATCCATATAATTTCCATACTTTTAGGTAAAACAACGAAGTGCGCTTCAGCTGTGGTATATCCCACATTAGATCTGCTATTCAGCCTATACCTTACTCAAACAATTTACATGACAAATTTTCATTTGCCAACAATTTATGATACTGTAATAATATTCCACGTCTCTTTGAAGAATAAGATATACATTATGAACCCAGTCAATGGAGACTTTTCATTGACGCTTGTTTATATAGTAGTAAAGCCGTGCTTCTGCATAATGGAAATGAACTACCATCGATACCAGTAGCTCCCTCTGTTGTTTTGAAAGAAACTTATGAAAATTTGGATTTTATTTTAAAAAGCATTAAATACAGTAAAAATAATTGGTTGATTTGTGCTGACCTTAAGGTAGTAGCCATTTTAAATGGCTTGCAATCCGGCTACACAAAACTCATATTTTTGGGGGGGCCAGTGGGACAGTAGAGCTCGGGAAGAACATTACATACGTTCAGAATGGCCTTTAAGAGAAGAGAAAAAAGTAGGTTGTCATAATGCCATACATAAACCATTGGTTCCTAGGAAAAACATAATTTTGCCACCACTTCACATAAAATTAGGTTTAATGAAACAATTTGTATAAGCCTTAAAGCATGATCAGCCATCCTTCTTTTTTTCGGGCCTCAGATTCGACAACTTATGGTAGATAGTAAGTTTGAGGCAAAATTGAGCAAGCCAGAATTTGAGGCCTGGCATAGTTTTAAAGGTCTTTCTCCTGTCAGTTGTCGTCCAGGTAACTTGCCTAAGAAATCTCTCACGCTTTTCTTTCGACGAGCTGATTCTAAAGCTGCACCACCAAAATGGTCTTTCAATTGGAGCCACTACAGAGACAGTCAAGTGCTCCCAAAGTCTAGTCCACAATAGTGTGTCAACCTTTGACTAAACAGCTTTATAAATGTTGGTAAATCAACCAGTAGGCTGAGGAAGACATGCAGAGAGGAAGACCAACCATTACTCAAATTGAGAAGAAAGACCGTTTCAAGACGGCTGTAATAGATTCTAGAGAGATTGGTGAGATTTGGGCCATCAGTCTCAAGGCAAACTTGTGTCACGTCGCCTGAACGAAGACAATCCTCACGCTGGCTAACCAGTAATTAATCTGAAGAACACAAATACTCGTCTTGCACTCACCACTGAGTACGTTACATGGACGAGTCACCAATGGAACATAGTCCACTTCAGTGACGAATCTAACTCCACTTTTTTATAATCCGATGGCAGGAGGATAATTTTTACAGAGCAAAGTGAAGATTGCTTGTGATTTTCATAAAGAAGAGTTAAAATTTGGCGGAAGGAGGGGCATGGTCTGCGGTGCGATTTCGGTAGAAAGTATTGGACTACTTGCGCACTTACGAGGTACAGTGTATGCATAAGTGTAAAAGAAATTGCTACCACGGCATGATTTACCCAATCTGCGAGCCTTCGAAGCTCAACCTGCAGTTTTCATGCAGGATAACCGACCCCCGCCACAAACATATCGGTGAAGTCCTTCCTAAGCGATGAACAAATTCCAAACCTGAATCCTATTTAAAATGTCTTGAAGACGCTCGGAGAGATTTCTAATGCAAAGAATCCAAAAACAGTTCACGAACTCTTGGAAATTCTTCAAGACGAATGGAGCAATCGTTCCTGTGCAGTGGTGGATCCAGGATAAAAATGGAGGGGGGGAGGTAACATGAATTCCTCTCTCTGAGTAGTCTGAGAAAAAGAAATTGATGATTAATAATGGTTATCTTACACAACATTGAAAATACATAACAGCATCTCATAAATGAGTGAGCACAGACTCTATCATATCCGATTTTTTTCCGCACATCAAAAAATTATGAATTGTAGTTTCTTAGACGTAAGCCACAAACAATACTAAATTTAATAATTATTTTTGAGATTTACCTGTATTTTAGACATGTATCATATAAGCTACATTCGATTGCAACAGTTTAAAAGATAACTATTTTTATATATATTCTATATTATTACATAACTCTTTTTAAATAGCAGAATACAATTATAGCTTAAAAAAGATATATAAACATAAATGGGTCTGAATTTTTTTTTGGGGGGGGAGCGAGTCACCTAGATCTGCTCCTGGTCCAACAGCGTCCAACAGCGTCAGCAAGAAACTAACCACTTCGAGAGTTTGTATGCATGAGAGTCAATGCACGCTATATAAGGTCGGTGTGGCGTTCCTCTTTTGTGGGTTTTGGCAGACCATACATACGGTGAAGTGATGGGTTGGTAGGTTTAAAACGATGAAGAAGGTCTGAGTTGGATAGTTTGAGCAATTTTGTAAGAGTTTTGTTGAAGATCTCGGTTTTATTTTTCAATGGGTTGGAAGATAATTTATCGTAAATGTTCATATCAGTGAGTAAATCATGTAATTTTTCAGTATAGGAATTTGTGTCTAACACCACGCTTTGTCCGATTTGTCCGCTAAATAGTTTAAACTTATTTCACAATTTCCTTAAAACCTTTACGACCTCCATCCCAATATCAATTTTAGAGTAGAGTGGGGAAAAAGATAATTGTATATCCTTTCTTGATGTAAAAATTGTTAGAGCCATTGACAAAATTAGCTTCACTGTGTACCGAAAACCAACTTATTCTAACTCATATATCCATTTCTTTTCTCATCATGATATTAACATTAAGCGAGCCGTTGCATCAGGTATGATTTGGAGGGCACTTAGGATATGTGACCTTTGCTTTCTAGAAGACGAGATTACATATATAACCTGAAGCTTCATTGAATTAAATTATCTTTTTCACGTGATCAATGAAAGTTTATCTAAAGCAAAATCTACTCATTACCATCCCAAGGATAAAACAAATTTAGTAATACGAAGTGTCTTTCCCTCCCTTTTTCTCCCCTCCTCAAAGGAGTGAACCAAGTTATTTCTCCAGGCCTAACCACATTTAAATACCCTTTTTCTATCCTTAAATCTATCCCTTCGACCAAGCCCGTGAATCAGCCGAATGAAGCAGGTGTATATTTAATTCCGTGTGGCTCTACAAACTGTCCCTCATTCTACATAGGAGAGACCGAAAGAACCTTAACAAAACGAATTTATGAACATAAAAGTGATGTCAGACGGGGCAGTACCGCATCCAGTATTTTTAATTATATTAGCAATATCAACCACCATATTGACTATTCAAAGACACAAATCATATATAACACTGGTTTGCGTCAAAAATGTACCTTAGGTTTTCTATAGTGTTTCTTAATAAAATTGACCTCCTAAATCCGAATCTGTCATCCGTTTTTTTCTATCACCTCCAGTTTTTGCGATACAGGGGGGTGATAATAATTTTATAGTTTATACATCTCCTATATTACATCAAATTTCAATAGTTTTTGCACTGCTCTATTCGCAGTAAATTTTGTGTACATTTTAAGTAATTATGCAAATAGGTTTATATTTTGCAGGTTAAAAATTGCTTAGCATTATAATAATAAGAATAATAATAATAGTGGTTGAGTTAAAAATGAACAGAAAATGTAAGAATAGCTCCAACAGATTTTGCTATGTTTGCGGCAAAGTGACTTTTCCCGAGCAGCAAAGTACAATCCCTCCTGTAATTAAATCTTTGTATCATGCATATTTTGGAGTAAGGCTAAGAGATCAAGATAAAAGTTTTGTACCACATATCTGCTGTAAGGGATGCTACATAAGTTTAAGACGCTGGAGTCAGGGCGAACAGAAGTCCCTCTCTTTTGGTGTTCCCATGGTGTGGAGAGATGGCAAGGACCACACTACGGACTGCTATTTTTGCATGACAAATCTTAAAGGTGAGCATTGTATCAAGTATTTAAGCTTTCTGTATTATACTGGCTCCTGAAAATGTTATTATTATGCAAAGACTTAGCATAAAATTAAAAACTAACATAGTTCACTTCAGCATGAACATATCCTTTACTAAACATTTATGTACTATCTGCAACTCCAAATCAATTCCTTTATGTAATATGCAATTATATTTTCCACAGGTATGAATAGGAAGAATAAACATAGTGTGGCATATCCGGATGTTCCTTCTGCCATCAAACCCCTGCCCCATGGCCCAGGAATTCCTATACCTTCTCCCCCTGAACATATAGAGGTACATGAGGAGATTAATATGGAAGTTGACCAAGATTATGACACATCTGAGTCTTATCAGGTTTCCACACATGATATCGTCGCAAGACCATTCACTTAAGTTCAGTTAAATGACCTGACCAGGGATCTGGGGGTTTCAAAGGCAAATACACAACTTCTTGGCTCTTGACTTCGTGAAAGTAATATTCTCGCTTAAGAAACAACATTTTTTGTTACAGAAATAGAGAACAAGAGTTTCGAAGCTATTTTTTACAGCATTCTTCCAGCTCTTTAGTATACTGCGCCAATATTAAAGGACTTGTTGAGGCCCTTGGAATTCCCTACAACCCATTAGAATGGAGACTGTTCATAGATTCCTCCAGTAGAAGTTTAAAAGCTGTGTTACTGAATATTGGTAACAAGATAGCTTCCGTTCCTATAGGCCATTCAATCTAACTTACTGAAAGTTATGAAAATATGAAAAAATTGCTGGATGCAATAAATTACTCTAGCTATAAGTGGAGGATATGTGGTGACTTAAAGGTAAGATCATTTTACACTTGGCATTTCTAAGCTTTTTGATATTGACATTTTCATTTTTAATTGTTAATACTTGTATACACCTTTTGGTCAACTTACATTTTACAAGAATGCAAATCTGGAAATCATGAGTCATTTTTGAGTTATATTTTTTGTTGAAGTGTGTCCCTATAGGTTAATGCATCCCCTTGGGTTAATGGGAAACTTATCCTAATTGAGAAGGTATACAACACAACTCAATAAACTCAAAATAAGATGTACATATATCCAATTAGTTCCAATACGATGATTTAATGCATCGGCATACAGGATTTTTCAGTACATATTCATATTCTTATTGTTTTAAGAAATATTACTTTGAATTTGTTTTTAGAAATATTACACTGAATTTACATACCGTGCTAAATTTTTTTTCAGGTAGTGTCTCTTACGCTTGGGACGCAAACAGGCTACACGAAGCATCCCTGTTTCCTATGTTTATGGGACAGTCGTGCAGATAGTATGTACTATGAGAAGAAGGTTTCGCCTCCACGAGAAGCATTTAGAATTAGATCAAACAATGTGATAGCTGAACCTTTAGTGCCTCCTCAAAAAATACTCCTCCCTCCACTGCATATAAAGCTTGGCATAATTAAAAATTATGTCAAAACCCTTAATAAAGTAGGCCAAGCTTTTAAATTTCTTCTTCAAAAATTTCCAAAAATCAGTGACGCAAAGCTCCATGGGGGAATTTTTGATGGACTTCAAATCAGGATCTTGATCAGCAATTTGATGCATCAATGAAGTACATAGAAAAAGATGCCTGAAAAGCTTTCAAAGCTCTAGTTAACAATTTTCTAGGCAATAAAAGAAGCCTAGAAGAATATGTTGCCCTGGTCAATCAGCTCTTAACAAGTCTCAAGCATTTGGGAGCTCGAATGTCTATAAAGATACACTTTTTACAGTCCCATCTGGATTATTTTCCCGACAACTGCGGGAATTACAGTAAAGAACAGGGGCAAAGATTCCAGCAGGACATAAAAACAATGGAATCCAGGTACCAGTGTAAATGGAACCGAAACATGCTTGCTGACTACTGTTGGTGTTTGAAGCGTGATGCACCAGATGACAGGCACAAACGAAAATCGTCAAGGGCGTCTGTTCTTCGAAATTATAATTATTTTCTTTATTATGTTGCATTCTTTTATTTTTTGTTTATTAAAAGAATTATAGTTTACATACGTGTATTCCTGTTTATATGATATAACAGTAATAATGCATTATTAGATAGAGAAAGTTTTTTTTAAAAAAAAATTCAGAAAAAATGAGGTAATCTCAATGAAAATGGTGTATGCTGTACTGAGAAAATCTGACCTGATTGAACAAATATACATTCATTTTTGAGCTCAGGAGGTTGGATTCATTAAGAAACCACAAAGAAATCCTGGGGAACATAAAAAAAAATTCAAACGCAGGCCTGTGTAATTGTAGATATTTTGGTAAAAGAAAAATAGTAGAATTTATATTAATAAGAGAAATTTCCAATTTTAATTTGTCAGATGGGCAATTGAAATGCAACCCCCATTCCCGTAACCTCATCGTAAACAGCTTAGTCAACGATCTTAGACTTACACTCCCTGATTAATGACCTTTTTCCCCCGTTTTGTGTTTCTTTGTGTTTTTTTCCTGTGTCGTGTAACCGAGGCTATTGTAATTTAGGACGAAGATGTTTGACTGACAGTAGAACTCTTTATGATCAGTCTAAAGATTTGGACATGGGAAAATCCCGTGTATTAAAGTTTGTGGGTATGATCGTGTAAGTGAATTATGTATTCATGATATTGACTATATGTTTATGTCTCTTTAAAATCTGTTATGGGCCCTTGTATGGTGTCAAAAAACTGTCGTGGATCTTTCTCTCTTTTAAAAAACTTGAGTAAACGTGTCAAGTTCCTTGGAAATAAAAAGTATCTTGTTACAAATGGGGCCTGGAAGTTAATAGGGCAAGTGAGTTCATGGCTCTCTGATGTTGTTGTGTTGTTTTGTGCTGTTAAGGATCTGTGTTTCTGGTGACCAATAAGTCATTTTAAAGTCGTAAGGGAGTTAGTGGAATAAGCATTTTGCGTGGGAGAATATCCTTTCTCTTGACAAAATGCAAATTGCAGATAATTCTCTTAATAATCACTAGAGTTTCCTTTTGCTAATACAGAGTTTTTTTAGAGTATGATGCTATCGTTCTAGTACAGAGTTGCCATAGATGTTCGATGGCGATGCCAAAATGTATGTCGCAGTTAGGTTGAGCAGTTCCTGAAATAATCCTCACTGGAATTGAAGACTATTATCAGGGACCATTTGATGTAAGTTTAAATGCTAACAACCACAGACTATGTCGGCATGTCTTTTAATGGGTATGCCTCAATCCATTTGAAAAAACGCTATATAAGTGGAATTGGATAATTTTAGCCTTCCTGAATTGCAAGAAAATGACTGACTAAATTACCTCGAATTGTGCGAAATCTGGATTCTGGTGCGGTGACTTGTGTGAAAGGCGATTTTGTGTGTCGTTGCACCTTGGCCTTTTGACATGAAAGGCAATTGCGTACCCATAATCGAAAATTGGTCTCAATTCTTTCCAAATAAATGGAATTAACATTTTTATTGTTTGGTTTGTAAATAGCACTATATATATTTAATGATTGGTGTATCAGATAACAATCAGAAATGTATGAAAGGGTAGGAACAATTGAATTTTTAATTATGGCTCGAACCGATAAATTTGTGGTACCATCCATCAAACACGATTTTCTGAAATTAACCAATAAATCATAGTGTGCGAGGAATTCGGCACCTAATATGGCACATTTGACATTATATATTAAAAAAAAACTTCCACGCAAAATAACGCCTAATTTCTAATCAATGGTTTAAAATTTGAGTGCTTAATCGTTCTGCTTAATCGTTCTGAGATCATTGATGTATAAAGAAGCGTTGGGAACACACAATGATGCTACGTTAGCCATCATTCTTTCCTAGAAAAATCTGGCATGGCAGTAAGCTTGTTGGCACCCAGTGAAACAGTGATGTACCATTCGACCAAATACTGGTTCAGACCAACAAATATCGTTGTATAATGCAGGAGAGTTACGAGAGCAATTGAAGCGGGTATAAGGGTGGGCAAAAGAATTTCACGGACGCGATGGGGATCGTCATCTTGATGGATCCTTACTGTGTTACAAACGATGCCATTCGGTGGGAGAGGTTTGTCAGTTCCTCTTTTATGGGAGCTAGTGGTAGCTCCAATTGTGACTGGAAATCTGGGAGGGGGGCAGCCTTGGCAATGGCCGTTACTTATGTATGCCAACTGCGGTTGAGGGCACGGGCGGCCACAGTCACAAGTCGGTCAAGAAGGTTATCTGGGGCCACCTCAGGGCCTATTTTATGTGGTACAGTAGACGTTGCACAAAGGACTCCTGAGAAAGTTCTGAGTGAATTATCTCCCAGAATGTTCCGTAAGCTCCAATTATCAGGAAAAGGATGGAAAAGTTCGGAAGTACGAGCTAACATCTCCATTTTTTGAGCGGTGGTGAGTATATATTTCTACAGGATAGCGTCTTGGACGGAAGGGTAAGAGAGACTTTTAGGTTTCTTCCAAAAAGGCAAAATTCCATCTATTATTCCCTTATCGAAAATTGCCTTTATTAGTTATTTTAATTTGAGGGCGTCGCTAGTAATGCGATCGAAATTGAACTATAATTCATTTTGGGTAAACCAAGATTGCGGAGACGAGTTTTGAAATGCTGGAAGGGAATTGTCAACGTTGTCCCTTTTGAATAAGGTTTTTTCGAGTCACTCGGAAAAATGATGGTTTCGAGTCACTCCAGGTTATTATGTGTCATTCCATAATATGATGTTTTCAAGTTACTCAAGGAAATTATGTTTTTGAGTCACTCCACGGTCACGAGTGTAGCGAGAGAAGATGGTTTTCGGATGGCAGAGTCACCAGTTCCATATGAACAAAGATCATCTCTTCACAACGAAACCATATTTGGGATTCAGGTTTTGCTTTTAAAGGTGGTCACTAAATAAAATCATATCTGGATTTATAAACAATTTAATAAAGTAACTTTATTTGGAATTTGATTTAAGAGAATGATTGATAAAGTTGAGATAATCGAGGATGAGGGAGCAGATTCTTAGTGAGTCAGGAATCTGTCCGAGATGTGATTTGAAGTTGAGCAAACTGAATGCGTGAAGCTAGTCGACTAGAATATAGATGCTTCACTGAGTTATGAATAAGTGAGAATGAGTGAATGAATTCAGTGACTAATGGATAATAATCATTCTTCTCCACCAATCGGGTTTCTCAGGGGAAGGTTTTGCCTCAAGGTGTAGGAGTGTATATTTTTTGTGTCTGCTTGGGAGAGAAGGAGAGAGAGAAAGAGTAGAAATTAGCTGTACTCGTTATCAAAGAATTTATATTGTAGGACCGATAACTGCTCATAAAAGGATTTCTAATAGGTATTTGGGAAAACGCTTTTATGAAGATTTTATTTCTAGTAGGTTGGCGTTAATAAGTAAGAAGAAAGAAATGGTTAAATAGAAGTGTTGTATGATTGAGGCTGTTATGATTTGAGAGAATATGTTTTAACGAAGGAAGACAGAAAAATCTTCATGGTCATTCAGAAGATTTTAAATGTCTCTTTTTTCACGAACTTGCTGATGTAACAGAGTAAAGTAAACGGCGTTGGATAGCATATAGAGAAAGATCTTAGTCGAAAAAATGTTAAATGACATGGAGGAATGAAAGCTATCTATAAAATATTGAAAAAATTAGTTAGATGTATTATACTGATTCGCACCGGATATCAAAATGCCGATACAATCACTGGTGTTCAATCCTATATTTGCAACGTAAAGGCTGTCAGAAGTAACATCGGCAGCCCCAGTCTCCTCTGAAGAGCTTGCCTCAACACTTTACCATCTAGTCTATGTTCATTTCCACCCTGTCCTTCTACTACACCTACTGGGTATCTCCAACGCCTCTCTTTCGCTAGACGAGATACTTCTTGACTTTAAACATGCTGATGTCCGTGCAATTTTAAACAACGAAATTCTTGACTCAAAGAACCCTTCAAACTATCGTCCTCTCTCTCAAATTCCGTTCCTATCCAAGGCGATTGAGAGGCTGGTAGTTACCCGCATCCCTGAACAAATGTCCTCCTCCAGCATTGAAGTAATCTTCCAGTCCAGCTTCAAGGCAGGTCATAGCTCTGAATCAGCTCTCCTACATGTGACTGACCGACCCCGCCGCAAGGCCGATGCTGGGAGGCCTTCGATTCTGGTGCTTATTGATTTCTCGGCAGCATTAGACACCGGTGACTCTTCCTTTCTTTTTCATTTCCTTCGTGAGTTCCTGGGAGTCAGTGAAGCAGCTGTGAACTGATTTTCTCTTATCTGTTATTTCATACTCATTCTTTCCTCATGGAGGGTGAGATCTTTTGGCTAGCCGTTATGTCCTATGGTGTTCCTCAGTGCTATGCCCTTTACCCGCTCCTGTTTCGTATCTAGCTCCTCCTCTTAGCCTTCTTCTGGGTCACCTAGGTCTATCTTTCCATTCTATGCTGATGATAGGCAATTAGTTCTCTCCTCCTCTCCAACTCGTTCGTGGTAACTGTCTTCAATCTTTTATCCGCTTATGACGTGATTAATGAATAGCTGTTGGATAGCTTCCTCAAACTAAAACTTGACAAAACTGAGGTCCTATTTTGGTCTCGAGTAAAATAGGCGTCAAAAATGGCGTAAACCTCTTTAGCTTTTTATTTTCTAGCATCGATTGCTTTACACCTGCATTAAATATGGCATAAATCTCTTTTGATCATTGAGCCGGTGCCCCGGCTCACACGGCCAAGATCGTGCAAGAGTGGTTGGGTTCTAGCATGAACTTCTTGTTGAAGGACATTTGTCCACCGCAGTCGCCCGACCTTAATCCCCTGGACTACAGCGTGTGGACGCCAGTCACGGCCAAGGTCTACAAAGTCCGACACAGCAACGTTGACGAATTGAATTCCTCAAACAACCGTTTTTGTTTCCAGCATGAGGAACGACTTCTTCTGCAACGTACGCGGCCTTCATGACTCGCCTGGAAAGCTTCCTCGTCGCTGAGGGCGGCCACATTGATTAATATCAGAATTCACACACATATTTGTATGTTAAAACAATAAAAAAATCTGTGTAACTGCATTAGAACTATAATTGTGTCCTTTATTGAGAGCGTCGTAACGAATGTAACATCACTTTTGCAATACCCGGTACATTCTTACCAGATGATTTCAAAATTCTTCTAGAATGTTCCCTCCAAATTATTCTCTTATTTTATTTTGTTAGTTTATTTAGTATACTTTCTTGAATATACGATTGTATCATATGAAACCTTCATGAAAATATATTAATTACATGCCTTTATCTACCATAGAAATTTCATTCATCTACTCATCATATTTTTGAAAATATTTTAATAGATGAAAATTGTTCTCTTAATTTGCTGGGTAATGTACCTCACGACCCTGTAGTTACTCCCCATATCCTAACACTCCCTAAGGCCCTCTTTCATCCGATTGCAACCTTTATTCCCTCCAGTTATGCCTTCACTCCCTACCTTGTAGAATATGCCATAACACTTTTCTATGCACAACATAATAAGCCCTTCTTCTCATCCATTTACAGAGCATAACATTTCATCTCTTATCCTTTGTTTTTGTTTTTTTAGGCTAGCTGTTTCGATGCAAATACTCGCTCCTCACTTCCTTACTCGCTCTAAATCTACATCAGATGATTTATATACAACGCAACTTTCACTCCTTTAATTTTATTGCATCATTTAAAGAAAATGTGCTGTATCAATACGAGAGTGTGGTATAAATACAATAATTCCTCGATAAACTAAGGAATTGATTGAATAGTATGAAATTTGACATATCAAAGCGTCCCCGAACTAGGAAAAAATGTTTCGTTAAGTCAGTGTAGTGTAATATGTATAATTGGTTGTTTAGAAATTGTCAATTGCTTTAATAAATTGCATTTACTCATAAAGTATACAATTATCTAACACACACCATCAATTCGGAGACAAAATCGATTGGCGCATGAGCTGCCTTTTAAGGAACATTTTTCAAAATGTTTCAGACAAAAATGAGTTGAGTTTGATATAATTATTTATACCTCTGTTCCAGAAATCATCGAATATATTTGGATTGAATACCTCTCGGCTTTGCTGCGCTGTGTTGCTAGGTAATTATATTTTTCCTAAAACGTTTGGTTGGAGAATTTATTATAGGGCTTAAACAAATAGCCAAATGTTAAGGCGAATATTTTTGTGATATTAGATGATTAAAAAATAAATAAATATATAAATTAATTAAACTGTGAAAAAATGGAAAAAAATATATAAATTTAATTAAACTGGATAAATGAAAAAAAATGGATGAAATTTAGCACCCTCTTTTAAAACATAACCGTTTGAAAATATTTCGACAGTGCTGCTTGAAATCCCGCAATAACGTAAAAAATTCACTAAATTTAACTTAGTGTATTGACAAATGATCTAACTAGTTTATTTCTAACTAAATATACCCCAAACATTCCATCTCTCATCAAATAATAATATATTAAATATTCACTCTAAATTAAAACAAAATTCAACGTAAATTGTGACTTGACTAATTATGGCAACAATACCTACTTTAAGCAGGTTTAGGGTTTGGATACTAACGAAAACACTACTTCTATTACTAATTTTGGTTGTTAATATGGATTTCGTCATCAATTAGCATTAATAACAGCTTTAAATTTTTTCAGGCATTGTTTGATATAGCTTTCAGAAAGTATCTAGATGAATTTTAAGTAATTTCTCGAGGAAAACCTGCTCCAGCTCTTTCAGAAACGCTGGTGGAAGAAATAGGTCCTTTTTTTGCTGCTGTAACTGTCAACAAAAATGCTTGTTTATATTAATACCTGACAATTGCGGGGGAAAATAAAATTGTTTACCGTCATTTTCATGCATTTTAAACTAATCCTAATGAATTATTAGGATGAATGCGTGCATTATCTTTCTGAAAAGACAGATCACCAGTGGGAAAGAGCATTTGCTCTAATGGATGCACCTAGTCGCGCACAATTGAGCGATAATATTGAGAGTTCATCCTGCCATCCAGTACTACTACTGAACAAAGGTATTTCTACCCAAATCATCACTGCATCACTTCCATGCTTACCTGTTAGAATGAGACAATAAGCATCATAAGCTTCTTTAGGCGTTCCCCTAACGGAAACTCAGCCAAAACATGTAAATATTTAAAAAAATATATTCGTACCAATGTTACATTATTTTATTGGTCCATTATCCAATCATTATAGCCTATGCATCTATTTTTACAAAGTTTCATCTTGCTTTGTGCCGGCAAAGCTTTGACAATTGCAGACCTTCCATAATACCCGGCTTCGTGAATCTCTCGACATAGCCTGGGTCGAAAGATGTGTTAGATGCTGATTAAGTTCTGGAGTCATTTTAGAAGCTGTGGTCTTATAATGATTGGATAATATGCGCTTTACAATTCTACTTTCTCTATTACCGAGATTTGTTTTTCAGTCGCCATTACTTTGGGTTTTGCCCTGCCTTCTATGATTCTCATAAGCAATTATAATCTTTGAAAAAGTTTCTATGCAAAGATTAAGTATTTAAGCGATTTTTATTAGATTAGCTCCATCCATTCGAGCTCCTATAATATGTCGTCTTTGAAACTTTGAAAGGTTTTTCGGATTATCATTACATTCATTAAATTCTAACAAAAATAATTAGGGCATTACCATATTTAACGAATTTCAGCGTTGGTTATTAAGAAGGTTGTAATATTAATGTCTTTCGGTTTATTTTGCTTCATAATCGACCTTATCACTTAGGGTGTTTCCTATCCAAGATTACTTGGTTTTCCATCTGTCCAATTCTCTTTTTGCGGTTGTCGAAGGCCTCTTGCGAACATTTTTCGAAGGTTACCGGCATGATTTCATCATTGGTGTCGTATGCCTCTACGTCTTTTGCGATGGTCGCCCAAGTACGTTCTATTACAAGATTGTATATAAAGTTATGGACGAGAAATAACATAAAATAAACACAATTTTCATCGTTAGAAAGATGGGCATACTTCTCACCGTTATTTGCAATACATTTTTACTATCATCTTGGCAATTTCGTAACGCAATTTAGAACAAATTTCCGGGATTTAAGAGTAACCTAAACATCTAAAATGGTGTCAATTTCTTTCGCAGATGAGAACTTCCGACACGAAACCGATGATTAAAGTTGGGAGAAAAGGAGATACGCTATGCTGTTCTTAGACGCGATGTTATATATTAAATAAATCTGCCGATTTTCCGGAGCATGGATACCACATAACCTACCCATAGCGTTATATATTGAATAAATCTGCCGATTTTTCCGGAGCATGGATACGACATAACCCGCCCATAGCGTTCTATATTAAATAAATCTGCCGATTTTCCGGAGCATGGATATCACATAACACACCCATAGCGTTCTATATTAAATAAATCTACCAAATTTCAGTTGCCTTTCAGTGAATTTCTCTAGCCATGGAAATGGCATATTGACTTAGCTTGCGCATAGCGCATATATACAGTAATGTGCAAATGTTTTGAGACTAATATATAATTTTATTTTTAAATTTACGTGACAGGAATAATTATTCTAATATTTAAATAATTACAGGTTTATTAAAAAGTTAGCATTTCAAAATAATAAGAAAAATATGAGTGCATTCCTTCGCTGAATCCAAAATCGCGCTCTGCTAATGTTCCAGTAGGAGGCGAGTTTCATTCCCTGGACCTTTGCTATTCTATCACCACGCTAAAATAATGACAAAGATGAGTTAAATAAATGATATTGTGTAATTATAATCTATTTCGTAATATTATTTGCAAAAATAAATTTTTGAATCTTTTTTCAATTCCAGAAATAGTTCTTTCCAAAGAAAATTGTGCCATCATTGTTGCTCTGCACCAAAAGGGCCTGAAATGCAAGGAGATAGTTGGTAAGGGTTTCCTATGAAGGGACACCATCTTTAAGATCATTAATGACTTTAAGGAGACTAGTTAGGGGCCTGTAAAGAATTCTTATGGGCCCCCAAGTGCTTCAAATTAACGTCAAGATCACCTCCTGTTATGGTTCGTTCAAGGATCGTGTTGCCTACAATACCAAGCTTGCTAACGATCGAAACGGAACAGTTGTGAACCCATCAGAGCACAAAGTGATGCAAAAGCTTTTCGACAAAGCCTCATCCCACCAAGAAGAACCTTACGAATAGGCTCCATTTTCGTAGGAAATAGACTTTTGAAAACGGGCTTATGGAATATCTTCGTGATAACGGAGAAGCATCCGGATACTCTTCATATCTGGAGCTGCTTCTTGTCTAAGGGAATTGCAATTTTGGCCAAGAACTCTGCCCTGAACTCAAAGAAGTACCAAAATGTCTTCATCAACACCTTTTCCCTAACGTTTAGGACCAATTTATAGATGATAGCTGTATTTTTCAGTATTATGGCGCACCTTGTCACAAAGTAAAATCAATAACAAAGTTCTTACAGAAAATACCATCGAACTTTTATAATCTTGGCCCCGTAATTAGACAAATTTGAACCCACTAGATAATTTGTGGGTGGTAATCAAACTGGCGGTTGATAGACAGAGGCCCATCTAATTGTGAGCAGTTGCAGGTCCTTATTTAACAAAAAATGACGGAATATGGGTCAAAATAGCATCAAAAATTTGGTCTCCATCATGCCAAAAGGAATTGAAGAAGTCCTGAAGAACAAGTAACATCATTATAAATATTGACTGCGCGCATCAATTGACTGCATTTAATAATAAAATGGGTTTGAACTCCAAATTTTGTTACATTTTACCTTCAAATTATGATACAAATTGGCAAAAATAAAATGCAATATTTGATTAGTTCTATTAATTTTCTTATATGAAAAATATACTAGTTTAAAAGTTTGGGCCATGACTATATATATTTATATAAAAATGAATTTGGTCATTAATTGTGTATAGATGCACATGATTGTCTGGAAGTGACTGGCTAGTATATCAAATCTCTAGTAAACTATGATTAAGTCTCGCGTGAGCTAAGAGTAAGTAGAGTTGCATCATGATTTTCTTGGCCTCTATTTATATTCATATATCATCCTTCCCCTATAATCATGTTTTTTATAAATAATAACCTTTGATGTATTCCTATAAAGTTTATTTATTAATTTAATTTAATTATAAACTTTAGATTAATGATTGGGCTGATAAGAATTATGATACTGTGTACTCATTTTTAAAAATATGTATTCTTCCTAACATTGGTATTGCAAGATATAACTTCTCTTTAATACTGATTATTATTATATTTTTATCCCTTCTCCACAACTTTATGATTTCAACCTTTTTTCCAAAAAGTAGCAAATATATTAATGTAAATTTATGAGTGTATGTTTTCGAATGTAAGCATTTGTGTTTGTGTAGCTTTTATCGCAGTTGTTTGTTTTCCCGATGGATTCGATACAACCCAAAACATGGCGCTGCTTTTCATGAAGGTCGAAGCAACCGAATTTTCAATAGGCTTTTGCGCGCGAAGACTAATGGCGCCAATTCATCAGCGAGGGACGATAGAATGCGGATATTTACATCCAGCTCATTTCAGCAGCGCTTTCCGATCGAAATTGAGGGAAAATTGGGTGCTTTTGGCCCCCAAACACCACAGGATATGATCAATGAAAGTGTTCGAGATAAATTTTAATGAAAGGGTTCTGAGGGACGAATATAGAGAGCGTTTGGTTTGTTTTTCTCTCAACTTGAAAGCGCAATAGCAACGAAGCAGTATCAATTGTAAGGAGAGTAGTAGAAGTAGAGAAAGTGAAAATATATAGCCGCAGACCCTGCACGCATCGGGGAAGGAAGGGAAAACTGAGGTTGTTGGGGAAGGAAGGCACATAACCCCACAGTTATCATTCGAAGCTAGGTTGCTAATGGTACGTACGCATGGCATCCTTTTAGGAGTCTGTAAAAGGATAAATAAGATAAAGAAAGATGGAGGGGGAAAGGGAAGTGGGAAGAATGCAAACATGTTAAAACCCTCCATCCCAATCGGAGCTAAGAGGGAGTGGTGAACTATTGTGACCCTCCTGGCCACCACCAGGAATGAATGGACGAAAGCTGGTCGGCGACCAGTCTGTAAATTCACCTGCCGTCTGAGAAAATAAGTAAGAACACGCTTGTAAGAAAGTGGCCTAGAAGGAAGGACGGAAATATCTAGAATGAATAAAGCCCAGGTAGTCTCCATAAAGTTCAGGCAAAACATTGCTCCAGCTACTGGGTGTAACAGTTTAAATGGGGGACGTGATTGTAGGCTTTCGCTTTAGTTGAAAGTGGTTGTCGCGTGTCTAGTTTGAGACAGACTACAACTAGGTGATAGGGTTAGTTGAGGTTTAGGTATCACAAAACCTCTCCTAGAACGAACAGTTTAAAATGTTGAAATGAGGCCCCTGCACACCCATGGCCACACATGTGGCAAATGTTTTAGTGGCCAGTCATCAAAACTATTAATAGGAATGTCACGCAAATCTGAATGATTCTCTGGAGAGAGGATTGAATTTTACAATGTCTGGCATTTAACTAAACTTTCATCCAATGAGAATTGAAAATAAAAACTTTTACATAAACCTTTGCAGAAAGTTTATAAATTATTTTTTAATTTTAAATTTGACATGATTAAAGTTTATTCTCGATATAAATATTAAAAATTGCTTAGATTATTTTACGTACACATTATTAAGAGTATTTTGCTGTTTCCAGATTCCATCTTTCCTTAGATCTACAGGGTGTTACGAAGTTCTGTTACATTCGGCTTTTGAACTTTCGAGAGGTTTTTGTTGTGATAGAAAAAGTTCCTTCGAACAAACTTTAAGTTCTACTTTTCTAGCATGTGTTATTAAAACGTCTTTTCCATTGTATGAGCTGTGTCGAGATGTAAGTGAAAAGAATCGGGATCTCTTCTCTCCTGCACGCGAACCCCAACAAGTACGACATGGCCAACCGGCTCAACGTCACCCTGATCAGCGTTCACGGGGTCACGGAGAAGCTCAAGAACGGGGAAGACCTCAAAGATCGACATCGTTCAGGCAGACCTCAAGTTGTCCATCGTTTGGCTGTGAGAAAGTCCTTCGAAAGTGCCCCGAAGCTCAAAACGACAGCGCTCGCGAAGAAGAATATGTCGGTTGGCACAGTGCCCATGGCTGTCAAGGAGAAGGGCGGCAAGAGCTGGAGGTGCGTGGAAAGGCCTCTGCTCACCGACCGTATGCGAGAACAACGACGGGAGTGCTGTCGTTGCGTTCTCAACGACTTGATGAGTCATGTCACTCGAATTCTCATTTTTCCTGATGAAAAACTTCACGGTCTATGTGATCATCAGCAAGCTACGTGTCCACGACCAAGCACACCTGTCCTCAATGATGATGCTCGGCATCGGGGCTTCGAATGGTGAGAAGATGCAACCAATGTCGTTTGCGGTTGATTACAGGGACATATTGGCCAATAAGTTCTTGCCCTGGGTGAGAAAGATCACGAAGAAGGCGGACTAAGTCTTTCAGTAGGGCGGTGCCCCGACACATACGACTAAGCCGTGCAAGAGTGTTTAGGGTTGAACTTGAAATTTGGTCAAGAATTTGCATGGGGGGTGGCACAGTCGATCGACCTCAATCCCATCGACTACAACGCTTAAGCGCATTCAGAGGGTAAGTTTTATAAGGTCCGCTACAGCATAGTCAACGATGTGTGGGTCAGCATGAGGAACGACTTCATCTACAACGTGTGCGTGGCCTTCATGTCTCGCCTGGAGCGCGTGTTCGCTGCCGAGGGCGGCCACATTGATTAATTTGTCAATTTAAACATATATAATATTTGTTAAAACAATAAAAACATGTCTAACTCCATCAAAAGTAACATTGTGTCCTTTGATGAGAGCATCGAAACGAGTGTAACAGGACTTTTGCAATACCCGATATTTCGGTTAGGGATGATGAGATATTTGGCAAGGTAAATTAATAATAATATTGATATTAAAATATTATAACGCGGCTTACATACCCCCTTTCCTAAGGAGCCTCCTCTCTCTATCCCAATAGGATCCTGCTTTTGCGATCGGCCTTTTCCCATATTTTCTCTTATGGTTTAAAATGACCCGCATGGTGCTCTTTTGCCTCCTTTGTTGCCTTGAAGATTCATCTTTTCTCAGGTGCCTTTTATTAATTCGTACACTTTGGCACTTTGAAGGATATCGCCTTGAAGAGCGCCTTACAAATACGGAAATTATTATTATCATGACAATTTTTAATGAATTTAACCCATTCCTTCCAAGGTCCAGTGGAAAGTACTATGTTAAAGTGATTTCGGATCGGAACTATAATGTTAAATTGTTCGTGAAACGATCTGACACTTCTCTATTTTTTATTCGTTTATTTATTGAGAAAACTCTAACTTACATTCAAGTAGAAAGTATTTAAAACTGATCCATTAATAGGAAACTCGATAGATAAAACAACTCATCTCAAGACGTTAAGATTTTCTCTTTTTATTTTTCGCAGCTGATTTCCGCCCGCCAGACGCGCTGTGGACTCATATTTACTCATCTTTTTCTATCTATCCTATATGTTTAGACGTTACAGATTCCTTACTTAACATTTATCTATACTGTGTATATAAAATAAAAACAAAAGAAACAACCACGGTATCTAAGCCAGAAAGGTTTTGACGAGAGAATCTTAAACCACCTTTCTTCATTCCAGATAGAAAGAGAGAAACAGACAGAACGAAGAGTAGGGAAAATAGGCATGAAATAAAAGATATATCGCAACTTAATGCCATTAAACCTAACAGAAATGTGACATATATAAATTCACTAAGAAGGATCAAATCCCCTTAGCATAATTTTCTTCTGATCCTGAATAAGGTCGTTTCAATAATACCCATTTTGAGAACCTCTCTCCTTTTTAAGAACTTGTTCTTGATCGCTTAGATTAATTCTTACCCCTCCAAATTTTAGGACTGACAATTTTCTGGCCTGTACTTTCGCAGCTATTTCCCTATTCACCTTTTTATATGTGTTGTTTCCTTGCTTGAATAAAGTCTAAGAGAGTACCACGTTACTCCTGCCATTTAGTGAATTCCATCTTCATATTTTCAAGCATTTTTGTCCATTTCCTCTTCAAATCTTGCATTCATTTTACTCCATATCTTCCTGTAAGTTATTCCTTACATGTATCTTGTGTTTCTTTGACTTGTGCTCAATTGTGCTTTTTAGGTTTCGTATCCAAGTCTCACTTCCAAAGGTTAAGACAGGTAAGATGCATTAATTAAATACTTTTTCTCTTAAGCACAAAGGCATGTCGCTTATAAATCCGTAGCTAATCCTTCCTCCCGCTCTCCAGACCTAGTTTTGTTCTCCTTATTCCCTGTTCCATGTTCCCATCATGAGTCACAAATGGTGCGTATATTTATTTCTGTAAAATTCTTACTAATTATAAATGCTAATTCTTAATACTAATTATGAATAATAATTCTTAATACAAATTATGAATACTAATTTGTAATACTAATTCTTAATACTAATTTGTAATACTAATTCTTAATACTAATTCTAAATCCCAAGTATCAACCCTAATTATGCATACTAATCCTGAATGCTAATTATGAATACTAATTCTTAATAGTAATTCCTAATTCCTATATTCTTGTATCTACTCTGGATTTCTGTTCTCATTGAGAGAGATTCTTTTGAATTTGAAGCATAAATAATCAGCAGCAAAGTGAAGGGGGCTTAAATATTCCCATTACTTTTTATTTTCTTTAGCTCGCACTCAAAAGTCTTATAAATGTCCATAAGCACTGCTATAAAGGGGTTTGGGAAGATCGGATCCTCCTCTCCTACTGCTTTTTTTACTCGGGTTTTATTAGTGACTGAGTGTAGCCAAAAAGACGATGCTGCATGATATAGAACATGCAGCAAGTATGGAAATAGACACCAGTTATGGCGTATGACATTGACAATTTCAAAGCATGTTTTGGGACCTTTCTGTATAAAATTCTGTCTACTCTTTTCTACACATTTTGTATTGGGTATATATCAGGGAATAACACTGACATTCAAATAGCTTAATTTCTCTTTGGTTCTCGTATTCTTTGGCCATTTTTGCAGTATTACGCAGATCTCCATTTTCTATTAATATATATATTTTTAAAGCTTACCTCTTGAAAACACTGGCAGACGTCACTCTTTAAGAATGGAAATGTATTTTTATGAGTTTTTATTTCCAACACACTCAACTATCTTTGACCTCCTATCATTCCAAATTGCTCCCCACACAATAACAAAAATGCCACAATGTTTTACCATTGGTTGTAACATGTTTATGTCAAACTCCTCTGGGGATAATCTCGAACCTATACAGGCTCACTGTCTGAATATTGAGCAATCCTTGATTCGTTCTAAAAAAATTATGCTTTTCCAAACTTCCAAAGGCTTATTGCTCATTTTTCCAGATTACTCTTCTGAATATTGGTCATAATTAAAAGAGGCTTTCTTTTGATAGCACCTTTTCAATAGCCAAGAGAGTGCAAGTAATTTATTGCGGTTACGGTTCTGGATTTTAGAACTAAACGGCCGGGTTCGACTTCCGACGTTAAAAACAAGAGAAAAAAATCCAGTGTTGCCTTAATGACCAACCTGATAAAATATATCCTACAACGAGAGGAGATAGGTCTTCTCTCAGCATTAGCAGGCGAATGATTGAAATGATGATAATAATGATTCATTATTAGGGTAGATGCTTTCTGAATTTTTTATAAAAAATTATTTCCTGTAGCACCAATGAATGAACTTTTGCCTATTAATGACAAAAATTACTTTCATTCCGTTGAAATATTGAAAAAGGTCACGCACAAACCACTTTGAAATGTAATATAGGCCATTTTAGCATTTTATATATGTTAAAAATATTTATATTAAATATATAAGTCATCAAACAGACTTGTGCAATAATTTATTTACCATAGAATTGTATAGAATTTTCCAGGAAATCAGTTTTAACGGCGTTGATATTATTTTTGCCTTATTATAATTGTTGTGTATTATCCAGCGTTTATTGTAAAGAGATCCTGGTATTATTTGGTAAGCTACATTTAACTCTCTCACCAATTATTTAATATAATAACATATAATATTTTATTAGTGTCTGCCTTCTCTCTTATTTTTTATAATTGTAATTTGCTTGTTTTTTAATGAAATATATAAAAACTCAATAACAGTTTCTTTGATTTGTTACCTATTTAATATTTAGGTTTACTTTCTATTTCAGTTGCTGAGTACAAAACATGTCGTTCAAGAAGAGCTTTTTTAACACGGAGAAGAACAAGAAAACCTGGACAAAATAACTTAGTCCAGTTTCAAGCACCATCAAGAAGAGGCAACGTGGCAGTTTATAAGGCACCCTTAAGTGAACGGAGTCGCATGCCCATGAAAATCCACTCGTTGGACGCTTCAAATTTCTTGAATCCCCCGCCAAAGAACGGAGGGAGAGGATCGGCCTAATTGTTGTGGAGCTAAAGGACCTATGGAGCAAAACATTGAACTTCATGCATGTATCTGATCAAGCCATTTGTGCAAAACTAGAAAACCTTCTGAAAGACTATGAGTACTGCAGAAAGAAACAAAACTTTAATTCTTTGAATGAACTGTTTGTCGTGACCAAGGTACAAGGCAACTGGTTATGCAAAGAAGATGAGAACCTCTGTAAACAGCAAATTTTGACCAAAGGCCAGGTTGGTTATTCCACTGGTAAACCTGCTAGTGCCAAGACCATCTACCCATCCAAGCGACATAAGGCAATGGAAGCGACTGTGTCACCACTTTCCAGCTCAGCACCACCTGATTGTTCCGAAACTAGCACGGACTCATCCAATAACAGCGAAGACAGTTCTTGAGGGGATAAGAATGCAGCATCAACGAGGAAAAGGAAGCATAACTCAACAGGCTTAGTGTAGACGAATGACAACATAAAGCCTCCCGGAGGGCCAGGCGGACATATACATTAAAGTCCCCCCACCCCTCCTTGCGGAGAAAGCAGGAGAATCGAGCCACATAAGGAGACTTGTGGGGACGGTAGCCGGAGAATAACATTCTAACTGCCAACCCTGTTTGATCTTTCCGCCGCATAGGTAGTTGTAGCGACCATATGTGTTGAGTTTACCACCAAAGACCCTTAAACGGCACTCAAAAGATCCAATTACCTTCGAGATCCACCGTAGGCCCGTGGTTATATCCCCCCAAAACGGTGCCAGTCAAAAATCACGCCAAGGATGGTGACGGTTGGTGGTGCCTCTAATTAACAAGCCAACTTGGGCACCTCGGTGCAAACTTCCTCACTCCTCGCTCTCTCCTCTGCGGCCTCGCCCCTTCCCCTTTAGATGGGGCGGTCGCCAACCTATAAATAAGCCCCTGAAGGAAAGTAAAGCTGATTATTCGGTGAGAAATGATAGAGGATCAGTTCGAGAAGATCGATCCTTCAGCCAATCAAGATTATTCGAGGAGAGACGATAAAGGATCAGTTCGAGAAGATCGATCCTTCTCCCAAGTGCCGAATTAACATAGAACGTTAAGTATGGTATCGGTGCCATACCGAATAATCCTTTACAGACTTAAAAGAAGTCTGACAGGAGAAAAGAAAACCAGCTCACACTCGAGTGACTCTCACAGCGCAAGCTCCGTAAGAGTGAGAGGAGAAGAACCAATCCCAACGAAATTCCATTTGTTAAGTACGGTAGAAATTCCATCCTATACTAAAAAACTAGTTGGGCACCCGGCGTTAAAGACTAGGATAAAAATAGGCTTCAAGAGTATCCAGAAGAGGACTCTTTGAGCTAGGAGCACAACAACTCTCTCCGTCTTTTAAACGTAACAGGAGGCAAAGTTGCAATATAAGAAGTTGACATCCCCCCTCCCCTTACCTCCATCCTATCTCGGAGAAAATCTACCCTTGGTCACTCCAACTCTCCGAAGCGTGAGAAGAGCCCTCCAGTGACATCCGGCAACCCCTGATCCATTCGGTAATGTAAGTTAGAATGAACATTTATATTCGTATTGTGTTAGTATGAGTTTATTACGTTACTCGATTTAACGGAAGTAGAAACCATTGTGCGTGAACCCCGTCAGATTTGCTAGTAGAAAAGTGTAATTTAATTTGATGTTTAACGCTTATCAAAAAGGGTCACCATAAAATAACTAATTGTTTACGTGGAGCCTATTTTTTAATTTTGTCATGAATAGATATTGTAATAGGCCCAGTTGCCAACATGTTTAGCCTCGGTTATCTTATTAAGTGGATATAAATATGTTTATTATTTTTTATAGTTAATTGTTAAATTTAAAATATATATTTATTTTAGGATAATTCCTGGGTGTTTCACTAAATCCTTAGGTGTTTGAGACGACTCTTCCTTAAAAAAATGGATTAAACGATGTGACACTCCCTCAGCAATAAAGTACTTAAAAAGTCCGCTCAGCCAATATTGAAGTATTGTTGTCTTGCATAATTAATAGGATCCAACCGGCTTCCTTAAAACATCAAAATAGCATTCTTCGACACTTAGCAAGACTCCTTGTTACAAGCTCAAAGCTGTCGTCCCACAGAGCAGCAAAGGTATGTCGCCAGCTTTCTGGTGAGGGCATTGAAATCCCAACCCCATGTCAGTCAGCAATCCACAAGGCTATCTACACGAAAGTTGCTCAGGTGAAGAAGCACTTGGTGAGCACGCTTCATCTGGAAAAGTGGAGCTTACACTTTGACGGCAAACTCATTGAGGACTTTGAATATCAGGTCGTGGTCCTCAAGAATGAAGCGAAAGAAATATAGTTGGCTGCGCTCAAATTGAAGGATGGGAAAGCCGTAACAATTGCGAAAGGGCTCCAGAGGAGTTCAACCTGTGGGGATCAATTGTTATATTTGTCGCCGACACAACAAACGTGAATACCGGCAAAAAGACAGGCGTTGTTGTTCGACTGCAGCAAATGTTCGAAGATAAAGGTCACCCCAAACCCAAGTTCATCAGTTGCCAGCACCATGTCCTGGATCGGATTCTTCGCGTTGTCATGGACGATGAGCTCCATGGGTCAACTAAATCACCAAACATAGAGTACTTCTTTGTGCAGGATTTGATGAGCAATTATGATAAATTGAAAGCAGCCTTCAGCAACGGTAAAACTGAGATTAAGGAAACAGGCGGCTGGAGAGACGACATGAAGTTTCTTTATCACCTCACGCGTATCTTCCGTTACTCGACTGAGATGAATGAGGTCCCTTTTGTAAAGTTTCAAAAGATCCCAAACATCAGCAATGCACGTTGTAACTTTTGTGCATTTCTAGCCCTTTTTGCGTTCATTCTGATGCCTGACACCCGGAGCAAGCTGCGTAAAATCTGTTCATTCATTTCTTACTCTTGGGCTGACCATTGGTTCAGCACCCACTTGTTCCGCGCTGAAGATTTTTATGAATTATCTGCAGCTCTGAATGAATACCCAACAGGTTTCAAATGCTTGAAAACCCACTGGAAAACAGATGAACCTCCAATCAATATTGCCCAAAGCAACCAGTGCTGTGAGCCTGCGGTCAAAGTTATGCAAGACTTGCACGGGTCCTGCCGCAACAAAGACAACCTATCACTGAGATTCATCCTGTCCAATGACATTATTGTAACTAATTTACTTCTTTGTGTGTTTGATGACCCTATAAAAATCTTATATATATGTGACTCATAAGCTTGTGTTCAATCTCGTATATGCTGCCAGTGACTTCAAAAACTGGACAAAAAAGTGACAAATAGAATTTTTAAAATCATTTTGTACGTGAGTTTTTTTTTATGAAATCACCTTGAAAGTAAGATTTTATATAATCTTTAATTAGAGCTCATCAAATTATGACACAGGGATATGAGGTTGTAAAAAAGTCATCACTCTATTGATTATATGTTCTATTTTGAGTTTTTCTGTAATATACTTGTATATTTATATATGTTTTATGTTTGCTCTAATTGTTCTATACCAATCAAAGTTTTACGCTCTTTGTTTAAAAGTCGTTTATTTTTCGTTAAATTACCTGCTCTCATTAACATTTTCAAAAGTTGCACATTGTAAAATAGATTCTTTTATACTATTGTTAAAATTAAGACCGCTGCCACAGCTGTGGACTTCAATAGAACCTGCATACAACATGGCCTTTTACCTAATTATATAAGTGTGTGTATGTGACCAATAACCGACAGAACAAGCTGGTTTCAGAAAAGGCTTCTCAACGATTGACCGCATACATACTCTCAACCAGCTCATTGTGAAAATTTTAGACTACCATATACCCCTATACTTGGCATTTGTAGACTACCAGAAAGCATCTGATTTAATTAAAAGACCAGCGGTAATAACACTCTTGAAGAAACAAGGCATAAATCCAGTCTACATAAATATCATAGAACACATATAACTTAATGGAAGAGCCTACATTAAATTGCGTAAAGATTAAGACATATTTCAATTACAGAAAGGTGTAAGACAAGGAGATATAATCTCTCCGAAATTATTCATGTCCTGCCTAGAAGAAATCTTCCGGAGGCTAAATTTGCAAAACAAAGGCATTAAGATTGATGGAGATTAACTCAATCAGATGAGATTCGCAGATAATATTGAATTCATAGAAGAGATTCAAACAATGTTATAATAATTTAACCATGAAAGCAAAAAAATCAGTCTAAGGATAAATCTTGGAAAAGCAAAAGTCACAACAACCAACCAGAAGTTGACATGATAGATATCTCAATTGATAACTAACAAATTAAAATGGTAGACAAATATATCTATCTGACTTAATAAATTACAATGTCACCGAAAAAAGATCAAGAAATCCAATGCAAAATAATCACTTTAGGCTTGAAAGCATTTCTAAAGGCAAACATCACCTTCAACAATGACCTATGGATCAGAAAATTGGAAAAATCACAAAAAAATAACCCTTGAAATTTAGATTAAACCTTAGAACAACGCAAATGGCCTATGGACACATTATGATGGCTATAACTTAGCGTGACCGAAAATCAGTCATATGAATACGTGGACAAACCAAACCAGGAAATAGTGGAAGCTATAAGAAACCTGAAAAATTATGGTTAGTCCTTGTAGCAAGATTCCTAGACGATAGATGGACTAGAATAATTATCGATTGTACTCAATTAGATAAAAGACGACCGAAAAGTAGACCAAAAACAAGATAGACAAATAATCTTCAAAAATATAATAAAAATTGGAAACAAATCCCACAAGATGTACAAATATTCAGAGAGATGAGAAAGGATTTCTCCCAATAGTTGAAGTCAAATGGTGAGAGATGGAGAATGAGAAGGCGAAATTCGGAAGATTGTTTATTTCGACGTTTCGTTGTTGTCAGTTTTTTCAAAGCACTTTCGGATATACAGTTCTCACCAGATGAATATACATTCCTTATATTATAAGAAGAAATATTTTAAAACAAAAACTAATTATTGTTATAGTAATTGGCAATGTAAATCTAGTTAGTTTGCATATAAAATTTAATGAAAGTTGTCGGTGGTTAAAATGTTCTACGTTGATGGTAGGAATGCAATTCACATTCCGAGAGGTTTTTACTTGTAGGACTCCCTGAGGGAGACAATGGTATATAATCTGGTACGGTCGAGTACTTAAGGATGTGCGCGGGACAATTACAAACACGCACATTAGTCAAAGTCTGCAAATCAAACGATGCATTCTGAAGTGCATGAATGCTGCCACCAGAGAATATTTTGTGAAGTTGGAGCAGATAATTGAAGTTTATATGAAAGCGATTCGCAACAACATTTTGATCAACAAAATTAACAATTAAATTCAATTGAGAATTGCTACGAGAATATATTATTTTATTTTATTAATTCTAAAGTATCTGAGGAGAATATCATCTCTGATTCACCCTCTCATTCTATCGATATCTCTTTTCTCACTCAATCCTTCTTTCTCTCAATCTCTTTCCCTCTCACTCTCTCGACCCTATCTTTCTCTCTTTCTCTCCAATTCTCCTTTTCCTTTACTCTCTTTTGGTTGAAGACTAGGGTATTTACTGGTCATAGTTCTGTAGTTCCATCAACCTTGCCATCTTTCTCTTTCTCTCTCATTCTCTCTTTTACTCTTCCTCTCTCTTACTTTTTTATCTCTCCATCCCTCGCTTTTTCCCTCCTTCCTTTAACTCTCTATCTCCTTTAATCTCCCTAGGTCATTATATCTTCCTTTATCCCTCCTTCCCTCACTCCATATCTCTCTCCTTACAGCTCTCTTTCACTCACATCCACCCTAATTTCCTCCCTCCCTCTCTCTCTCCCTCCCTTCTTCCCTACCTCTCTTTCCCTCTCTCTCTTTCTCCATTCGCGCATCCCTCATTAAATCCCACATCTCACTCTCTCTCGCCGTACCTCCACCTCACTCTCTCTTCATCCATTCCTCTCTCTCCATCCATCTCTTTTCCTCCCTCTCTATTCCTTCATCAATTCTCCTCTCTCTCTCTCTCTTTCGCTCTCTCTCTCTCTCTATCCACCGTCTCTCTTTCTCTCTATCACTTTCTCCTTCTCTCTCCCTTCCTTCATTACTCTTTTCTTCTCTTACTCTCTCTCTCTCTCCGTCCCGCCATCCACCTATCCCATCTTATTTCCATCCCGCCCCCCTCCTTCTTTACTTTTCCATTGACGCTCTTTCGACACTAACCGATATTTAGGCAAATGGAAAAATCGGCAAAGAACTACCTAGCATCTTCACACTTCACTCCATGACATCTCACTCTCACTTCCCATTCACCACCCCAAAGGCACGATCGTCATTATCGAAATTCCGAACAGAACAAGGAAAATTGCGCCAAATATCCATGGCTGAGTTCACAAAGGCATCCTGATTTCCATCACAAGTTTCCCCGTTTGTTTGATGAAGTGGTCAAAAACCCGCCTGAGCTCACACGTGATTTTTGCCGGAAGGGCTGATTGCGGTCTTGATTGGTTAAGGGAAACTTAAAGTGATTGAAGATTGGACGTCACAGATGAAAGAGGTTGAATCGATTTATGAAAATGTCGAACTTTTTGAGAAAAGTTAGGATAATCGAATAATGGAAGAGGGGCTTGTATTTAAGAAAGGAGACAACATATATAAAAAAAGGTGAATAAATAGAAATGAAGGTGAATATGGAAATAGCTGCGAAAGAAAAGGCCAGCAAATCGTCAATCCTAAAATTTGGAGGGGTAAGAATTAATCTAAGCGATCAAGAACAAGTTCTTAAAAAGGAGAGAGGTTCTCAAAATGGGTATTATTGAAACGACCTTATTCAGGATCAGAAGAAAATTATGCTAAGAAGATTCGATCCTTCTTAGTGAATTTATATATGTCACATTTCTGTTAGGTTTAATGTCATTAGGTTGCGATATATCTTTTATTTCATGCCTATTTTCCCCACTCTTCGTTCTGTCTGTTTCTCTCTTTCTATCTGGAATGAAGAAAGGTGGTTTAAGATTCTCTCGTCAAAACCTTTCTGGCTTAGATACCGTGGTTGTTTCTTTTGTTTTTATTTTATATACACAGTATAGATAAATGTTAAGTAAGGAATCTGGAACGTCTAAACATATAGGATAGATAAAAAAAGATGAGTAAATATGAGTCCACAGCGCGTCTGGCGGGCGGAAATCAGCTGCGGAAAATAATAAGAGAAAATCTTAACGTCTTGAGATGAGTTGTTTTATCTATCGAGTTTCCTATTAATGGATCAGTTTTAAATACTTTCTACTTGAATGTAAGTTAGAGTTTTCTCAATAAATAAACGAATAAAAAATAGAGAAGTGTCAGATCGTTTCACGAACAATTTAACATTATAGTTCCGATCCGAAATCACTTTAACATAGTACTTTCCACTGGACCTTGGAAGGAATGGGTTAAATTCATTAAAAATTGTCATGATAATAATAATTTCCGTATTTGTAAGGCGCTCTTCAAGGCGATATCCTTCAAAGTGCCAAAGTGTACGAATTAATAAAAGGCACCTGAGAAAAGGTGAGCCTTCAAGGCAACAAAGGAGGCAAAAGACCACCAGGCGGGTCATTTTAAACCATAAGAGAAAATATGGGAAAAGGCCGATCGCAAAAGCAGGATCCTATTGGGATAGAGAGAGGAGGCTCCTTAGGAAAGGGGGTATGTAAGCCGCGTTATAATATTTTATTATCAATATTATTATTATTAACTATTTACCTTTCAAAATAACTCCGCATGCTTTATCGCAACAAATAAAGTCGTTGGGCAGGTGAAGACTACTAATAAACCTATGAAAATATGGCATCAGGAAACAGCAAAGATGGAGCCTTCATGTGCCTTAATAATGTGTACGCCAAATAATATCTGTAATTTGTAATATTTATATCGAGAATAAACTTTAATCATGTTAAATATAAAATTAAAAAGTAATTTATTAACTCTCTGCAAAGGTTTCGTAATCATGATACATTAAAAAAAAGAAGACATTTCTAATAGGGGTAAAATTTACCCTAATGCAAACTATGAACATTCCCAACCCACAGATTAAACCACTTTAACTGTAAGCAGTGTTTGCATGGGTGATTGTGCAGACCCACAAATCACTACGAGTTGCTGCAGCTCGTCCTCAAAGAGGATCGGCCCCTGGAGACATCGAACTTACCCTCGATTGTCATACTGACCTTTATGTCTATTTTATTATCATTATCCAGTCGTGATCCGCATGGATAAAGGTAGGTTGGCGAAATACTATTCCTACTACCCATGACCTTTTGTAACAGACATCTTAAAATTCAATCCTCTCTCCAGACAATCATTCAGATTTGCGTGACATTCCTATTAATAGTTTTTATGACTGGCCACTAAAACATTTGCCACATGTGTGGCCATGGGTGTGCAGGGGCCTCATTTCAACATTTTAAACTGTTCGTTCTAGGAGAGGTTTTGTGATACCTAAACCTCAACTAACCCTATCACCTAGTTGTGGTCTGTCTCTCTAGAATCTTCCTCAAACTAGACACGCGACAACCACTTTCAACTAAAGCGAAAACCTACAATCGCGTCCCCCATTTAAACTGTTACACCCAGTAGCTGGAGCAATGTTTTGCCTGAACTTTATCGAGACTACATGGGCTTTATTTATTCTAGATATTTCCGTCCTTGCTTCTAGGCAACTTTCTTAAGAGCGTGTTCTTACTTATTTTCTCAGACGGCGGGTAAATTTGCAGGCTGGTCGCCGACCAGCTTTCGTCCATTTATTCCTGGTGGTGGCCAGGAGAGTCACAATAGTTCACCACTCCCTCTTAGCTCCGATTGGGATGGAGGGTTTTAACATGTTTGCATTCTTCCCACTTCCCTTTTCCCTTCCATCTTTCTTTATCTTATTTATCCTTTTACAGACTCCTAAAAGGATGCATGCGTACATACCATTGGCAACCTAGCTTCGAATGATAACTGTGGGGTTATGTGCCTTCCTTCCCCAACAACCTCAGTTTTCTCTTCCTTCCCCGATGCGTGCAGGGTCTGCGGCTATATATTTTCACTTTCTCTACTTCTACCACTTTCCTTACAATTGATACTGCTTCGTTGCTATTGCGCTTTCAAGTTGAGAGAAAAACAAACCAAACGCTCTCTATATTCGTCCCTCAGAACCCTTTCATTAAAATTTATCTCGAACACTTTCATTGATCATATCCTGTGGTGTTTGGGGGCCAAAAGCACCCAATTTTCCCTCAATTTCGATCGGAAAGCGCTGCTGAAATGAGCTGGATGTAAATATCCGCATTCTATCGTCCCTCGCTGATGAATTGGCGCCATTAGTCTTCGCGCGCAAAAGCCTATTGAAAATTCGGTTGCTTCGACCTTCATGAAAAGCAGCGCCATGTTTTGGGTTGTATCGAATCTATCGGGAAAACAAACAACTGCGATAAAAGCTACACAAACACCAATGCTTACATTCGAAAACATACACTCATAAATTTACATTAATATATTTGCTACTTTAAAATAGGCAGAGGAGATATATTGCCATCGCAAATAGGTTAGAATCATAAACATAGAGGATTTGTAATAAAAATATAATAATAATGAGTAGTAAAGAGAAGCTATATCTTACAATACTAATACTGCGATGCATACAGATAGTCATAAATTAGTACGTTGTAACATACTTCCTATCAGCACAATCAATGAATCTTAAAATTTCTGCGGACAGAGAAAAAAACACCACGACCCTATACAGGTTTGGTGATATGGACATTCTAATGATTTATTGTTTGAGTTGCTTGCTTATTAGTAGTTTCGGTGTGTGAGAGAGATTATTAGTGTCACGTTATAGGCAGGCGACACTTTGGCACACACACACACACACACACACATACACATACAGGGCGACAGAGTTAAAAATGAGGGGGGGAGAGAAAAAAGTTAGAGTGTGAGAGAGAGAGAGAGAGAGAGAGAGAGAGAGAGAGAGAGAGAGAGAGAGAGAGAGAGAGAGAGAGGGAGAGCTAGAATTGTGCTCGGCTGACATCCGAGAGCCAAATGAAGTGTTTGCCTTTATTCGAGTTGCTCTTAAATGGCGCTTTCATCACAGTAGCAGCCCACTCAGTGATGCTTGAGGTATTATGACCTTCATCTATTCAATAAATTCAAGTTTAAAATATACCTAAAATGACTTAAATAATAAACCATGCAAACAATTTGACAGGGGTGGTAAACGATTTATACAACTATAAACCATTATAATAAGATTTCAATCAAAACAAAGGAGTAAATAGAAAATATTCCCATGTTTTGAAACGGTACACAAAATATTTTCTCATGTTTTGAAACGGTACACAAAAAAATCTCATATTTTTGAACGGTAAAGATAAATGTATTGGCATTTGTACTGAATTTTTGAAAAAGAGAAGCAGAGATAAAAATAAATTTTAGATATTCAACTCAGCTCAAATTTTTGGCACTATTAGGTAAAAAAAATTCGGGCTAATTCCAAGACTTTGCAAATAAATCTTTCTTTTTCTTCGATACTTTAAAGTTTAGTGCAGATAGTAACTGTGTAGCTCAGTGATCAATATAAATAAGAATTATAGTTGTAGCGACTATTAAATATATTTTCACTGATATAACGACATGAAATTATATTTATTTATACCGTACCTGACTTTGCCAATGTTCTGTTACACCCGTATTTTGATCTTTCGCGAGATTTACAAGTGTGATAAAAAAGATTCTGGCGAACAAACTTAAAGTTCGACTTCTCTAGCATGTGTTGTTCAAACGACTTTTCCATTGTGTGGAGGTGTGACGATAAGGAAGCGAAAAGAATCGAGATCTCTGCTCTTCTGCGCCTAGGCCACAACGAATCTGAAATCACCAAGCAGCTCAACATCAACCGGATGACAATCCACAGAGTCCGGGACAAGTTCAAGACCAGGAAATACATAAAAGAATCCACCTCGTTCATGCAGATCTCAAGCTTTAAATCATTCGGCTGTGAGAAAGGCCTTCGAAATTGATCTGAAGCTCAAAACGACTGCGATCGCGAAGAAGAAGAACATCTCGGTAGACACAGTGTCCAAAGCCGTCAAGGAGGAGGGCGGTAAGACCTTGAGGTGAGTGGAAAGGCCTCTCCTCACCGACCGTCGGGGGCATCTTCCTCGTCGTCTTCTCAAAGATTTAAAATGTCATGGCAATTAAATTCTCATTATTTTCTGATGAAAAATACTGCCCGGTCGATCCGGTTATCAAGAAACAGAATGACCACGTTGTAAGACGCTTCGGTTAGGACATCACCGAGGTCCGTTACGTGTCCACGGCCAAGCACCCGACCGACGCGATGATGCTCAGCGTCGTGGCTTTGAATGGTGAGAAGATGCTGCCGGGAGGTTCGTGGCCGGTTAAAGCCTCACCGTGGCCGATTGCAGGGACATCTTGGCCACGAAAGTCTGGACCGGGGTGAGAAAGATCACGAAGAAGGCGGATTAAGTCGTTCAGCAGGGCAGTGCCACGTCCCACCCGACAAGGTCCGTCCAAGAATAGTTGGGGTCGAACATGAACTTCTGATCGAAGGATTTTTAGCCGCAGCAGTTGCTCGACCTCAAACCCATCGACTAAAAAGTGTGGGCGCATGTCGAAAGCAAGGCCTGCAAGATCCGCCACAGCAACGTCGACAAGCTGAACTCCTCCGTCAACCGCGTTTGGGCCACCATGAGGAAGGTCTTCGTCAGCAACATTTGTGCGGTTTTCAGGTCTCGCCTAGAGGGCCGCTACATTGATTACTATTACAATATAAACACATATTTATATGTGGAAACAATAAAACCGTGTCTACATGCATTAAAACTATCATTGTTACCTCTGTTGAGAGCGTCGTAACGAATGTAACAGGACTTTTGCAATCCCCGGTATATCCAAATTTTACGGCCCGATTTTTAATTTACGGGTTAATGTAAATGTCTAGATTGTAAGCAGCCATTTCATACCTATTCATTTTTATCTCTGTAAATTACCAGTTTCGTCCTTATAATTTTCTACTTGACAGTTTTCGTTGGGTAATCGTTACGTTGAACACAATGCGATTTTTTACTCCCTATTCCCAACTTTATTACTGATTACCTATCCGCTTTTATTACGATCAAATTTCCTGTTACCTCGTCTTTGGTTACATGCATCCAAATATTAATGAGATTGTGAAGACGCGGTTAGAGGAAAAGGATGACCGAGTTTTAATGATTCTCTCTGAGAGAAGCAGAAAAATGGTAATATTTCTTTCGCAATATGACATCATTAAATGTTTATTATGCAATTCTGACGAAGAGTAATTTGGGGAAATAATCCTCTAAAGGAGGATTTATGACTGAATACATCAAGAAAATTCTTTTTGTCAGAAAAAAATATACAAGTGAAAGTAAGTGTAAGAAACGAGCAACATTAACACCTTCTCCTGTTATATTATCACAACTCCGATGGGTGGAAGATGGCTCAATTGGACATAGCTTGGATATGCGATCCCCTGCATAACCAACCAGAGAGAACCCAGCACGCTTTATGTGATTAATTACAATTGCGAAAGAAGTGAGAGGAAGAGCTTCGATGGTAGAAAGTAATTGAAGGTAATGAAAATAAATCCTATCATAAAACAAGAAGTAATAACAAGCCCTAAAGTGAAGTCTAACTAAATGTCCAGGGGTGTTAAAGGTAAGTTCAGGTTTCGATCCCTGGTTTTGCGGACAAAAATAGACCGGATGACAAACTGAAGTATCGCGTAGTGAAAGCAGAGGAAGAAGAGATCTTACCTACTTTATCACCGTCAAACCAATCGAAAGAGGATCAAAGGAAAATGAGCATTGAGAAAACCCAATAGGCCAAGAATCAATAAATCGAGGCGTGCACTTAAAGTTCAAGATTAATTAACAAATTCCGTTTTCGCTATTCTATTTGCCTTTATTGACCATTTTATCACATTTTACTTCTTTGTTATCTTGAATTCCTGGAAGGGAAACGAAACTATCGGCATTCGTGATGAAGGCTTAGTGAAGATATTTGTCATCCTGATATTTTCAACTTGTATTTTTCTGAAGGCGAGCCTCACTCACACTACGTGAAAGATCAAATCTTCCTTGGAATTGTTAGCTAATTTCGTATTCTTTTTTAGTGCTAATTGAGTCATAGACCAATTAGTTTCGTCCTATTTTTAGTCGCACGCACGCGACTCTATAAGCTACTATATCGGTCCGTAGGACGGTCGGTCGGGTGGTAGCCATTTTACTCTGCAATGAGTTGGCAATAACATCGTAATTATTCGGCCGATTCTAACGAAATTTGAAGCCCTTATGTTGTTTTACATTTTCTTTTGAGTGATATAATTGTCAAGGTCCTCTCAAGGTTAATCCGGGAATTATTAAAAGAAAACTAACTATGGGTCGGATTGCCTCACTTGTTGAACGTTTTAAAGGTCGTAAGGTCATAGGCTCATAAGCCAGAATAATCGAGAGCACGCAACTTAGTCCTGTTGGCCTTGTTTATAGAAAGTGATATAATAAATATTTTTGAATGGTTACTTGCTGTCAGTACAGCGCTGAGTACCAGGCACCCACACGGTGCATCAAGCACACCTTGGGAACGATAGCTCGACGTGGGTGGAGAGCGTCCTCAGGCGTGCCCAATCCAAGGAAAGACGCGTCCGAGAATATCACAAAAATTATGGCACAAATCAAAGGGAAATTGCCATCTAAAACACTGCCACTTAAACGAATGAAACTAACAAAAAACTGATAAATGGCAAATGAGACGAGGAATATAGGGTGTAAAGTGACAAAGGGGAAATTGTTGCGAGCGTATAAGTGTACTATAAAAAAAATCAAGATATTAACTGTGAAATTATTTAGCAAATTCCCAATAAACTCTGAAATTCCCTATCGCTAGAAAAGGTCGAAGTTTCTCTTGAAATTAGAACCATAAAATCTCAAAGGAATAGAAAAGAGGATTTAAAAATAGAATTGTAAATGCTCGGGGGATTGGTAGGGGAGGCAAATCTTGCTTAACACTTACCTCTCAATTGTACTTTTTTTGAAAATGTGACTGAAACAGAAAATAATACAAGACCTACAAATTATTCAGTCACTTACACAAAACATAGAAAAACACTCACAAAGGTTATAACCAACAAACTAACTCGACTGCAATCAGATATCAGAAGAGAAAGGCTCAAGAATAAATTCGATTAAATCTGACAATCCACATGCTGTTAATCAATTATTGGACTCAATGAATGAAATTTAAATGTTTTTTATAGAAACAATTTAGGACTATAAACATAATATTTGCGTTTATTCTACTGTATATTGATTCAGTACAAAATACCTTAAAAAAATGAAAGGAATTGCTGAATTCAGTTTTGACATACTTTTCTACCTTTGCAGTCAATTAATCTCGCCTCGTCATTTAGTTTGTACTCAGTCAGTAAAATATATAGAAAATGAGGTCCTAAATACACGCAGTTGTGTAGGGTAGTATTTAGAGTAGTTTATGTGACTATGGACTTGGGGAGGGGGAGGAATGGGATTCTGAATAATTGGAGATATCTGAGCCCCCTTCTCCTGACTGACGAAATCTTAATATTTTCTCCAAGTCAAGGTGAATTTTAGTCAATGATTGACTGAATTACCACAAGATAGTCTTAAAGTCGTGAGGAAAGTTAATTCAAAAGCGGAAATATAGATCAAAGTTTATTTCTGAATTTATTATAAATAAAATGATTGATCATATTTTAGAGCCTGTTAAAGAATAATTTTTCTTAAGATAGTTTGGAACTTTAAATGGGAACGTGGAAAAAGAAATCAGCAAAAGAACGAAATCAAGTTAAAGGATAGAATGAAAACAAATCATTTTCTTTTATGATACCCTACTATCCATGAAACTTTAACCGACGAAAAAATACAAGAAAATTATAAGTTAATATTAACATTTAGGGGCCGTAAATAACACATTTCCGATATAGAGACAATGGAACATAGTGCCAGGAAAGAATTATGCGAAATGAACATAAGAAATCATAAAATGGATATCCTTGTGCATAGTAAGATAAAGAAGGCGAGTTTTGGAGAAGAAAAGAACATAAAAGTCGACCTATGGCAGAAATGACGTGTTAAACTCAGAGTTGTATAATGTTGGGTACAAATCTCTGGAAAGGCCTTTGCCCAACAGAAGAATAGAATGAAAACGTAGCTTCAAGGAAGGTCAACGGTTTGCCTTAATAAACTCATAGCCACATGGTTTCAATGGATCTTCTGACCATTGATTTAACATGTTTCCTGCATATCCTAGGGTATTCATGTTTTCATTATTAATTCCACCCGAGTACTATAAACCTTGCCCAAGATCTTGTCGTTGATTGACCATCCAGTCTCTTGGAAAATTAAGATAAAGGTTCAAGGACTCTTAAACAGGGTATAAATTGCTACTTTTAATACCCATTAATGACTATACATCTTTATATTCGTCTATTGCTCTTTATTGTCTACTCTCCAATTCTATCCTATTTATGTAATTTTATATACTATTTTAAATAGAGGCTTGTCTTCTAAATGCCCAACCATCATGGAGCAATGCTTGATCTGTTAACACAAAATCCGTTTCCATGCGCTTGTGAAAAACGCATTTTAATTTAAAATATTTTTTTTTACCCATAACAACATCAATTCGAGAAGTTTAACATGAAAGAACGTTAAATTTCTTGTAAAATTTGGTTAGACGAAAAAAGATAAAGTTCTAATTAAAGTTGACGGATTCTCTGCTTAGAAGAAGACTTGAAGAAAATGTTGAATTTTTTTGGTACCAATTAAAGAAGTTTTGTGAAGAGAGAATAACAACTAGCATTAATTAGATCGGGACATAACATCCCAAAGGGTGAGATCAGAACTCAGCAGAGCTTTCAGTTTGTAGCGATGAAGTAAGTCATAATCGCCTCAGCTCAAAGATGTGGTGGAGATACGATGACGCGTGTATGTTTGTCTGTCTGTTTGTGTACAAGAGATCTTAAAAGGTTATTGATGGATTTCGATGAAATTTTGTAGCACACTAGTGCTAAGAAATAGTTAATTATATTTACGATCATATTCAGATCTATATCTAAATAAGGGAATGGGGGTGGGGGGGGCATTTGACGTAGGTATGCGCTCTATCTGTTTTCTCTCGTTTTTTTTCTCTATTTTCGTGATTTATTTATTTGGTTAGCCAATGGTAGCTATGCATGTACTGTAGTGTCTAACTTTATTTTTACAAACTTCTCTTTTGGGGGGGGGGAGAAGGTTTCGTTCATTATCATTTCTAATGGCGTTGCATTAAATAGTAAAGTTCTCGTTGGTTTTTGCACCAAGGTATTGAAAATAAGGGCTTTTACAAGTTTTTGTTACCTGTTGGAAAGTATCAAGTAGAATAGCCTGTTACATGCTGGCATGGTTTGTTGCCTATATGAAACTAAAGGTTGTCTCAGGCAGAAATATTGTAAGGAGTGATCTATAAAGTGAAAATAGATGGAAGATATAGGGGTAAAACAAGATAATGGAAACACCTAGTAATTTAAAGTGGTATTCTGAATGATATTAATATTGCATAAAATTTCAAATAGCTGAAAAACCTTTTTTAATATGCTATTTAATATTATATATAATTTTATGGTATAAGCCTCATTGTAGGAGTTCAAACGCCTATGGCATCGTTAAAAAAAAACCACTCATCTGTTTAATGTATCCAGAGGAACTGTTTTTAAGATGACTACTTATGAGAAATAGAAGGAGACAGCTAAAAAAAATGGATAAAAATAAAAGCTCCTCGCGAGACACTATTGGATATTAAAGCGTCTAGTATAGAAAGAATAATAGGACCAAGGCCTCAAAGGTATCTAGAAAGTTTAACCAGTATCTAACAAAAAATATTCCGATTAAAAATTCTTCGACAGCTTCGCAAGGTCGAGTACTACGAAATGGTTGTAATTACCAAACCTTCGCTTAATCACCTCATCATGGTAAATCGTAAGGGTGTTGTATAGCCAAGAGAATTAGGCAATGGACCAATGCAAGAATAGGATATAATCTGCAGGATTATTCTTTATATTATTTCCCTGTTCTGGCCGACTTTACTTCGGGAGGATGCCTAAAGAAACTTCTGATCCTGATTGTCTTGTTCCGACAATTAGTTATAGAGGTGGATTAGTGGTGATTGTGGCGTGAATACCTTGGAACTCCATTAGTCAACTAGTAGCATTGCATTTCAAGGTGAACTCACATGATTATTTAGTAATTTTGGCTGACCAGTTGTATCCCATGGTGCGAACACTCTCCAACTGACCGTGCCATCTTTCGTAACCATAATACGCCCAAACACACCGATAGAGTTGTTGAAATGCATGAAAGTGACGATGACTAAATGGATTGGGCCCTGCAATACCCAAATTTTAATTAAGCATTTGCGGGGTGTCATTTGGAGAAGAACCCCAGGAAGCGATTCCTCCCACGAGCGTTTCTGAAAGAGCTGAGGCAGGTTTTGCTCGAGTACTGGGCTAAAATTCGAGATACTGTCTGAAAGTCGCATGAAACAATTACTTGACGTATTAAAGTTTTTATTATGGATAAATGAGGACCAAGTAATTTTAAAAATAAAATTTGTTATTAAAATAGTGTTTCGATTACGAGTAATTGGTCCAACCCCTGTATACAGTATAACCTCAGATTCTCGTTTAGGTCCAGGTATTGGGGCCTGGGGGGTATGCATCTACTGTCGTTGAAGCTTGGAGGGCACGCAATCTTTCAGATGATAGTTTCAGCATAGTTCCTCCGTTGTGGGGAAACGTACCATCATATGACAATACACAGGACAAAAACGTTTATGATGACATCAGAATAAGTTTGAATTAAAAAAAAAGCCCATTTCAACGTCATCTTGGTAGTTTCTACGTACTTTCCGCAAAAAAAAATGAATTATTGATGGAAAAGTTATCATTTATCGAAATAAACGAAAGAGTTATGATCTAGTTGACTTTCAACTGCCCTCAGCCTTTAGATTACACAAAAGTCCAAAGCATGAAGTAGTCAATGAAGCTGGTTATACCTACATTGATAGACATATCCCTACCAATCACTACAAACAAACTCAGAATTTGTGAACATATTTAACATTTTCAGATGTAGGATACAAATTAATATCTCAAATAAATGTTTCTTCCAGTATAAAAACGAACCTATCAGAAAGCAATAAGCCTTCAAAAAGCTTCAAAAAGCATTCTTTGAAAACCTCCACGAACCTGGCGACATTAAAGGCTAAGACGTTAAGATAAAAAAAAAAACGTAAGGAAACTATTTAAAATTATATTGAAAAACCAATAAAGAGAGCAAAGGTTGACATTAAGCTTTGAAAGGAAACCCCAAATTGCTTTTATCATGATTAAAACTGCTCACTAATGGCGTTATCAAACAGAGCGGTTTGATATGAAACCTCGAGAAAACAACTTCGTACCATATAGAAGAACATACATACCATAAACCAACACTTTGAGAAAAAACAGGATACAATATCCCTTAAACCAGGTTTTAATTGAGGTTCATGAAGCTTCTGACATTAAAATCACACTTATTAATAACAGCTATGGAGAACTAAGGTATATTCTAGTCTGTATCAATATCATAAAACACGTCTAGGAAAGCTAAGAAACTTTTGTTACGTTATATTCGGCTGTCTGTGGGGCAAGGATGAAATCCATACCGCCTTCTGGTGTTTAAAAGGACACTAAACCCGGATAGCACTCGCTGGGCTGGGAAGACATGCACCCAAAAATTAGTTTCTGAGAGCCCCGTCCAGTAATACTATTTATAGCGCTGATTCGCATCAACCTTTCTCTATGAGAAGGCGATTGATGATAATGTTACCTTATTACCATCACCTGATACCTCTCATAATCAGCCTCCAATAAACGGAAATAGCAATACGCTCGAAGAAGAATTAGCTCTTTAGCGCCAACAGCTACACACACGGCTTTTCTTGACCAGTAATAGATACTTGAGCAACCAAAGAGATGAAATGGTGTGTACCAAAATTAGGTGTCGGCAAAGATCCATCTTCATATAAAAACACACGACATAGTACAGGGGAGAGGTTGATTCTCTGATTCAGTACTTTGACGTTGGAGAAAGTAGTAGAAAGAAGGCCTCAGACAGTTCGTAAGCAAGCTTGCGTGCCCTCCTGCCCTAACACTTACACCCTGCTCTCCTGGCGCTAATGCCTTCATGGGGATCTGCCTCTATATATTTCTTAGGTAATTTCATTTCCTCTATATTCATCCCTTTTTTTACATAACTCCCCTTAAAAACTTTCAGCGGGTAATGTCCTCGTTGTTATTGCGTTTTATATTCATGGAAAAAAACTCGTAGTCATTTTGTGGATTCTTTATTTTCACTGTTAATCAATGCTTACTTATGCATTGAAAATTGGTTTGACCTATTTCACAGCAACAAATTCTTGTATGCGCCTTTGGAATTGACGTGAACGACTGTGTTAGTTTTCATCTAGTTCTTCTTCATGATCCTTTAAGTACTTTAAAAGACCGAGTTGTGTGTAGGTTTTCTGAATATTCTCTCTTAAAGTCAAGGGTATCTATGGCCTTCATTGAACATCCATAGATATCCTTAGACATCCATGGATATAGATTTTTTAGGGGGCTTTATCCATTTTTAACCTTTTAAAAAAATTGAAAGAGATTCCTAGGTCTTTTACATCTCATATCATTTCTTATCATCTGATTGTTATTTGTTTCCTATATTTTCATCTTTATCTTTTACCTTTCATAATTTGCCTTAACGCATCCACAGATATTCTAAAAAATAAAGTCTATAAAATAAATGAACTCCTCTCTTTCATTCTAATAAAGCCGATTAGTCAAATTAGGGAAAGTCACTCTAATAACAATTTCGAATGGAAACTCTTCTCTGCCACGCGATTCTGTTGTTTTTCGTGTATTTAATAAGCATCCTTTTTTTTTTAAAGACCCCATTATTTATTCCCTTCCGAAAACGTTCATCTCCCATTAAAGTAAATTTAGAATGGTAATTAACCTCATTCTTTATCGCGGAGAATATTATTATCATTCTACTTTAGTTTAGTAACATGTTTAATAAATGTAATATTAGAAATTTTAAACATTTCACGGCATTTTACTGTACAATTGCTTTCTCTCATTTTTCCTTTTTTTTGACATTTTGTTGAGTAAAATTTTAGTGGCAAAGTTTCGATTACAGTCTTCATTTATCTCAAAGGGGCCTTTAAAGATTGCCCTTTCCTTTATTTTAAATATTATAAGGGATATTTACGGTTCAGAGAATTATTTACTTTCCTAATATAGAATTGATGTTAGAATTTGCATTTGTAAACGATGGTTTTGTGCCTGAATGTATGGAATTCTAGACTGGAAGATCAGTCGAATGATTATAATTTCATCCTTACATTCTATTAAATTTAATTATTTAAAACCATTCATAATTAGAGACTTTTTCGTGCTTACAGAATATGTTTTCGGCTATGCTTCTTTGGTATCGGAAACGAAAGCCTTTTACCGAGTAACTAAACCATTTTATTAACTTGTTCAGAAAAATACTCCTCTTGTAAGCTTTAGACTTTTTGTCAACAACCTCAAAGTTTGGTAGAACATCATCTTTCAAACAATTAGAGGAAGATAAAAATAAACCAATAAAGGAAAATGAATAAGATGGCACGAAAGGGACAAAAATAGCATGGAAGGGACTAAATGGCACGAAACGGAGAAAATGACACGAAAATGACATAAATATTATAAAAAGGACAAAATAGCAGGAAGAGGAAGAAATGGAATGAAATTGACAAAATGTCTCGAAAAGGACAAAGATAGCATGAGACGGAAAAAAAATGGCACGAAACGGGAAAATGACATGAAAAGGACAATAATAACATGAAAAGGACAAAACTAATATTTGAAAATAGAAACTTTGGGGAGATATAAAGAGTTTACTGCACCCAACTGAACAAATAATATTAATTAAAAAAATTACCATCATTTAGAGAATAATCCTCTTCTTCAGGATATTTTTTTAATTTAAAAATGTTTGAATCAGAAGTATTTTAATTATTTCAAAAAACAAATGAAATTAATTAAATTATTATGAAACCAAAACTATTTCAACACATCAATAGAAGATTAATCAACGAGAGCATCTAATCTGTCTAGAAAAAGGTTTAGCCAACGAGGGAATCTACTCTGTCTAGAAAAAGGTTTAGCCAACGAGAGCATCTACTCTGTCTAGAAAATAGTTTAACTAAGGAAGGCATCTACTCTGTCTAGAAAAAGTTTAAGCAACGAGGGAATCTACTCTGTCTAGAAAAAGTTTAGCCAACGAGAGCATCTACTCTGTCTCGAAACAGGTTTAGCAAATCTCGCCGTCTTCAATAAAAGTTTTAACGGAATGATGTAATAAACTACTATGTTAGCGAGATCTGACGACCAGTTAATGAAATTCACATAAAGATCGGAATGACAAATGCAGGTGTGCCCCAAGAAATCAGGAGAGGTGGGAAGGGAGTATAGTGTTTTAAGACAACCAGAAATCGTTTAACCCTACTGATCGTAGGGGGCCCCCACCCCCGTCAGGAGTATATGGATATGAGTACCGCATCGGTTGAGTTCCGGAACATGGCGGGTAAAAAAATATCAAGGTACAAGTTCGTACAACGAGCACAATACTCAAAGAGTGCAAGTTCACACAACGAGTACAACACTCAAAGAGCTCAAGTTCGTATAACGAGCACAACACTAAAATAGCACAATTTCATACAACGAGAACAAAACTCAGAGACCACTAGTTAGTACAACAAACACAACACTCAAAGAGCATAACGAACAAAACATTCCGAGGGCACAAGTTAGTACAACGAGCAAAACACCCAGAGATCACAGGTTCGTTCAACGAGCACAGCACACAAAGAGCACAAGTTCGTACACCGAGAAAAAAGCTCAAAGAGCACAGGTTCGTACAACGAGTTAAACACTCAAAGATAATAAGTTCGTACGAGTACAACATTCAAAGAGCACAAGATCTTAGAAGAAGTACATCACTCAAACAGCACAAGTTGGTACAACGAGCACAACACTTGAAGTGCACACGTTCGTACAATGAGTACAACACTCAAGGAGCAAAAGTTCGTACACTCAGGGGACACAAGTTGGTATAACGAGCACAACAATTGAAGATCATAAATTCGTACAACAGGCACAACACTCAAAGAGCACAGGTTCGTACAGCGAGCACAACACTCAAATATCACAAGTACAACAAGCACAACACTCAAATAACACATCCCAAGTTCTTATAAAGAGCACAACACACAAAGAGCACAAGTTCGTAAAACAAGCAACTAATCAGAGATCACAAGTTCGTATAACGAGCACACCTCTCAAAGAGCACAAGTTCACACAACGAGCACAACACTCAAAGAGCACAAGTTAGTACAATATGCAGAAGATGAAAAGAGCACAGGTTCGTACAAAGGGCACAACGGTCAAAGATCACAATTTTGTCAACGAGCACAACACTCACAAATCAAAAGTTGGTACAGCGAAAACAACACTCAAAGATCATAAGTTTGTACAACGAGCACATCACTCAAATAGCACAAGTTCGTACAACGATCATGACACTCAAATAACACAAGTTCGTACAACAAGCACAAGACTCAAAGCGCACACGTTCATACAACGAGCACAATAGTAAAAAATCAAAAGGTTCGTACGAGGAGCACAACATTCAAAGATCATAAGTCGCTACAACAAGCACAACATTCAACGAAGATAAGTTCATACAACAAGCAGAATACTCAAAGAGCACAAGTTCGTACAACAAGCACAACACTCAGCGATCACAAGTTCTTACAACAAGCATAATTCTTAAATATCACAAGTTCGTACAAAGAATACGACATACAAAGAGCACAAATTCGTTCAACCAGCACAACACTCAAAGATGCTAAGATCGTACAACGTACACAGAACTTAAAGAGCACAATTTTGCACAACAGGCACAACACCCCAAGATCACAAGTTCTTACAACGACCACAACACTCCAAGAGTGTAAGTTCGCTCAACGAACACATCCCTCAAAGATTACAAGTTCGCACAACGAGCACAAGTTCCTACAACTATCATAATACTAAAAGAGCACAAGTTCGTACAACAACCACAAGTCCCTACAACTAGCATTATACTAAAAGAGCATAAGTTCGTACAACGAACACAACACTCAAATGGCACAAGTTAGTACAACGTGCACAACATTCAAAGAGCACATATTCGTACAATGAGAATTACACTCAAAGAGTACAAGTTCGTACAACTAGCACAACACTCAAGGAGCATAAGTTCGTACAACGAGCACAACACTCCAAAAGCACAAGTTCTTCCAACGATCACAACCCTCAGAAGCACGAATTATAAAGAGCACTATACCCAAAGAGTATAACGAGCACAATACTCAAAGAACTCAACAATTTTGTACAATGAGCACAACACTCAAAAAGTAAAACAAGCTCTAAAGAGCACAATACTCAACTAGTACAACAAGCTATAACTAGCACAATACTCAAAAAGCACAACAGATTCGTACAACGACCACAAAACGCAAAGAGTACAACAAGCTATAACGATCGCAATACTCAAAGAGCTTAACTAGTTTGTCAACGAGCACAACACTCAAAAATAGAACAAAGAATGATTATGGAGGCAAAGACAAAGAAAAGTGGTGCGAAAATTGACCTTCAATTGCGTATAAAGTAATAAAGAAAACAATGAAGAGAAGGGTGATATAAACAGTTGAGGTGTTTAGTTTGTCTTAATTTACCAAGCTTAAAGATAAACCATGTTGTTTATACTATTATCCATTTATCCCAACAAAGCTAAATTCACTATTACCGTTTTGAGTGATATTTACTTAGCATTCAGTTGATAATCTTTGCTCATTGATCTTTTTAGTTTCCGTGACACAATTATTTTTATGTTTCCTACAACAGCAAAATCAATGGAAGGAAAAGGTAATAAACTTCGCAAGACAAAAATTAAATGTCCCTCGAAGCCAGCGGAATGGGGCTCGTAGGTTAATACGATGTCTATGTAGATGATTTATGGGAAATGCACTCACCGATGAAACGAAGGGTTTGGAACATTCACCTTTACAATGGTGGGCGGTTGCTGCAACAAGTGTACAATTATGGATATAAACAGTTGCTCTTAAACCTGTAAGATAAAAATATAACAATTTTATTTTAGGAGGTGAGCAATTTGATTGGCAGAACAGATTATAGGAGTGCGTTATATCGTTTGTGACGGACATTGATCAAACATAGCAAAACATATCTATTGCGCGCATATGTATAAAAAACTCCCGACATGGAGAACACGGGCTGCATAATTTGGAACAAATTGGAGAGGTTATAGAGTGCAAGCGTGTAATCCAGCGAGTAAGGTGTTGCAGTAGTCAAATTAGGAAGTGATGAAAGCATGAATGGCAATCTCATTGCTGCTATTGTCAAAGTAGGTGCGGATGAGGCTAAGATTAACCAGAAAACAGACAGGATTTGTAGATGTTAACAACATTGGATGTTGAGAGATAGCGGATTATTAAAAGGGTCGACGAGATTTTTTTACTGTATTGGAAATAGGATATGAGATGCGCCAAGGTTAAGATAAGGCAAAATAGTTTTTCAGCGAGCCACATCCGCTAAAATGCCTATCAATAATACCTCTGTTTTGTCATGGGATATTTTCAAAAATTGTCAGACAGCAAATCATTGAAGATGTTAAAAACAAATGAGACAATGAGATAGGAGAGAGTTGCGGGGCATTAGCATATTGGGTTGAGGAATAAGTTCTTCCAGTTTTATCAAATTTATTCATTACCATTAACAATTTTAGAAAAACTTTATTTTTAATTGATAACAATATGCAATTTAATCAATAACACAGGCCTTCGTTTGAAAAAAAAATTTATGTTCCCCAGGATCTCTTTGTGGTTTCTTAATGAATCCAACCTCCTGAGCTCAAAAATGAATGTATATTTGTTCAATCAGGTCAGATTTTCTCAGTACAGCATACACCATTTTCATTGAGATTACCTCATTTTTTCTGAATTTTTAAAAAAAAAAACCTTTCTCTATCTAATAATGTATTATTACTGTTATATCATATAAACAGGAATACACGTATGTAAACTATAATTCTTTTAATAAACAAAAAATAAAAGAATGCAACATAATAAAGAAAATAATTATAATTTCGAAGAACAGACGCCCTTGACGATTTTCGTTTGTGCCTGTCATCTCGTGCATCACGCTTCAAACACCAACAGTAGTCAGCAAGCATGTTTCCGTTCCATTTACACTGGTACCTGAATTCCATTGTTTTTATGTCCTGCTGGAATCTTTGCCCCTGTTCTTTACTGTAATCCCTGCAGTTGTCGGAAAAATAATCCAGATGGGACTGTAAAAAGTGTATCTTTATAGACATTCGAGCTCCCAAATGTTTGAGACTTGTTAAGAGCTGATTGACCAGGGCAACATATTCTTCTAAGCTTTTTTTATTGCCTAGAAAATTGTTAACTAGAGCTTTGAAAGCTTTTCAGGCATCTTTTTCTATGTCCTTTATTGATGCATCAAATTGCTGATCAAGTTCCTGATTTGAAGTCCATCAAAAATTTCCCCATGGAGCTTAGCGTCACTGATTTTTGGAAATTTTTGAAGAAGAAATTTAAAAGCTTGACCTACTTTATTAAGGGTTTCGACATAATTTTTAATTATGCCAAGCTTTATATGCAGTGGAGGGAGGAGTATTTTTTGAGGAGGCACTAAAGGTTCAGCTATCACATTGTTTGATCTAATTCTAAATGCTTCTCGTGGAGGCCAAACCTTCTTCTCATAGTGCATACTATCTGCACGACTGTCCCATAAACATAGGAAACAGGGATGCTTCGTGTAGCCTGTTTGGGTCCCAAGCGTAAGAGACACTACCTGAAAAAAAAATTAGCACGGTATGTAAATTCAGTGTAATATTTCTAAAAACAAATTCAAAGTAATATTTCTTAAAACAATAAGAATATGAATATGTACTGAAAAATCCTATATGCCGATGCAATAAATCATCGTATTGGAACTAATTGGATATATGGACATCTTATTTTGAGTTTATTGAGTTGTGTTGTATACCTTCTCAATTAGGATAAGTTCCCCATTAACCCAATAGGATGCATTAACCTATAGGGACACACTTCAACAAAAAGTATAACTCCAAAATGACTCATGATTTCCAGATTTGCATTCTTGTAAAATGTAAGTTGACCAAAAGGTGTATACAAGTATTAACAATTAAAAATGAAAATGTCAATATCAAAAAGCTTAGGAATGCCAAGTGTAAAATGATCTTACCTTTAAGTCACCACATATCCTCCACTTATAGCTAGAGTAATTTATTGCATCCAGCAATTTTTTCATATTTTCATAACTTTCAGTAAATTGGATTGAATGGTCTATAGGGCCCGAAGCTATCTTGTTACCAATATTCAGTAACACAGCTTTTAAACTTCTACTGGAGGAATCTATGAACAGTCTCAATTCTAATGGGTTGTAGGGAATTCCAAGGGCCTCAACAAGTCCTTTAATATTGGCGCAGTATACTAAAGAGCTGGAAGAATGCTGTAAAAAATAGCTTCGAAACTCTTGTTCTCTATTTCTGTACCCCCCTAAATGTTGTTTCTTAAGCGAGAAGATTACTTTCACGACGTCGAGAGCCAAGAAGTTGTGTATTCGCCTTTGAAACCCCCAGATCCCTGGTCAGGTCATTTAACTAAACTTGAGTGAATGGTCTTGCGACGATATCATGTGTGGAAACCTGATAAGACTCAGATGTGTCATAATCTTGGTCAACTTCCATATTAATCTCTTCATGTACCTCTATATGTTCAGGGGAAGAAGGTATAGGAATTCCTGGACCATGGGGCAGGGGTTTGATTGCAGAAGGAACATCCGGATATGCCACACTATGTTTATTGTTCTTATTTATACCTGTGGAAAATATAATTGCATATTACATAAAGGAATTGATTTGGAGTTGCAGATAGTACATAAATGTTTAGTAAAGGATATGTTCATGCTGAAGTGAACTATGTTAGTTTTTAATTTTATGCTAAGTCTTTGCATAATAATGACATTTTCAAGAGCCAGTATAATACAGAAAGCTTAAATACTTGATACAATGCTCACCTTTAAGATTTGTCATGCAAAAATAGCAGTCCGTAGTGTGTCCTTGCCATCTTTCCAAACCATGGGAACACCAAAAGAGAGGGACTTCTGTTCGCCCTGACTCCAGCGTCTTAAACTTATGTAGCATCCCTTGCAGCAGATATGTGGTGCAAAACTTTTATCTTGATCACTTAGCCTTACTCCAAAATATGCATGATACAAAGATTTAATTACAGGAGGGATTGTACTTTGCTGCTCGGGAAAAGTCACTTTGCCGCAAACATAGCAAAATCTGTCGGAGCTATTCTTACTTTTTCTGTTCATTTTTAACTCAACCACTATTATTATTATTCTTATTATTATAATGCTAAGCAATTTTTAACTTGCAAAATATAAACATATTTGCATAATTAATTAAAATGTACACAAAATTTACTGCGAATAGAGCTGTGCAAAAACTATTAAAATTTGATGTAATATAGGAGATATATAAACTATAAAATTATTATCACCCCCTGTATCGCAAAAACTGGAGGTGATAGAGAAAAACGGATGACAGATTCGGATTTATTAAGAAACATATAGAAAACCTAAGGTACATTTTTGACGCAGACCAGTGTAATGTATTATTCTCCGTTGTTTTTTATGACTTCCTCCCAACGTTCAAATAGTTTTTCGATGCCTCTGCAATAAAAATCTCTGGATTTGGACTCGAAGAATTCGTCTAACCAGGTCCTTAATTCCACATCAGTATTGAACGAAACGTCACGCAAATTGTTGGAAAGCGATCGGAACAGATGGAAATCCGATGGAGCCAAGTCGGGTGAATATGGAGGATGCGGAAGGATCTCCCAATTAAGCGTTTGGATGGCGTATTTTGTCCTATTGGCAATTTAAGGACGAGCATTGTCGTGTTGCAGAAGGACTCCATAACAGCGATGAGGTCGCTTTTCACGAATAGCTTCAGCGAGTCGATACATTTGTTCAACGTAGAGTTTTGCATTGACAATCTCGTTGTTCGCGAGGAGCAAATAAAGAATGATGCCTTTACAATCCCACCACACACACAGCATCGTCTTTCGTGGATGAAGTCCTTGCTTTAATCGCGGAAGTGTTTTTTTATTGGGGCTAAGCCATTGTTTTCGATAGTTCATGTGGACATATACACACCACTTTTCGTCGCCAGTGATGATGCGGTGACGAAATCTGTCCTTATATCCACGAGTAGCTTTGTGAAGGACAAGCAAACCTGCGGCAATCGTGGAGTATTGAAGTTTGTTGCTTTCGCTCAAAGCGTGCGGAACCCATGCACCGAGTTTTTGAACTTTCCCCATCGAATGAAGGTGATTCACTACAGTTTTCTGATCACACGCAAATTGTACAGCCAATTCTCTCGTCGATTGACAAGGATTTTCATGAAGAAGGTAGTTCAATCGATCTTCATTCAACTTAATGGGGCAACCAGAACGTTATTCGTCATCAAGATTGAAAGGACCGTTTTTGAAACGTGAAAACCACCATTGAGCTGTCCTTTCTGTTAAAACATTTTCTCCGTGCACAGCACAAATATTGCGACGAGCTTTGGTTGCGTTTGCATTGTTCCCGTCTCGATTGAAAATGAATAACCACAAGTGTCGAAAATGCGACTTTCTTTCAACTAGGCATTTCATTTTGAGGGTACAGAACAAAAATTAAATTAACACAACTTTTAAATAAACCGCAATGACTTATTACTCAACATCAAGACGTAGCCTAAGCAAAGGCCTAATAGTCTACGCTGTTAAGAGAAGTAGCCTAACCTTTGTAAATTTTGTTCTTATTATTTATTATTGTTTCTTAATATGTGCGCAAATCACTTCAACAAAACTTAAATCAACACAACATTAAAAAAAAACGCAAGAACTTATTCCTCAACCTAATATAAATAAAATTATAGAACAAAACTACACAGAAGAATACCAAGGTGAAGATTTGTTTTTTTTTTGGAGGAGGTCTTCTAATTTGAAGCAAGATACCAGCGAGGGCGTAAGGAGAGACTATAAAGAAAATGGTGAAGCTAGAGGAAGTGATATGTGGAAGAAACATTGCCAAAACTTTTCTACAGTTATTGGGACCAGGATGGTAAATTAGGGGATTGGGAGTGGAAAGGCAGGCAGTAGGTTTAGCCACGTTACATCTAATCTCTCTTTGCCAGTTACCAAGGTGAGGAAAGATGCAAAAAAAAAAATAGCGGAGCAAGAACCAACTTTTGTGGAACAAAAAACTTCACCTCCGCCAGCAAAGATATACATATGTATGAGTTTCAATATAATTATACTGAACATGAGATGAATGATATGAGCGGAAACAGTTGAAAGCCGTTCTAGAGACACCTAGAAATCCACAGAGGCGGTGAACAAGAAGAGTGTGATAAACAATGTCAAATACTGTTAAGATAGTGAAAAGTACCAGAACAGAAGCGAGACTAGCATCGACGGTAGGGCGAAAACGGTCTATTAGCTGACTTGGTGCTGTGGTGTCTTAAAACGAGACTGATTAAGACTCATCCGCGTTGGAGGAAAGCCGACTTCGTACTGTCCTGCCTCAAAACCAGACTGTGAAAAAAACAGCAGCGTTGTAGGAGGTCCGCTGACTTGGTGATGTCCTGTCTTTAAACCAGACTGTAAAAAACAGCAGCGTCGGAGGAGGTCAGCTGAATTTGTGCTTTCCTGTCTTAAAACTAGACTGAAAAAAACAGCAGCGTTGTATGAGGTCAGCTGACTCTGTGCTGTCCTTTCTTGAAACCAGACTAAAGTAAAACAGCAGCGTTGGAGGAGGACAGCTGACTTGGTGATGTCTTGTCTTAAAATCAGACTAAAAAAAACAGCAGCGTTGTAGGGGGTCAGCTGACTTTGTGCCGTCCTGTCTTTAAACCAGACTGAAAAAATTAGCAGTGTTGGAGGAGGACAGGTGATCTAGGATCAGGTCTGAAACCAACGTTTCATATACTTTTAAGAAGAATGAGAGTTGAGAAATTGGATAGTAGCTTACCCGGTAGTTCGAGTTCAGGTTCAGTTTCTGTAGAAGCACAGAGGAATTTTTGACACCAGATCGGGAGAGAGATATTGAAATGTTCAATCACGTAAAGGGGAAGGAGAAGGTGGAACTGGAGTTATATAACTGTAATGAAAAAGTAGAAAGAAGAGCAGATCTTTTTAGAATATAGAAGGAGGGGGTTTAATTATTTCTCGGGTACGAGAGCTGGAAAGAGAAGTTTGGGCAAAGGGGAAAGGGAATTATACGTGGCGAGGAATTAAGGCAAAGGATATCCCATAAAGGATATGGGTGACTGTCAGAAAAGAAGGCAGATATTTTAGCAGGGAGATAAGAGGAGTGACTTGGGGTATCAGAGTGGCATAAAAATCGGCTAGAAACTTAAATGAATTATGTGGCTTATTTTTGCTATCTGAAATAATCCGGTGGGTGTGGTTTTCACTGGCAGATTTCAGAATAGCTGTTTAGGAGTTAATAGCCAGCATGGAGGATAGGGATGCTCTCTCTGCACCACGAGAACGGACAGTCCGAAGTTGCATCTCTCATGTTTGTCTGTGATTCTTGGCTTCCAAGAAAGAAATAGAGAATTACGGGACACGCCGTTGGCAAGTGGGGTTAGAGAGGTGGGAAGATGGTAAGTATGGACGTTATGACAGATTTAAAAGATAAGGGAAAAGAAGTGGTTGGACATGTTAAATCTAACGGTAGAGGAGCGAGGTAAGATCCCTAGTTATCTGTTCTTAATTAATGGAGGAAAGCCGAAGATAGTGAAGTTTAGTGGCAGGGTGAATGTGAGGGATAGCTGAAATAGGAAAGGAAACATAACTGGAGAGAGAAATAGTAAGACATTTCTGCGGACGAGTCAGTTTTTGCGAAGAGATGAATTGGAAATGAGGTACCTAGGGCAAGTGTATTTCCATGTGTGTGAAAGGGAATGAGACAGATTGGAACAGAAAATAATGTTCAAATATGGAGAGAAGTCGCAACTAAGAAGTATACGGTGGAATGTTAGAAATTCCCCGAATAAGTAAAAGTGTAACTCTTCGAGTAATCTGTCAAGGTAATGCCAGAGGAATGGTAAACAATTGTAGTTAAAAGAAAGTGAGTTTCAGAAGCAAGGTTAGCAGCCTAGTTTTTAAGAGGTATTGGGAGATTCGATAGAAATATATGGGGCAGCTCTTAAATCAAACTCACAAGGTGAGGTGGCAGCCGGGATTGCCCTATTCTCCCCTACTCCAAAAATGGCTAGCCTTTCAGAAGAGGCAAGATTATATAAGAAATTAGAGTTCTTTAATGTTAAGCTCTTACAGAATGAATAAAATTATCGGAGAGGGCGAAGTGGTATGAGAGTAGAGGAAAAAATATATTGGAATGGGCATAAGTTGATAGCTTTATTAGAAATCTGCCAAATACGACAAAGAGGATTATAAAAGGGCACATATGAAGATAAACACGAAATATTTAGGTTGGATTATCCGCTAGGTTATTTTTATGCTTATTTTGGAAATTATTAAGTGAATTCTCTGCACGAAAATTGGATGGTAGTCCATTCCAAACGTCAATACCTTTAGAATAAAAAAAAACCCGCCTCATCAACGTATGCATATAGTTTGATTTCAAGATTGGAAGACAATCACGCCCTTGTCAAGGGAAAAGAAGACAATGCTTCATTAGCTTATTTCTAGCAGATCTAGAGAGTGATGTAGTAGGTTACGGTTTCGGCTAGAAACCGGTGACTGAAACTTGATTTTTCCTGGTGGTGATTAGGGCGTCCCCCAAGGTACTATAAGAAAAAAGCGATGTTACTTATTGCTTTACACTAATTGCATATATATATATATATATATATATATATATATATATATATATATATGAGGAATTAAACCACATTCTCCGAAGACAATTTAATTCAGAGCAGTTTCGGTGTATCTACACCGAAACTGTTCTGAATTAAATTGTCTTCGGAGAATGTGGTTTAATTCCTCATCTTTTCTTGCGATATTGCATTAATTTTCATCATATATATATATATATATATATATATATATATATATATATATATATATAATGTGATGAAACGTAAAGTTAAACAGACAAATACGAAAAAAATGTTATATCGCCCTTTTTTCATGTGGAATAACACCAGAACAATTTAAGATGAATTTGCGAAAATGTAAAGAGAAGGTACTGTCAGAAAATCTCAATCTCATATAGTCCCCATTATTGCATCTGTTTTTAAAGAAAGATGGCGCCTACATATCGACCTATGATTTACGTGCTCTATGCAGTCACTAAGGCTGATATATACTATGTTCATTTCATTTCTGACTTTACAACACTTATTAGAAGAGCAAAATCTTTTCAAAGTTTGTTCATCTAAGGGCCGTTTATTAAATACCTATATGTAGGGAACTCGAGCTTGAAGAATAATTTGTTTTGCACTCCATTTGGTTCTTACGAATTTATATTCCTGCCACTTGATTTGAGATGGTTATCCCAAACGTTCCTGTATTTCATAACCAAGTCCGAGGTGAACTTCCTTTTATTTTTGCCTTTGTCGATGACATTGTTTTTTTTTGCTTAATCACACGCCATATCCTTTAGACTTGAATCATTTCTTTGCGCGTTTGTTATTACGTTTAGAACAAAACCACAGTAATCCAAATTGGGGCCCTTAACAACCTCATATTAGGTATACATAAACGCACCAAATCCCTTCTAAATTGTTTCAAATTTGCGAGCAATGCATTTAACCCAGCTAAAAACGTGATCATAGACGCGGTCAAGCTTTCGAACCAATATCAGATCCTTCTCCCATTAAATCTTAACAGACGATCGTGAGGAAGAATTGGCGCTATGCTCGAAAAGCTAATTGGGAATAAACAGACTCCATTCGCTTTATTTCCAAAGCAGTTTGGCAAACAATAAAAGAAAGATTCCACATTTTGGGTGGGAAGGGGTCCTGTGCAACATTTTAATCTGTTTAAAAAGGATTTTTCTTAACTCAGAAATGACCAGCGCTACTGAAAATAAAGCGCTTAAGCTCGCATTTCACGCTCCGGCGCAAATCACGCCTTCACCCCGGTTCTGAGGTGCTTGGATTTCATTACACGATTTATGAATGAATATTGTATTCGAAAGAAGTAGAAATTGATCTTGTTTAAACTCTCTAAAACCACAACTACTTAGGATAATTGTTGTTCACGGAGCTCACTGCTTAAAAGTGGTTCAAAGCCTCTCACAACAAAGCTTACAAAGAAAACCATAAATTTTCAAAACCTGTCACGAACAAACTGATGACCCAAAGTTATTGAAAACGATCCGACAACTGCCGCTTTTTCCAATCAATCAATTAATGTGTATAGAAAGAACAGAGAGGGATAACTGTGGATATCACAGCAGAACAAGTCGTCTTGGAGGAAAAGGTTCGGACAAACATAAGAGTGGATAGAGCGAATTAAAAGGTCAGTGGCAAGCCACCGTTGCGAGGTGTTTATTAGTCTTCTTGGTTTGACTCGGAAGGCAGGAGGAAAATGAGAAGGTAGAGAGTTGCTCGTTCCTCGGACACGTCATTTTATGTAGGTGGGTGTGTGGTTAAAGGTCTACTTGGAACGTAGGTGCATATCTCGTGTGGTGTTATTAGATGCAGAAGTATCCCGAATGTTACGTGTAGGTCATACTAGCTGGGTGGTCAGGTCTACCGTGTGTGTTAGATGTCAGGTGTGGTGCACTGTGCTGGTTTAAACCGGGAAAGGAGTTCCTAAGTGGTGGTTTTGAGTCTCGGAGTCTTACGCTTTTGCGACGAGGCATTCTCCACCTTTTGTGTAGGTATGAGAGTCGAGGGTAGTGTGTATGAGTGATAACCATTTTCAAATGTTTTGTTAGTGCGAATGATATCGTAGTGTATTAGGCGGGTGAGGCCCATGTGTGGGTGAGGGGAGAGGTGGGAGTATTGATGGGAGATGTGAAAGGAGAAGTACAGGAATTGGCAGCAGATGTTTTGGCAGTGGGTGGAGAGTGAAGCAGAGGAGAGTGAAGCGGAAGATGGGCTGTAATGGTGGAGGGAAGGGTAAGGACGGGAGGAAGGTTAGGGATTAAAGAAGGATGGGTAGGGAATAGTGAAGGAGGGGATGGAGGTGTAGGAAATGTAAGAAGCGAGGGAGGCAACAAGAGAGAAAGTAGAAATGGATGAGGGATATTAGGAGGAGAGGGAGAGGTAAAGGAGGTGGGGACAGCAGAAGAGACAGCGGTGAGAGGAAAGGGGATTGTGTGTATCTAGGTGGAAGGAGGAGCGGTGGTCGTGCATTTCTGTGTTCTTGTATTAGGGCGATTATTATCTCGAGAAAGATTATTTTCCCTAATAAGTTCGTAGGCTAAAACTGGTTCAGTTTTTTGGCGTATAATTGGCGGTCCCTTACCCCCGTCCTGTATTTTGCCACCGCGTAGAACACGGTAGCCAGTTGTGTCTTGAGGTTGCTGTCTGGTTTTGGTGGTATGTGGGCGTGGGCGTGTTGAATGGTATGGTGGGTTGGGTGGCTCCAAAAGCGCTCACAGCAGCAGCGTACGTTTTTGTGAGTGCAAGGAGAGCGAGGTGAATTGGTAGTATGTGGGCGTGTTGAATGATATGGTGGGTTGGGTTGCTTCGGAAGCTCTCCCGGCAGCAGCGCATGTTTTTGTGTATACAAGGAGGGCGAGATGAATGAGGTTGGTGGAAATGTGCGTGTGGCATATCGTGGTTTCCATAGCTCTGAGACAGCGTCCGCACGCTTCTTCATGAGGTATGAACACCTCATGCTAACGGCAACGTGGTTATCATCTTGGCTACCGAGGATCTTAATGCGCTTGTCTAGCAGTGTATTTGTGTGGCTGACGTCACGTGGAATGATGACTTGACGCAATGACGTCAGTAATTTGTCCGAAAGTTGCAGTGGACAAGATGGAGCGTTGGCGGGATTCTCCTTGGAAGTCACCCAGTGGAATAGGAGGCGGTGCTGGACGTGCAAGAAATGCCAGAGGTTCAGGCCCATCTAATTTCACCAGATTCATCCACGATTATGCTCTCGAGAAACAAGTTGATGATGGGCATCATCGTCGGCGGCAAGAAAGCAAACTGTCTGTAATTTCCAGCTCATGTCACCACAGTCACGACTTTTTCAACACTTTAAAAGGATAATAACTACCTTGCAAAAGTCACCCATCTAAAAAAAAGCTGCCTATACTATTTTTTATCTCGATTTCGCAAAAATTTAAATCTTTATTCTCTCGTTCTCCCTGACGCTAATGAAACCACTTTTGTCGATTCGTCTCAGGGTTGACTTAAAGTACTTGTTCTTGACTAATTCAAAGAATAAGTCTTTAATGTACTACATAGATTCGCCCATCCGGGTGTAATATTGATAATCTCTTAGAAGTAAACACTTTGTAATCCCGCACAGATGAATATAAAGGACATCTTATAAGCGATTCACAATAACAGATGGTCGATTTTCTATTAATCACAGACATTTCAGGTCCTTACCTTAAAGAAATTGAGGTGTTATTTGAGTAAGATAATTGGGGGAGACTAGAATTGATGGCTTAAATCATTAACAATAGATTTCACACTGCAACTGTTCTCGTCCAAATAAATGGAGTGGAATAATTACTCTCGCGGGTCGTTGAAAGCACTTTAGTCAACGTGCTTGAGAAGAGAATTGACAAATATTTTTTAACATTGAATTACTATAAAGAATAGCCCTACGAATAACTGATATATAAATTATATCCACTTTTCTCATCCATTATTTTATTTATGGGCTCGTTCTTGAGTGGATTTTAGAGTCATTGGTTCTGTAAATCTGTAAATATTTGGGCCATTGTAAGCATAACGAATTTGCATAGGATATTGAGGTCGCAATAAATCTCTAAAACGCCTGTATGTATGGGGAAAAGAGTTGAGAGGTTCTGGTTATCAATACTATAATACCCTTTATGTAACCCCGGCACTTCCTTTATGCATGGTTTGGTCTGCTAAGTTTTTTTTTTGGAGATACCGTTTAATTTCACCTTATAATGTGATTTATATAAACTTGCCACGATTCACTTTGTGTGTGATCGACTTCACACGGAATAAAGCAACACTTTGAATTCATATTGAATTTGCGGCGCTGATTAATCGACACCATGAACGCTCGAGTGATCCATGGGACGTGCAATCGTTTAGAAAACTCTTTTATAATAAGGGGATTTGTGGCATTGCAACGGGGAGTAAGTGAAATCGGATAACGGGGAATAATTGAAATCAGATAACGGGGAATAATTGAAATCAGATAACGGGGAATAATTGATATCATATAACAGGGAATAATTGAAATCGGATAACCAAATTCGTTTATTGATTTCTTCGAGATAAGCTTTGCGCTATCGCGTCGTTTGATCACGAAAAATGGAATGTTCTAAAAAAATATATAAAGTGGCTGTTTAGTAAACGAAAAGAAGAGGCAAGAAGAACCTTCTTGCCTTCTCTTTTCCTTTACTAAATAGCCCTTTTATAGGTCAGTCGGTCGCATGGTAACCATTTCACTTTTGAATGTGTTTTCGGCAATAACATCCTAACTATTCGTCCGATTCTAACGAAATTTGAAATCCTTATGTTGTTTTAGATTCTCTTTCGAATAATAAAATTGGCAAAGTCCTGCCAAGGTTAGTCCGAGAATTATTGAAAGTTTAGAAGTTCGTAAGGTCATAGGTCAGAATAATTGAGAGCATGCGACTTAGGTCTTTTGTTTTTAATAGATATTACGATCAATTAAGGACGCTTTAGTAAGGAAAACTGCACATTGTACCCATTGATGGTATGCGGTTAGTATAATGAGTGGCAAACTTCCCACTACATCGGGCGCGGCTATGGGACATTCTTCATCCACGATAAGTAAATGACTGGTAGATTGGTCTATCGGATACAGTCACTCGTTACGTGGATAAAGACCATCTCCTAGGTATGCCCGATGCAGTGCAAAGGGGGCTATCGTTGCCATAGTAACCGCATAAAGACTATCTCCTAGGTATGCCCGTTACAGTGTGAAGAGGGCTATCGTTGCCATAGTAACCGCATAAAGACCATATCCTAGGTATACCCGATACAGTGCGAAGGGGGATATCGTTGCCATAGTAACTGCATAAAGAAAGAGAAAGAGAAAGAAAGAGAGAGAGAGAGAGAGAGAGAGAGAGAGAGAGAGAGAGTGTATGGTAAAGTTAGGCCTATACACACGAAACGATTCAATTACGTTGATTGCAGCTCGGACAGAGAGAATGACATTCATTATTGGGCTTGGAAAACTCCCCCTGTAAACAAATGCTCCAAATGAGAGTGATCAATGCATTTGATTTCCTAAACTCTTCCTATTTAAACGTTAATTGTTTAATATATTTAAAATTAGTCAATTTTAGGGGATAATACATCATTCTCTCCGCGTTTTTCCCCCTTTGAGACTGAATTATTCATCTATATTCATTTGCATAAATATACTGATAAAAAATGTACAATTAACATGATTAGGACATGAATAAGTAATGATATTCGAAAGAGAATCTGCAGACTCCAACTAAGTATTGGAAAAGATAAAGAAAAAGGAATGAATAGAAAGAAAAGGAATAAGGAATGCAGACAAAGAGTGAAGAATAGTGGAGTAACAAATTTATAACTATAAATGAGGCATTGACATGAAAGAAAAAAAATGAAGCAATGACGGGAAAAAAATAGAAATAGACAGAGGAACTCAGCAGAACAAGAGATAACTTAAGTGACTAAGCAAGGAACCGAAAATTATATATTTCTGCCTACAGAGATTTTAAAATGATTATATTCATTAAAATATTGAAGAATCTATTGACCTCTTAGACTTTGAAATCAAGAATTCTTCTTTTGGGCCATTAAACCTGCGAGTGCGCACCCACATGAAGCGCTTCTGTTATCAACGGCTCTAGTTTTAGTATACCAGATAATTGTGCTTTCAGAAACCTAGTCAGGCCGTCCACCACCGAGTCTCATTTCAAGAGACACGCCACGCCTTTTAGCATGACGCCAGCGGAGCCAACTATAAAAGCGACAACGCTCCAAACACACAGAGCTCGCAAGAGAACATCATGAAAATAAAGGCTCGAATGCTAAACCAAAATAAACCAAATAAAAACAAAAGAAAAACGACCTGAAGAAATAAAAACAAAACTCGAGAACAAAGGCTCCCATGCTGTAAATAAAAAATTAAATGTAAAACGAAATCGTTAGCCAGGCAACCTGGCACACATTAACATCACTCTCACTGTAATCATTCATCACAATCACTGCTTCTCATCCACCTCATTAACACCATTCATCCCTCACCTACACAATTTTTTCTACCTTTTCTATCTCTCTCCCACACTTTCACCTCTTTCTTTCTTCCGATCCCAACACACTAGCGTATGCGGACGACGAGACCATTCTCGTCTCCAGCCACCGCCCGGACTCGGAAAATGCAAGAACTGGTTAATCAGGAACTGGGTGAGGATATCACTCATATGATTAACCAGAATAGAAGAGCTATGTGTCGCTCCGCTAGCCTAGTGGCTGGCGAAGTGCCGTTCTACGCAGGGGGGGAATGTAAAAACCAAAAACCATACAAAATGTGACAACAAACCAATCAAGACAACAAACTCGATTCAAGGAAAATCACCGATTTTGATCAATGAACACCGAACAAGACTAGCAAACCAAATGTAACGCAAAGAAAGAAGGCAAGAAGAAACAGAAAACACTGATAAAGAAAAGAAAAATACAATAAACACTAAGCGCATATTTAAAGTAATATATTACAAAACAACAGTAAATGCACATTACCTCCCCCTAAAGTTAAAAAAAATATTAAGACAAATGGCTTGAACGCCATAAAATAAAAACCATAACGAAAACAACAGAGGAAAGACATGATAATAACATTAATGAAAGTGATAGGCCTCACCACCAGTCGCCTAGCATCCCTTTGCACCCTACCACACTTCTTTTTGTTTTCACTACTTGTCTATTTTCACCTATCAATCTACACCCCCCCCCTTTTTTCTCCTTTTGCATATACACACACTTACATCAATCGAAATCGAAATCGCCCTGACATTCTCGCGCGCCGTGGACAAATAATACTCAAAGAGAAGACAGAATACGAGGACATGTGTCTCATAACCACTAATCCTCAGAAGACACAGATGACGCTATACGGTGCACAAGACCACTACATGCAGAACATATGTACAAATATACGATCACATCTCCAACCAACAAAACACTCGTCAGACCAATAATCACATACGCATCAATAACACAGGGCAACAAATTTTAAATTTGTCTCTGCTACTTGAGTAAATGTTGTTGTAACTAACTAGTTTTGGTGCGCTGATTCCAGATCTGTGCTCTGACTTGTCCTAGACCGTAAGGTTTCTGAGTTATGCAACTAGGCTATATGGTTCACTTTGTCACCTTGGATCAATTAATGATATAATTATTACGAGTTTGAGAAGAATGAGACGTTTCTGGGCAAAGGTTTGAAATCGGGGCACACTATTTGGCATTATGTACATCTTTTTGCAGACCCAGACAAGGTATGTATTACATATAAAAGAGGTAGTACTCACCTAACTATAAATTTCTTCAAAGATTTTTGAGACTCTTGTTTTTGCGCTTGTACGTGGATATAGGATCCTCCCGTTGTAGAAACCAGCAGTAGTCACCCATCATATTTTCGTTGAAGCAGCCTTGATACCTACTTTCCATCATTGCGATATCTCGGTGGAACCTTTTCCCATGTTCGTCACTAATATCACCCATATTAGATGGAAAGAAATATAGATGCGAATGCAAGAAATGCATCTTAAGAGACATCCGACACCTCATTCGTTGATAGGCCTTTAGCATGTTGTCCACTAGTTCTTCATAGTTTTCAGCCCTATGATTACCAAAAAAGTTCTGCATACATGGACAAATGAATCCCATGCTGCCAACTCAAGTGGAGTTAGTTTATTTCTGAACTCCCTGTCACGTATCAATTCTCTGATCTCTGGCTTACAAAAATGCCAACTTTTAGTTTAGCACCGGTTTTCTTTGCACCAAATTTCTCTTTGAGATACTGGAATCCATCAGAATCATTGGCCATTGCTTTAGCAAAATTCGTGATAACGCCATTTTGATAGGAAGTGTTGGAAGGTAGATCTTGTGTAGATAAATCAAAGGCATGTGCTTCAACATTGTATCGGCCAACTATATGTCCTTCTCTTCCGGGACTCTTTTTGACAATATAATGATTCCTCTCGTCACGGCTGTTCCATAGGTATAAGAAGCACATATTCTTTGTATAACATAGCTGCAGTCCAAGAAGTAAAGAAATTATCTTTAGATCACCACAGATCTTTTACTTATGATGCGAGTAATGAACACCTTCCAAAATAAACTTCATTGAGTCATATGTCTCTATCATCCCAACAATAAGTGCAGGAGGAATTGAAGTTTTTTTGTTACCATTGTGTTGCAACACAGCTTTAAGGCTAGCAGTGCTTGCATCGATGAATAGTCTCCATTTATCAGGTAAATGCTCGTTTCCTAGCTGATTCATGAGGCCATTAAGAACAGTACAGAAACAAGCACCATCTTCTTCTTTATAGAAAGCAGCTAAGGTATCATGGCGTTTACGGAAAGTAGATATTTTTACACCGTCCACTAGAAGATTCCATTGCTGAACTCTGAAGCCCAACAGATCTGTGTTCTTCTTTGACAATGACAAATCCCTCACCAAATCATTCAATCTTTCTTGATTTATCAACTGGATCTTCTTTTCCTTAGAATCATCCTTATACATTTCATCGTCATTGTTATCCTCCTCTTCAGGCGATAAATCATCTTCTTTAACTGCACTAGTTGATGGAAGAACTGGGATTGGGATCTCCATATTTATGGGGCACTGGTTTCATAGCTGACTTACAATCTGGATATACAATTTTTGACTTGTTCCTATTTGAGAATCCCGCAATATTTGTCATACAAAAGTAGCAATCAAAAAGATGATTTGTTGTCTCACGCCACACCATTAGTACCGCAAAAGGCATACCCTTCCGTTTGCCATTTAACCACTGTGTGAGCCCCGTATAACACAGTACAAGATTTGTGAGATGCCCAGCGCTTGTCTTGGTCACCAACTTTACAACCCAAATAATAATTGTATGCAGTTTTCACTCTTTTAGCCAATTTTTTCCGCTGGTTGCTTGGAGTATATCTTCCACAGATATGACGAAAGTTGTCTGGGCTATTTATACATCCTCGCCGATTCCTGTTTTCAACTTATTTTGTATATATCCTGTTATATACTTTTGTACCATCTTATTTCATTTATAAATTAATTGAGAGATAAATCTGAAAGAAAAATGCAATTAATCACTGTATGTAAATACCGTTTCAGCACCACTACTATAATGGCTAAATTTGACAACGTGATAAAGCAGGGGTGTAGCGCAAGAACCAAACACACACAAAACATCCTCTAACTAAAGGAGCCGAAGCAACACTGCCCATATGTGTAACTAAAGAGTATGTGGGTGCTAGAACAACTCTGATTACACATTCGGAATCAGCATACTCGATTTAGTATAAATAACAAGCTAATACCCAAGTAGCAAAATCATTGTTGATTAGTGTAATGTATATTAACGGCCGCAAGCTCCACATTGCAGAGGAGCACAGAGCGCATTCAGAGCACTGCTCTGAAGCGCGCCTGTCGGTCTTCCCTATACACAAGAATGTCGACACTACACGACACAAATAAACTTACACCAGTAAATACCTATACGTTCACACGACTAACCCGACAAGTGGGGAAACTCAAGAGACCCCATATACAACCACATACGATACGCCGCTGCTGGCTACGAAAATTCCCAGCAGCACAACACCACCAGCCACCTGAATCATTATACTCCTAAATAGCAGCATCACGTGACGTTTGCCTTGAATCTGAACGGTCACCGCCGCGCCGATGTGTTCAAGACACTCGGCCATCACGCTTCGGCGATCTAGGCAAGCCTCGTCGAACTGTCTAATCCGGCCTTCCTAGTCGACCCTCCAGCCTCGCCAGTCAAACACCACATTTCGTAAATCACGCCAGCACATACTTCGCACCGGTGTATAGCCAGCGGCCTATCTCCCTCCTCCTATCCCTTAATTCATTTCCTAAAATTTCCTCTCCGACTGCTGGTTTGCTGTAGCTTGACTAGAGCAATATCTCTATTTTTCTTTGTATTGTTATCTTACCTTTACCTCCACTCTTTAGCTTAGCAAGACCAGACAATGAACATATTCTTACCCTTTCATTGCGCACGTACTTCTTCAACCTTCTTTACCTAACGAGTCCCCCCACCCGGGCGCTAAGTCCTAACTTTCTGAAAAACGCTAAACTGCAACAAAACCTGTATAAAATTGGTTCGTTCTATCGTGTACGCAACAGAACCACAACATGAGCATCCTTGTGTCAAATTAATGGAGTTTGGAAAGGTAGGTGTCGTTTTAAAGTGACTACATATAATAACATTGATAACAACAAAAATAATCGAATTTATCCGCACCCTTTATGTGCGAATAGTCCATATACAGGGTATCCCCAAAAGACTGATCCCCCACAAAATTATATTAATATTCTTATAGGATCACTCTTTTTGGGAGACCCTGTATATGAAAAGAATAATTATATTCATTTATCTCAAACATACAATTACATCTGTTTCGCGTACACGTAAATTTCCACATCAACAAATATTAGTTTTAATTGAATTATTCATATTTTTGTTTGACCATTTAATAAAATTTAAACTGAAACTGAAGTTTGCAAGGGGCGATTTTTTTAAAGTTCGAGTTTTTAAAAACTTTCAAAAGTTGCAGTGAATCATTGGATTAATTAAAGGGGACTATGGCCTCTGCCATCAAACCGTTTTCTAAGTACATATTTGACATTCTGTCATTTTTAAATGCGATTTACGCCCCTTTGCCCCTAATCGCACTAACCAGACGGAAGAAAGGATAATGGGAAAAGAGCTTTCACTCATGCACGAAGGAGTTCTATAAGCATAGCCAATTACAAAACCGCTGTCTTTTTTCCTTCAAACACATAACTCTTACCTTTCGGAATCCGCAGAATGGTTATCTGTCCACAATTTCCTTGACAAAGAATGGGGGACTCTCTCTCACACTCGATGGACGGGGAGAGAGGGGGAAGGGGGGAAGGGTGTACAAGACAACCGTTCTTCCTGACCTTTCCTGCCAACGATGACCAGCTATAGGTCACTACTAACCTTTATGCCAATTTCTTAATCGGGTCAAGTACCCGCCAATTCGCTAAAAGATCACAAACACTCGACAGTACAAATCCTCGCCCCTGCCTCGTGCAAGAACAATTCAACCAGTACATACATTGCACCAATGAGGATAAGACGACTTTGGTCACTATATTACAAGCAATTACACTGCTTCTCTTGCATTGTATTTGAGCCTTGATTTCTTTTGATATTTTTCTTGCGTTTATTATCACCCACTTCCACCATCCCCATACGAGTACTCACCAAAGTCAACATACTCATAGTAAATAAGGTGGGGGAAGGGAGCATTACAAGAAAGAGTATAGTCAGAAATTTAGAAAAGTGTAAAAGATTTCAAGATTCCCGGTGACTGGATATTATATTTTTCCTTTAATATTATTTTCCTATTTATATTCATTTTTGTATAAACTCTTTTTTTCTTCATTTGCATATCAAGATTAAATTTACTACCTTTTGAACTACTTCATTTTAACTTATAGCAAAGCAGAGCCGCGAAGAACTAGGTGCTGTTTATTCGACCCCGCAGACTTCAAACAGTTAATAGTCGAGCTCGCCGGCTTCAAACGTTACAGCCGGTGTCTAACGGTTCATAGTAGAGACCGCCAGCTTCAAACGGTCTGTACTCGAGCCAGACGGTTTCAAACGTTTCATAGTCAAGACAGACGGTTTCAAACTGTTCATAGTCTTTCTAATATTATAATTATTACATATGTTGCTTTTGCGATATATATATATATAAAATATATATATATATATATATATATATATATATATATATATATATATATATATATATATATATATATATATATATATATATATATATACATATACTCAAACAGGTTACCATTTTATTGCCCAATCTTTACTTTAAAGAGAAAGGTGAGGATAAAAACAGATCAGTTTAATCTTCCTTTAATTTACAGTTTCGAGCTTACTCGCTCAACTTCAGGTAACGACATACTATAAGCTAAAATTAAATAAAATTAAATAAAGCTTGATAACAAAATTATGACTTTAAATGCGATAAAGGAAAAATAAAGGAACTAAACTAAACGAAAAGTAATAACACCGATGAAATGTGCAAAAAGATGCTAAAAGAAAGAGAGTATATCGAAGCTGAATAAAACTTCATATAATAACACACTATCAAAGGTGATGTGAAATAAATAAATCTAAATTTCACTTTTTCTTACCTTCAGTCACCAAGATCCGACAATGAAAGTGAGAACAAACATAAGATGAAGTTAACAAGAACTATTTTGTTTGTGGAGCAGTTATAGAATTAACAAGGTCTGTTGTCCAAAAAGTCGTGTGCCCTCACTTATTACGATTTATGACCACACCTATCATAATATAGCCAAGCGTATCATTTTATAGCCTAGCCTAGTATATCCGAGACTAGTATAGCACACCATCCCCTAGTCTAGAATAACCTTGCATAGCTTAGCCTATTGGAGCCTTGGTTAGCTAGCCTATCTTAGTCTAACATAGTATTACCTAGCATAGCCTAACATACCCTAGCATAGTAAAGCACAGCCCTCCATAGCCTATTAGGTTTTAGCTTACCTAGCAAAGTATAACCCTGTCTAGTCTAGTATAGCTTAACATAGCTTAGCCTAGCATAGTATAACCTAGCCTAGCATTAGCTATCCTAGACTAGTATAGCCTATACTATCCTATTATACCCTAGTCTTTTATAGCTTAGTAATATCTAGCCTAACATACTATATGCTATCCTAGCATAGCATTTTATAGCGTAAATTAGCATGGAATATCTTACCCTTATAAATTATAAATATAATTATAAATATAAGTATAGTCTAGACTATAATAGCCTATCATAGTTTAGCTTATTCTAGGCTTGCCTAGCAGATTATAGGATATTATAGCCTAGTCTAGTCTAGCAGAGTATTCGCCGAATAGTTATGATGTTATTGCCCAAACAAAATATTCCCGGGCTAAGCTTAGGAAGACTTTGGCAATTATAACATTCAAAAGAGAATGTAAAACAACATAAGGGTTTTCAAATTTGCCAAAACAAAATTATTCCTGGGCTAACCTGGGAGACTTTGAAAATTATAACATTAGAAAGAGAATGTAAAACCACATAAGGTATTCAAACTTTGTTAGAATCGGTCGAATAGTTATGATGTTATTACAAAAAAAACAATGAAAAAGCAAAACCAGGACCAACCGACCGACATAGGGAGATTTAGACTTGCACGCGACTAAAAAGCGAACGGAAGTGCAGTCGTGGTTTAGATTCGGACGCTTATCTTTGATGTGAATTGATTTCAAAATACTGAGGGATGTTTCTTTTTGTAAGAATCTATTATTTTAAAATCATCGAGTGAAATATGCGTCCTGCATTTAAAAGCATGGGAACAAATAACTGAATTATCTTTGGTACTTAAGGTTTTTCCTCTACGAAGACTACTTCCTCTATGAGAGCAAGAGCTGTCCTGAAATGAACGAATAATCGTGCCTATAAATGTTTCGCATAGGCAAAGCGACAAGTGAATTGGTAGACACCACTGCTCAATCACGGGAAAGGTTCTTTTGGGGAGAAAAGAATGACTAAATTGTTTTGTTGTTAACAAACGTAATACGATAATTAGTGTGAATATAGACAGATTTTAGCAATTTATTATTACTCGGCCTTGTTTTGAACAACCTTTAGAGTTGGTTATTGACAGTGCTGGGAAATCGAATCGAATTCGAATCGATAAACCTTTAAAATCTATATATTTTCAAACTCGAATCGAAAAGAAAATTCGAATTGAAAATCTTTTGAAAACTCGAATCGAGATTTAAATTCGAACTGAAAAGAATTAAAAAAAAACTTGATTTCGAACTTAAATCGATTATAAATATAAGTTTGAAGCGAAAATGTCGAGTATCATTAATAAAATAATTTAGGAATTCCAAGAAAAAACAGTGGTGTAACTTGTGAATAGTAGGTAAATGATATTTTAATATTTCGTCCTAATCATAATCTTGTTATGCTGATCACAGAATGACCCAAAGCTGAACCTTTCTTCTGTTCCGAGTTTTTAAATCCCTAAGAGATTTTGAATTTAAATTTATGTCAAATATATTCACCATTTGGCTCTCAAGTTTGTTTTTAAAAGACCTTAAATTGTTCTTATAATATTTCAATAGAATAATGAAAATTTGTAATATATTCTTTACTAGAGTTTTGCACAATGTTTTAATGTGCAATGTATAAAAATGATTCGTGGATTCTGTATTCTTATTGCATAATATTTCAATAGAAAAAAAAATGTATGTAGCATCCCATTAAAAACTTCCATTTGACTGCGGTTCTTTCATCCTTACATACGTTTACCGTGCATTCGGACTTTGCGAATATTTTACCCATTAATTTCAATAGAAAAGTAGACAGTGAATTTAGGCATCTGGTACATATGGATACCTGTAGTAAGCAAGAAATAACAGAGTAAATAACGAATTTACTTTAACTCAAGGAAAATATGTAATAAGAGGGGAAAAGGTTTTCTAGGTTACTTTGTTATAAATTATATATTATGAGAAAAAAGCATAATAGAACTCTGAAATAATAGATTTAAGCATTTTAAATGCAGGCTGAACTCGAACTCGAATCGAATCCAAATCTAAATGTATTAAAAATTCGAAAAGCCCAAAAATTTGAATCGAAAAGAAAATATAGAAAACTTGAATCGAAATCCGAATTGATATTTTTAAAAATGCTAAACTTAAACTGAAACTCGAATCGATATTCATTTCAGTTCCCAGCCCTGGTTATGAAGGATTATTTTTTTCTTTTTAATGATAGTATTTACTAACAAAAACCACTTTTTTTATCACCGCCTTGTCGACGATTGTTTCATTTTTTATGACATCTTTCAGCAAATAAATTCGTCCATTATATTAATTCACTTCACCCAAACATAAAATTCACTATGGAAGTTGAAAGAAATTCATTCAGCCCATTTTTGTAAATATTATGAAAACACCGTACAAAATTTCATCGTAAACAAAACTTTAGTCAATTGGGAATCAATTTCATCTCCTTCTGTGATTTTCCAAACTTCTTTTCAAATAACTTTCCATTTTCTCAATAGAAAAACAAATTTCCAAATTTTCCTCTCTAACACTAGCCCACCTCAGGCCCGCCGTTACGACGTCCTATAAGACACTTAATATTTTATAGTCCCCGATATAGGACGATCAAATTCAGAATTTAAAAGAAAGAGGATTAAATTGTTGACATCTGTCTATCTTCACACCAATTATCCTATCACGTTTTTAACAAGGAAACAATTTATGCTTCTTTCTCTCCAAAAGACAAAAACTTCCTCGTGAGTTGAGCAGTAGTGTTGTCTATCATTTCCCTCGCCCGCGGTCGTCTGCGGAACATATTTAGGCAGGACTATTCGTTCATTCCGGCCGGAGTTTCGCTTTCATATGAGAATTAGTCTTCTTACTGGAGAAAAATCTTAAGTACCAAAGAGAATTCGGTTACTCGTTCCCATGCTATTAAATGCAAGACCAATATCTCACTGGATCATTTTAAAATAATCGATTCTCACAAAAACGAAACATCGCCCAGAATATTGGCATCAATCAACATCAAACTGCCCAACTGGCAACCACTACTCCACTTCCGTTCCCTTTTTAATTATATAATTCATCTACAATCGAACCCGTTCTTGTTAGCTTCCTTCCATTGTTCTCTCTCACTTTAGTGTCGGATCTCGATGACTGAAGGTAAGTCATATTGACTCGTTTTACCTCCTCTTTGATAGTATTTGGTTTTATATGGGTTTTTATTCAGCTTTTCATATAGTGTTTTGTTTTAACATCTCTTGCCACATTTCATCGCTGTTTATTATTTTTTGTTTGTTGGGTCTTGATTTACTGCTTTTGTTTAGTTTGGTTGCTTTATTTGTCCTTTATCACATTTAAAGTCATATTTTTGTTAAAAAGCTTTAAGTAATGTTATCTCCTTTTAATATATATATATATATATATATATATATATATATATATATATATATATATATATATATATATATATATATACATATATGAATAACGCCTATGCATGTAAACACGTGTTTGTATATATAAACACATCATCGTACGTGTAACTTGCTCCTGCACCTCTTCTTCCCTCTTTACAAGTCTACATCCATACGTAGTGTAGTCATATACACACATATAAATACGCACATACATATATGTATATGTCCCCTTTAGTATTATTCTTTTATCTCCACCCTTTCCGGGGGGCCATCTGGAAACAAATAACAACTCCATTATAATTGCTCCTGTGCTACGCCTAAAGTGTTTCCTTGTTGATAAATGTTTCCTTAATTTATTAATTTCTCCTCATTTTTCCGCCACAGTTTAGAAGAGGTATCCAAAAGAGAGTGGTCGAGGAGATGCCCATCCGACTCTTCGTCATAGTAAGGGGGGATTAACTTCACTGAAGGAAAGAATTTGATGCCACAGTAGGACGAATCTTACCTTTTATGAATGATTGCCGCGTTCGTGGATTTCACTTTGGCCATTTCGTAAGTGAGTCGAGCTTCGTCTCTCTCTTTCACAACACCCGTGTAATTCATCCCCCCGGCTTCTCTGCAAAAGGAAAATAGCTACATCAATCACTTTGTCTCTAATTAGTGCTGGCGCCCGTCAACTCCATCCATTGCGTATTGCTCTCGCATTATAAAAGCTTGGGGCCAAGGGCTTCACAAGTCAGCGGCCCATAACCGGGTTTACTCGTCTTTTATAATGCAAGAAGACGGTATGGATATTTTTCGTGCCAGATTTTAAAAGAAGTTTGTGTGGAGAGAAGTTGGGAGAAGTGGTGTGGAAGATATACGAGCTCAAATTATTTTCATCACTGGGAACTGAGGCCTACGATGATCCTAGAACCCCCCAATAGTCTATGTTGGATAATCGAGCTATATACCCACATATTTTCACAAACCTTAATTCTAACACTTTATTTTTAAACCTCTTATAAAACTCTGTGAAGAGTCCCCCGTCAATTTTCGCATTATAAACAAGGTCAACAGACTTAATTCGCGTGTTCTCAATTATTCTGACGCATGACCTTATTACCATACGACCTTCAAAACTTACAATAATTCCCGGACTAACCTTGGGAGGACCTTGACAATTATATCATTCGAAAGAAAATGTAAATTAACATAAGGGTTTCAAATTTCGTTAGAATCGGCCAAATAGTTACGATGTTATTGCCAAAAAACACATTGAAAAGTAAAATTGTTACCACCCGATCGACCGACCTACAGACTGAAATAGTAACTTATAGAGTCGCATACACCTGACTAAAAGGCCTGAGTAATTTTAGGCTGCATTAAACTCAGACTAAGCAAGAAAATATCCAATTTTGAACCAAAAATATCAAGCAATAAATTATCAACGCTTTAGCAAAGCTAAATCAAGTAATCTAAATAAAGTTTTTAGCCGCTAAATCATATATTGAAGTATACCAAACAATATAATTAATTCTTCAGCAATGGCAAGTTAATAAAACAACGCCTAATCTACACATAATGTTAAATCAACCGAATTTCCGTTACCATAGATGCCTCATTGAATATCCAAAAGCGTTATATAAAGAAATCCAATTTCCTTTGCCATAGAAACCTCATAATTTCAAGAACATCTATGGTTTATTCAATGGACAAACTTTGTAATAGAAACATGTAAATGGCATCGAAACTTAAACCCAAATCGATGGATTTTGCCACCCAAGATCTTCACTTTCGGAAACCATGTTTAGAATTTACCAAAGTTTATATTTCTCTAAATGATTCCGTAGTTTCGTAGCAATATTGATTTAATAAGTCTGCATAATAATGGAGGTAAGCTTACTTGTCGATCATTTTCTTTATGACGGCGTCTACCCTTTTTAATAGGAGAACAACATTTGCTACTTTTCAGGCTGTAATCGGGGATGAATTAATAAAGGGGAAAAACTAGAAAGCGCCCAGAGAGCACATGTCAGAAATTGCCTTATTTCGCAGTGTTAAAGATATTAAGTAACCCACAATCTACATCCAGCTTTGCATCCTCCCTTACATCTTATCAATTTTTCCTTGTCCAAGTTCCACCATTTTACGAAATTTCATTTAAATTCATCAATAAACTCTATAAATATCGAATACAGAAACAGATAGACATGTAAACGAATACAGGAAATCACTGATCAGATACATTTGCCTTAGTTTATGAACCCCTTTAGGGTATGGTAACAGAATTTAGAGGCATTAAGAGGAATGGATTACTAAACACACCCACAAAACTTCAACAAGTTTGATTAGAAAAATAAAGGAAGAATTACACTTTTCACGAAAGTTTACAATCTAAAAGTATTCAAACGCCACAAAATTTGATAATTAATAGTCAATGTATTGCCTTTTTAGTGATAATTTTTCGAACGAGGTGTTAATTAAGCATTTTTTTGGGGGGGAGGGCGCTTTTATACCGGAAGACAGTTCACTACCTTTTGCTTCGATGATTGGCTATAAAATAAGACTGTCGAGTTTGCGATGTTGAAGAAATGGTCCTTAGGACGTTTCTAGACTATTCCTAACTAGTCCAAATTATAAATAGATCACAAAAATTACTCCCCTGCATTCTAAACAGTGTCATGATTTAAGTCCATATAAACTAAACATGGATAGATATGGAAATTATATCGTATAAATACTTTTAGGTTGCGAATATTTCTTCATAAAAAGTGTCATTACTTCTTTTCAATCGATTTTCTTGAGATTTTGACGGTGTGTCTATTAATACACTCCCATTAATGCCTCCAAAATTCGTTAGCCTGCAATAAACTGTTCTTAATCTATGGCGAAACATTGTGGTATTAGGTAGGGCTATGAATACTTTCCGGAGCAGTTATCTATCACTGGTGGAAGTAATAATCAGAGGATACGAAGAATGCATCTCGTAATAGGCCACAAAACTTTAGAACCTAAGAGAACGACGAGGTAGAAGTCAATTCCTAACATTATACCGAAACGGTTATAATAATATATACATTTATAGGGCATTGTTGAGAGATGTGGTCCCTAACAAAGAGATTTTCCACTCTTTCATTGTATTCAGATATTCTACGGCACACCAGATTTGAAACAATCTGCTGCAATGGTTTAAAGATGTACCATTGCATAGGACTTTTAAATGCTGTAGCTATACCAATGCCTAGGCCTTGAAAGATTTCATGGATACCATTAATAGAGAAATACCATAAATTATAAACACTAGTTGGCAAGGGAATATACATATAATATCATCATGTGTTGTAAGATGTGCTTCGTATAATGGACTGCTAACCCGCCATGATGTCTTAATTGGTGAATAAACAGGTCTGCAAACTTGCCCGTATAATAATCCCAAGAACACTAAAGCATTTCATTAGGTCGCAAAATTTGCCTGCCCTTTATTTTAAGAGTTCTATCTTCCCTTTTTTCAAACTTCTATCCTGTCTTTCCTATCCTTTTGATAGAGGCTAAAGGCAAGAGGAATGCGGGTAATGACGAACCTAAATGAGTGATGAAATCAAATGACGCTTCTGTCTGAAGAGAATGAATTTGCATACTTCTTTGACCGGCTTAGGAATTGGTGCGTTTTCTCTTCTCTTCAGAAACGTCCCTTGGGAAATTACTTTGGAAATTAGTTAGATTTCTGTTTTTCTTCTTTCAAGGCTTTAAATCGGCAAATTACAATTTTAAAATAGTCGCAATGGAAATTAAAGGTTCTTATTCTAACTATCAAGACGTTGACTAAGGCAAAGGGAAAAGAGGGCAGCAGAGGTTAAAGTCATAAGTGAGATATTTATGCGCGCGCAGGAATGATAGAAGGAGGATTTTTTACCTCGGTTATTATATATTTTTTCATGACATAAACCTTAAAGATAAAGTATATCCTAACCATTTGAAAGCACGGTTTCTCACCATGAACCAAGTTCATTTTATTGGGTAACGTTAGTCGTTGTATGGGTGACCATTTATGGTCCACTTGATGGGGACTGCCATATCTAACCATCGGTGATTTAGTCCCCCACCCCCATACAAATTAGGAAAATTGTTTCTCCGTTATTATAAGGAATATGAATATAGAGGCTTAAGAAGATGGTTGCTAGTTTTGAAAATTAGGGGCTTAATTAGAGGGTGGTTAGTTATTATATGTTTAAATAAAATATATAATTACTAACCACACTTTAATTAAGTCCCTAACCTTTAAAACTTGCCAGTCTTTTCTTAAAACCACTAACCCTCTCCTAGTGGAATACCATTTAGAAAATTGAGGTTTAGATAGACTAGATAGTAGAATATAAGTCGTATAAGTAGACTGCATATTAGAAGAGCACTGAGGAATACAAAATGATTATAGTCTCATCCTAGAGCAACCATCTTTAACATACTTATGATCTTTTACTACTTACAACTTTGTTCAGAGTTCTGAACTATGGTTGATTTTTGAACAATTTAAGCGACTCTCCATGATCTACTAGAGAAAATTATGTAGAATGTTACCAAGGATGCAGATAAAAGGGTAGTGAAAAGTAGATAGATTAGAATTCCTGCTATAAACAGAAATCTGAAGTCAGCTTTTGGATAAATATGCCAAATTGACTCTCGTTTGCCTTATTGTGAGATCTATGACATCAAGATTCCATTTTGCGACCTAGTGGGCTCCTTCTCAGAGTGGAGTCTCTATCAACGAAACATCGCCCAACCTTGGTGTTGGCGGTTGGGCGAGGAATTTGACAATCCACTTTTTAGTGGCAGGGAGGTTCCTATCTCACCACTCCCCATTGGTAATGGGGTTTCCTCAATACCACTTTTGGAGCCTCACCTCGGTGCTGCCGGAAGATGTTTTCGATACGCTATACGTAAACGACCTCTCTATCTCTTTTGGTGCTGTCTAGTTGACAACTTTAGAGCGTCGACTTCAATAGGTATAGAACAGCACCTCATGCTAGACCGGAGCGCAAAGGTTTTTGTTTTCTTTTGGCAAGAATTATACAATTGCACTCATTTCGAAACTAACGGCTCCACTCCAAATCGGACTTGTTCCTAAACGGGGTTCGCCACGATGAAGTAGATTCATACCGTTTCTTTCATCTGGGATGCCGATATCCACAACATTAGAAGCTTTTGTACCTGCGCTGTGTGCATTCTTCCTTCAGTGACGTTCGGCACTTCGGGTGCTGATAGGGTTACGGCCTTGTTTAATCTTTTTTTTTTGTTCACATGCGAGTAGGACGCATCCTCACCCGATCCTGAATCAAGGGAGGTGATATCGATCCCCCCCACGGGTCTTCATCTGGCGACGGGTGGCTTCCGCACGCCCACTAACGAGGGTCTGGTTATCGATGCCATGGATAAACCACTTACTTTGCGATGTACACGCTACATTTTTGCTCTTGTACGCGTCGGCCCGTAGTCTCCTTCAGTCGTCAAAGGTTCTCATTGCATACACGACCGATTTCGATGGTGTCTCTGCCGGCCTAGCTCTCTGGCCGGTGGCGTCTCGGGTTCTGCCAAGGAAGGACCTCAATCCCTGGAGAGCACCACCTTCGACTATACTGTACAACAATGAAAAAAATAACAAAACAAACGAAAATGAGAATAACATTTTCTCGTAAATTACCATCTTACTTACATTAAATACACTGATGGTTCCGTAGGGATTAAAGGCAAACAGGATTGTGCCTAGACTGAAAACTCGAGAAGTTATAAACGGATTTTTATATAATTTTAATGGGGTGTTCCTAAGGTATTTGTCAATCAAGCATTTAAAATTTATGAAAATATACTCGATATTACTTTAGTTATATGGGTCCAAATATGTGGTAACTCTTAGGTAACGCTTGATAATTGTGTAACTTACTATAAATGCTTCCTATTTTTACTTTTTTATTTAATATTTGTTGCTGTTACTATTTATATTATTTTTCATGCAGATACACTTACAAAGGAAAAGTGAAATCAATTCCGAGCACTTTCATCTTTTTTCTTAAAGACCTTTATAAAGACGAAAGCGCTCGGAATCGTTTTTGACTTTTCCTTTGTGTGTATATCTGCATAAGTTTGACTCACGTGCACTTTGTGAGCTTTTTTCATTATTTTTTCATATACTACAGGAAACAGCTAAAATGCCTAGAGAATGCAAAAATTTCCCAGACAGTTTCTATTATATCTGTCGATCATTTAAATTAAGACAATACAAGGGACAGTTAACTAAACCTTCGAAGAAACTTTATGAGCTGTATTCTGGATGTAAAGTGGGTGACCAGGACAAACGATGGGCACCTCTCATATGTTTTGTCAGGTGTACAAGTTCACTTTTTGCCTCGGTGAAAGGCAAAGGTCCTGTCTTCATTTTGGCGTACTAATGGTCTGGAGGGAGCCAAAGGACCATTCAACAGATTGCTACTTATGCTTAACAGATATTAAAGGTGGGTATTCAATGTGTTTTCTTTCCTGGTCTTTAATATACTTTCGAGAGATTTATCAATTAAAAAGGTCAAAATACATACAATGTTGTACTTCCACTATTTCTGCAAGTGATCACAGACAGTAATATCCATTTTTAGTCTGGTTTTATTTTATTTCACTACAGATTGCAACAGAAAAGGCAAGAAATCTATCACATATCCAGATCTTCAGTCTGCTATTCACCCAGTTCGACATTCAAGTGTCCTGTACCACAGCCGCCGACTGAGCTACCAAGCGATGGCACGAGCAACTAAGACGATTCACAATCTCAAGATACACCAAATGTAGCACATATTGAATCTGACAAGAAACTACACCTCATCACCAAATTGGAACTCAATTATCTAGTTCTTGATATAACACTTACTAAGCAACAGAGTGAACTTTTGGCATCATGTCTGCAACAATGGAACCTGTTGGATGAATATGCTCGAATTACAGTATTTAGGAAGCGTTCTGCAGATCTACAGCAATTCTTCACTTTTCAAAACAACTTGACTTATTGTAATGATATCAGAGGCCTATTTAATGTCCTTGAGCTGACCTATGAAGCGAATGAGTGACGGTTATTTATAGATAAATCCCTTTATAGCATAAAAGTCTTTATGCTGCACATTGGGAACAACATGCATATGAGAACCTTGCTTTTATTATAGACTGCATAAATTATAAGGAGTATTAGTGGCTAATTTGTGTGGACTTGAAAGTAGTAGCCCTACTTAATGGGCCACAAACTGGATACATCAAGTTTATGTGCTTCCTTTGCAAGTGGGAAAGTAGGGCCAGATCAGAACGTTATGTACGCTCGTCGCTCAGAATGATCACTTCAGAACACTATGACTGCTGGATGCCATAATGTAATTCATGAGTCACTAGTTAAGAAGGAGAAAAATCATTTTGCCACCACTGTATATAAAACTAGGCCTAATGGAGCAATTTACCAAAGCACTATAACATAACAAGCCATGTTTCCAGTACCTCAAAGCGATCTTCCCTAAAATAAGTGATGCCAAGATTAAAGAAGGCATATTCGTAGGCCCTCAGACTCGTCAACTTATAGCATGATGGGGAGTTCGAGGCGACAATGGATGAAACTGAGCTGGCGGCCTGGCATGCATTCAAAGATGTATGCCAAGGACTTCTGGGAAAGCACCAAGGGGCCCAGCGAGAGTGTATAGTGGAAGGCTTAATCAAGTGTTAACAAGATCTCGGATGCAATATGTCAGTGAAGAAACACTTTCATCATTCTCATCTCATCTCTCCTTCTTCACAGAAAATGCAGGAGATGTGAGTGATAAACATGGAGAGAGGTTCCCTCAAAATATAGCGTCAATGAAAACAGGTATAAAGGAAAATGGAGCCCTGCTATGCTGGTTGACTTCTGCTGGAACCTGAAGAGTGACACACCTAAGACGTCTTACAAACGAAGAATTAAATACTAAAATGTAGGTTAATACATTATATAATGTTAGCAAAGATGCTGATTCATTATATATTCAGGAATTAATTACAATAGACACATTTAATGTGACTTTCGGAACGAAATACATTTATAGTATCGTGGAAATCGGTATTAATTGCATAATTATTAAATCCGTAATTTAAGAGAAAATGTTATGAGATAGGGATTTATTGCGAAGGGTTTGACTCAATTTTCGGGCCGCGAATTGCGGAGAGGAGACCAATTCGAGAGTTGTAGAGTGACTTGAAGGTTAGATCTCTTGCTCAGAAGAGGAGACTGCCTAGTATTCAAGTGAAGCGGGAGTCATTGCGAAAAGATGGATTCATCTTCATGTCAAAGAGAGTTCAGAGATTATCTTGTCTTTGAGGAGCTTGAGATTTTAGGGATGACAAGTTATTATTACCTTGCAACCAGAATACCATGCGTTTGAGAGAAGCGGCGTCAACGGATTGAACTCGCAGAGAGGCCTGCGTGAATAAGTCTAGATTGATTCAAGTTCTGAATGTCCGCAAACCAAGAAGGAAAAACTTAATAGAATATTCATAGATTGAGAAGGTTCACTAATCCGAAGGGGGTGTCCGCGACTTCGGTGAAAATGGTGTCGACTAAGATCTAAAATTGTCTGGGAAGGAGGAGTCCATTCTCAAGAATTTTTATATGAGTCTGCCTAGGAGTTTAGTGGTGAGAAACCCCATGTGTAGTGGAAGCTGTAGGAACGCCGCGTGCAACTCGAGAGTGACATGATCTGGGCTAGGCTTAGGAATGTCTCGCTGGAGGTATGCGAAAAATTATAGTCCGCATGTGGTCTCCCCACGTGGTTTCTGAAGCCCTACGTGAGGCTCTCCTCCGCAAGACCTCTGCGTCCCCATAGCTCTTACAAAAATGTCCCAGAAAAATTATCCTTTCTAAAAGGGTACCCTGACCTCTGTATTCTTATGTGAGTAACGCGAGAGACTGATAAAAAGTCTTATTAGCTGAACATTAAAGGACGAGACACAAAGGAAGATCGAGCCGTTCATAATTCGATTTATAAAATCAATAAACAGAAACTAAGAGAGTAAATTCAATTTTCCTGATAATTAACTAAAAACCATAAGTAAAATATCTCTAGTTTCTGATTATGATTATTATTTATGAGATGAAGGTGGATTCAAGAGAATTGCGCACTCTCTTTATCGCATATCAGATAATATCGTATAATATAAAATATTATGTAATATAATATCATATAATATACTTATAATAAGTAAACGTTTCATCGCGCAAGCCCGGCAGTTTACGCGTAAGTGTGAATGACCGTTAGTTAAGAGCGAATAACGTTGTGGCCAGAAAAAAATTGAGCGTTAAATTAAATTATAATGAGTTAAATTAAAAATAAAAAGTTGGGTGGGGGAAGGATTTCATCAAAACCGTATTGGCTCGGAATTGTTTATCAAAACGTGAATGAAAACGTTATATTTGTGCCTTTCAAGCAACATAAATTCCTGTAACAGTTTATAATTCTCTCTTGGATACAATCATCCGTTTAGTTCTTAGTTAGGTTAAGTTCTTAACCTAGTCTAACTAAACAAAAGCCCTCCCAGTTTCTAGTGGTAAAAAGTAAAAACACTCCCTTCCTTCATTTGGGAGTGATCGTCTTTACTTGATCCCAATTAACAATAACTTATATAATAATATACAACTTAAATTATTTCCTTTCGTTATACTAAAATATTCGAATGGCAAATGTTAATTAGGTGAAATATTGTATCCTCGAATAAATTAGAGTATACCAAAAATATTTAATAAAATACAAGATGGTAAGGGATAGAACACAATAGGCAAACCATACATAAAGAAAACTGAAAGAGCACTTTGAAACAGAATTTGATAATAAAGGCTTTCTTTATAGCCAACTGTAAATAAAAAAGAGGCTTCGATTCCTGACCAGAGGACACTTTGGGTTTCAAGAGCTAAACATTTGAAGGTTTGAGAAAATGGTCTTCCTGGCATTTTTAAATATAGATTACCTTCCTTGTGATTATAAAAGGTACGCGATATTTTCTCTTGCAAACAGAATTCATAGGCAAAATGAGCTTGAGAGAGAGAGAGTTCGGGCAGTTTAAGTTAGGGAAATTAGAATGAGAGCACTTATAATTGATTATCTACAAGCTGTCCAACGCTTTTCACAAAGAACAAATGAATACGAAATACTTCTCGACCTGGCATTTATAGACTATTAAATAGCCTTTCACTCAGTGAACAAATATTCAGTTATAAGGGCAACACAGGAACAAGGAATTAATAAAACCCTCATCGACATACTATCTTACATATACAATGATGCAACATCTTCGCTTACGCTCTACTCAGTCAATAATAAAAATAAAATATTGAAAAACTGGTATCCCTCTTTCCCCCCCCAATTTTAAATTGTATAAAGGAGTATTTAAGCAAATTTCAAGATTTCGGATGGTAGTAGAAGGGAAGCAGATTTAATGAAAAATATTAACGTTACCATAGCTTTGGTTAATGATATATACCATTTTTGGCCTCAAATTAAAAAGAATTACACTGATTGTAAACAAAATGACCCAAAACAAGACTCGTTGTTGGACTAAAATCAACTATTAAATGACGGAAATAATGATCAAGAATTTTTCATAATATATGGAAAATAGGATTTATGGTCAAATTTTAGGAGCGAGCACAAGAATAGACATAAAAAGGGCGCACTGTGAGTCCTGGCAAGAGCATGACATAAGACATCAGTAGAAGATCAGGATTAGGTTAGAGAGCGATAGGAAAGCTATGCTGCATCTTAAGAAGTAATAAGCCTCTGTTTGATGTTTAAAATTATAAAGCTGAGACCAATGACGGTGTCTCCACCAGTATATTTTGAAGAGGTCCGTAAAGAAATTGGTATTGTTAGGGAAAGTGAAAATATATCGAAGGCTAATAGGTCGCGTGGCATAAAAAATGTGTCCACATGACGGTTGGCAGGGCATGAAACCTCTACAATGAAGCATACAGGATTAAGTGGGTTTGGGGGTGATTTCCTTTTTTTAATAATACTTGTCATCTTCCCAGTGATCTGAATCGGAATTAATGTATTCTATGAACTGGTCTCATTTAATTGAAATATCTTTATTTGATTACAATATTTGATTGATTTTCATCAACCTTGCTTTGGGATGTCCATAGAGGTCGATTATGACGGACGCCCTCATATATGAACCCCCACCACCTGGCAGCCATCGCAGCGGGACTTGGTTAGACTGGATTTGTTCGGGGCATCAAATCTGCCCTAGGTTAAAACGGGTAGAAATGTGTGTAGTCTTCGGATTCGTATCTTTACCCGGGGGTGAAGGACCCTAGTGGCAGGAGAGGCTCGAAACGACCAGGCTTCATCTTCAGCCTCAAGGAGCTGCCGAGACACCGGTCTGTCGGTGCTCACCTATAGGCACTCTCGATCCTGGTTTGTGATCGAGATATCCTTTCTCCAGCCTTTGCCTAAAAAGGCAAAACACACAAGGCAGTGAGGGGAGTGGTACAGTGATTGGTAGGCGCCAGGGCGTGTCCACACACCGGTGGGATTGCACGCCGTACCTCTGGGGCCCACTGCTGCTCTGAGATACCCTGCTGATTTAGCCCGGGGTTACGAGACACCCAGCTACCGTGTGTGGCCACGAGGAGGCACAGCTGGATTCTTGTAAGACCTCATTTGGAGGATGCCGACAAATTCTGGCTTCCATCTATGTGAAGTTAAATTAACCCCCAAAAATCTTTTTGAAATATACTTCTATCATATTTTTAGATAGAGATGATTGTAGAGCTTTTAAAAATATGCTGGAAGGGAAGTTGCTATTGAATTAATATAAAATGAAATTTAATCTCCCTACGCATTCGGAATTATATATTTTTTAATGAATTTCCTAGATATTGTCAGCTAAGTGTTAAGAAAGATGAATATTGATAAATAGGTAAAAAAGCATATTTGATCTGGAATACCAAAGTGATTGTAAGAGGAGTGTTATGAAAGATCAATTTTGACAAGCAAGTGAAAAAGGCATCTTGCATAGCAAAATGGTTGAAAGCGGTGGTTCATGAGAGATGAATATTGATAAATAGGTAGAAAAGAGTTCTTACATAGCAACATGTATGGAAGAGGAGTGCTATGAAAGATAATGATGAGTAAGGATAAATTGATGATAGTACGCGTGGAATGGATTTATTAAGTGACTTCTGCCTCATGGTTGAGGATGAGCTGTGACTAGACGAGATGCTAAGTGACATAGCGACCGGTCACTATAAAGAGCAATAGTAGAGAGGCAACTTTCTGTTTAATGGGGCGTAAAGAGGTCAGCTGGAGGAGTCATTGTTGTGGCAGGAATGCGCACCGATCATACTTATGGCAAAATGATTTATGATGAATAGGTAAAGGAGATAATGAAAATATTATAGCTATACTTATTATACCTAAGCTGAAAGATAGCGGAAAAACGCGTCGAGAACTGGGTTTTCCTTCCACTAAGCTAAGTTCATTAAAAGAGATAATTTACGGTTACTAACCCTCCATTACCTTTTACCCATTTTCCATCATCTTTTTCTCGCAGGACCCACTAATGAAGATGACTGCCTAAAAACCCTCTCCCAGCCGCCCCCATTGTGAAAGAAGGTTGTCACTCTTCGTCTCGTCCTAACTATGTCAGTCTCTCTGGAAGTCATAATTGGGGGCATTGAAGGAACTGGTTTGAGTATTTGCCTTATGTGTGGGAGTGAACATTTCCAAAATTATATTTAAATAATGTTGAGTAGAAAGAGCCAAAGAAAATGAAAATTAAATTTGTAGTGGTAAATTGAAAGAAGCAACGTGATAGATATCAGTTTTCTAAGTTAATATTGTAGGAAAATTAGGAAATTACATCATATAATGTCCAAATTTGCATTAGATTTTCATTGGCTGTTGCGGTTGTTTCCCCTACAGCTATTATTGGATTCCGGAATCTTAGATATTTTGCACGAACCTTGTCTCATGTTTATTCATTCTAAAAAAATGATGAGTAACTCTTGAACTTAGTAAGACTTTGGTAGTTCACATTCCCTTTATATGCCCGATTAAGTTTTAATATAAAAAAGTCATCAATATATTAAAATTGATCTTTTTGCTAATTCCGCAAGCGCTTATATTAAGGTTTTGACCTAAAGTTTTGTTCTAACTGCTAAACTTCAGTGATTTCGTTAAATTTATCTGTTGGCTAAGACTTAGGCCATATATCGAATAAATCGATTGTTTCAAATAATTTACTCCTATTCTACTAGGGCCCCCCTCTTTTCTGGACACAGGATAGATGCATATTTTAGATAAATTTAAATTGATCTACATCTTATATAATTTGAACTACATTTTATTTTGTTGAAGTAATAATAAATACATCAATGTGGTTTACAACATTTGTGATGCAAAGTTAGATGCGCTTTGTGAGATTCACCAGATGAACACGATGCATTAACTCAGGTCAATTTAAGCACATTCATTTAAGAGGCGCTGATCCCTCAGGTGTCTCGTAACTTTAATTATCATTGAGTTCACCTGAAAAAGAAGTCAAAGGAGGGAAGGTCTCGTGAACGAGGAGAGAATTGATTGATGATTGAGTACACCCTGTCCTTTAGCATTTCCCCTCCCCCCGCAAAAAAAGAAGCAAAGGAGGGTAAGGTCTGGAGAACGAGTAGACCATTGTGATATTTCCCGTGTGTCCTGTCTGTCTTGTGAAATGTTAAAATGAGCAACAAATAATTTGAACTTTGTGTATTTATTTTAAGTGTAATCGTAGCCAACATGTAAAGATTTATCGCCTTCGTTGAGCGATCGTTTGATTCTTACATATGAACTGTGAGGGGAGGATGTTTGTTCGGCTTTCGCACAGAACTTCTTTGCCGATACAAGATTTTGAATCATACTTAATAAAAGTAGTCGCTAAACTTTCCTTAAAAAATGTATAGAAACCACGAACGAGTGTCATTATTTATGTTCAACATTTTCAACATTTCACTTGTTGATTTTTTCCCCGAGATCTTGGCGCGAGATACCGTTAAAGCCATTCTCGACTCACTTCATTCGAATCTAGAGCCACTAATGAATGTCTCAACGGCAAAAGTGTTCAAATTCGGTTTTAAAAACTTAACAGCAAGACCGAAAATGGCAAACAGCGCGTTTTAATGGCAGACGAGGGAGTTTCTTTTCGTATAAGAGTTCATAACTTTCTATTCGAAATACTTAAATCTGTCACAAAGGAGTCTTACCTGTATCGTCATAAATACTCTGATGAATAGAAAAAGTGATGTATTACTTTTCAAAAAAATTAATGCCTTCTTTAAGATGAAAGTATATTTTAATATATTCCCAAAAATGATTAATAAGGGGATTAGTTGAGGTCATTATTGGTAATTCTCTCCCATCGTTTATACAGTGGAAATTTTTTCTGAAAAATTCATTGGGTTTTAATGAAATATATGATTTTATATCATTTTTCAACCTCTTTCACATCATAGTGAACTATACAATTTAAATGATAGTGTAATGACTTAAATTAATGAGAATCAGATAGTGCAAGTTCCGATGAAAGACCTTTCCAACCTAACGAATATTTTCTTGGATCAAACTGCCATATGTGGACGTCTTTGTCATGAAGGAGGAAGACAACCCTTTTGATTCACTAGTGAGCGACGTTTATATTCAAGTGACTCATTTAAACGTTGCAAGTGTTGAACATCTACATAGATGTATGTAAGAAAATAGAAGTCAAATAGAAATATCCCCTTAATTTGCTCCTTAAATTTCTTGCCTCACTCCGTTCTAAAAATCTAACTCTACGTGTAGTAACGTGAGAGTCCAAAGAAGCGGAGAAAGAATGGAAGAATTGGAATATCCGCCAGCTGCCTCGCAGGTGCAGTAAATTAAGTTGAACGCGCTAAAAGCTTTAATCCCACCATGAAACAAACGCTAATCTCCGTATTTTGGAGGCTGCTCGCCGAATCTCCCGCTCACATCGTTGGAGGCCATTAAGATCTGGGTCGGGCAACAAACGTTAATCCCTCTAGGCGCCAAAAGTCTTCTCGCAGGCATCTGTGCATTCCAGTGATTGAGCATCAAAAATAACTGTCATAAAAATACCTTGGGTTTTCGAGTGTCTGGTTAGATTGTCAACCCATCGCCTTCGGTTTAAATCATTGTGTCTGTTTCCTCAAGTACCCCGGTATTTGGTTGTACCTCGAGATCGGATATTACTAGGCAGACCCATCTCTTTTGTGAAGCTTTACTCTGTTCAGAGCAAGCCTCGAATCGTTTTCGTCTCCGAAGGATTGGCCGGGATTCCTCTAGTCTCATCTGGAGCTTCCTTTCCCCTCAAGGATCTCCAGTTTTCCCTGTGAGACTTCGTGCCGAGCTGCTGCAGAGCCTCGGTTTGTAGGTTGTAGTCCTCTGGAGCAGAGGTGGCATCGTCCGTCTTCAAGAAGGATCGTGAACTCGTCCTCTGGTCCCCCCCCCACCTTCATCATCGTCACCGTCAGGATATTCGACTTAAGGCCATATCCATTGGCCTTCTCCATTTCTCGCGCCGACCCGCTGAAGGATATTCACTCGAGGGCCGCGTCCGCTGGCCTTTTCCTTTCCTTAAGCTGACCTCATTAAAGGTAAAACGACTATTTGCCCCTAATTTCACGATAATCGACCCATTTTCCGACATTTAAATATTCCTTCTGTATAATAAATTTGTAATATTCCATTTAAAAGCTGATTAACGAGTAATTAACGTTCCTTGGTTGCCCAGTAATCTGTATTCTGTCAGAGTTGTCCTTTATTAACATTACCTATATTTCCCGTATGTCGAGGGGGAGTCAAAAAGTTCTCAGATAAATGGCATAAAATTTTTATTTGTAATAATACTGTAATCATTTTTCTACATAAGCTCCATTAACATCTATACACTTTCTTAATCTATGAATCCAAAGGTAAAGACCATCTTTGTAGAATTCACGGGGTTGTCTCTGGCACCAAGTAATGACCTGCTTTTTTGCTTCATCTAATGATTGAAACCGGGTTCCTTTTAGGTGTCCCTTTAAATTTGGTTAGGTTAGGTAACCTAACCTAACCTAACCTAACCTAACCTAACCTAACCTCATTAGGTTGAGACTATGTAGGTAAATCAAAAATTAGAAAATAACTCAGGAATTTAAAAGTCAAGAGAATCAAATTATCAATATAATATAACACTATTGAAACTCCTTTGCTATTTTTGATAATATAGAACATGCCCACCATTTTTTTAATTTTATAAACTCTTATCATTCCAACATTAAATATACCATTGAATTAGAGAGTAACTATCAACTTCCTTTTCTAGACATCATTATAGAAAAAACCGACAAACTAATTACCTCAATATACAGAAAGCCTACCTTTAGTGGCCTAGGAATCAATTTTTTCAGCCATTGTGACTTGTCCCACAAACTCAGTTCAATTAAATCTCTAATATATAGAGGTTACCATCTCTCCTTCAATTATTCCCTAATGCACAATGAATTCCAGGACCTAAAGTCTTATGTTAAAAATAATTGTTTCTCCCTCCCCTTTGGTTGACAAACTAATCAATAATTTTCTTACCAAAATTTACTCTCCATCCTTTCTCTCATATAATGTTCCCAAAAATGAAAAATTTTTCGTAGTACCAGAAATGGGACCTTACAATAAATTATTCACTAGAAAATGCAACAAATTACTCCAAAAATATTTCTTTCATACCAACTTCAAAATCACTTTTGTTAACCCACTTTCCATAGAAAGTTTCTTCTCGTCAAAAGACAAACTTCCTCTAGAAATGAACAACTGTGTTGTTTATGCTTTTACTTGTCCTTGTTGTTTGCAAGGAACCTATATTGGTAGTACGGTTCGCTCATTGAAAGAGAGGTTTTGTTCTCACATGGGAATAAGCCATCGCACTGGAAAAATATTGCCTAAGAATGAAGCTTCTGTAATTAGAAATCATAGTATACAATGCAAGACAGAATGTTCCATAGATAACTTCAAAATAATTGGTCATAATAACAATGAATATAGTCTAAGAATTTTGGAAGCCCTACTAATACGTACAAAATATCCTACACTCAACACAGATAATACCGCTGTTCCCCTTCTTATTTCTTAATTTTAATTACCTCATTCAACAACCAACCAATCTTCTCTTATTTAACAACCAACCAATCAAATTCCTATCCTTCTTTAAGCCACATCCTTTATAATTTCTTCACTTTGTGATTTCTCCTTAACTTCATCGGTAAGCAATATTATACTGTAATTTTTTACTTTTGTGTTTTTGCTTCTTTTTTTTCGTGTCAATAGTGATTACATTAGATTAATAATTTGATTCTCTTGCCTTTTAAATTCCTGAGTTATCGGTGAGCAATATTATATTGTAATTATTTACTTTTGTTTGTTGTTTGTTTTTCGTTTCAATAGTGTTATATTAGATTGATAATTTGATTCTCTTGACTTTTAAATTCCTGAGTTATTTTCTAATTTTTGATTTACCTACATAGTCTTAACCTAATTATTTTTAATATTTTTAATATTCTTAAACTGTATTAGATTAATTTATGTTTTAGAACCTGAAGATGGGTGATACGCCCGAAACTTTGTTCCATAAATAAATCACATGTACCTCAGCCTCCTATGTGTCCTTACATTCACCGTGGAATTATATATGTATATATATATATATATATATATATATATATATATATATATATATATATTGAGGTGACCTATTCCTCGACAATATACCGGAACTCTTTGCTAATAATTGAGGAACTAAATGAATAACTCCTTTCACATCCAGACAAATGCAAAGCATAATCTTCTGCTGTGTGAGACCACGTCGAGGAGTAGGAGTGGGTTTTAATTGGAGATCGAGCCATTGTTTTTTAGCTTAACATTGTACAGTAACGAACCCTCTTTTCATCCCCCGTAATAATTCTGTCCAGAAAAATATCATGAGCATTTCTACTCAATAGAGCTGAAGTAATATTTACACGTTGTATACGTTGTCCAGCAGCCAGTTCATGTAGTAAACACCATTTGTAGCTTAACAAAAGCCTAGGCATTTTTTTGTCTTCTATAAACGAAATTAATTCCTTAACAACCTAATAAAGGGCGTGGCGTATCGCATCGAGTTTGCAAGGAGAGATCTCTAAAGAAAGTGGGGAAGTTAGAGAAAGTGAAACTCTGTGAAAGCTATGTAGCTGCAAATATCCTGCAGGCATTGGTGTCTGAGGGACAAAATGAGGATGTTGGGGACGAGATGCACACAATCCTCCAGATGTCAACTACAACAAGGTTTTTCATGTTACACATGACATCACCTCCCGGATCGTTGAAATATAAAGATGGGGGGGGGGAATACAGGTGTGCTGACGCCTCCCCCCCTCCCCCCCTGTCAGGCATGAATTGGCGAAAGCCAGTCGGCGACTAGACAAGAAGTTGTTTTTCCGCCGCTCAAGAAAATAGGTGAGACGCTTGTAAAGAAAGTAACGAAAAATGGTAGAATGGAAATATTTCGAAGGGATAAAGCACAGGAAGTCTCAATGTAGTTTAAGGTTGACACGGGTATGGCGGCCCCTCCAGGTACCAGTTGTAACAGTCTACACAAGTCACACCTTGACTTTGGAAACTGGTAACAGACTGATACAAATCGAAATGCTCCCTCCCCCCAAAAAATCCCCCAAACAAACCGGGACCTAACTTTCCATAGGCTTCATAGCTTAATTGGTAAAAACATTAAGAAATGAAGCCTATCTAAACTTGGGATCCGTTTTGGGGGGTCACCCTGTAGTAGAATGGGGTCTGTTTTGGGAGGTCACCCTGTACAAGAGCAGTAAACTCCGTTCAGAAATTCTTTGCGCGGGAGAAATAGTTTTAGTTTCGTCAAACGGAATTTCTGATCATTTTTAGTCGCGACAACTCCCTATGTCGGTCGGTTGGTCGGTCCCCGTTTTGCTCTCTTATTTTTTTTTCGTAATGTCATTGTAACTATTCGTCGATTCTAACGAAACTTGAAACCCATATGATGTTTAGCATTCTCTTTCAAATCATCACCTACACCACCACCGCTAACATCAAAAACACCCCCTTCACCTACGCCACCACAACTTACACCACCACCACTAACACCACCACCACCTACACCACCTTCACCTATGGCACCACAACCTACACCACCTACAACACCAACACCACTTACACCACCTATACCACCGCACCCAACACCACCTACCCCTACACCCCCTAAACCATCACAACCTACACCACCACCACTTACACCGCCACCACCAACATCACCTACACAACCACCACCTACACAACCGACACCTACACCGCCACCGCTAACATCGCCTACACAACCACTACCTACACAACCACCACCGACACTACCACAACCACCACCTACACTTTCACCCCCTACATCACTTACACTAACACCACTCAAGGTTATCCCGGTAATTATTTTGTTTTGGCAATAACATCATAACGATTTGGAAGATTCTAACGAAATTTGAAACCCTTAAGTTGTTTTATATTCTCTTTCGAATGATATAATTACCAAAGTCCTCCCAAGGTTAGCCAAGAAGTTTTGAAGGTCGAAAGGTCATAAATCAGTTTAAGTGAGAGCACGCGACTTTTGGTCAGCAGACCTTTGTTTTCTTTAATTTTTCTCGCGAATGTCCGTTTGTTTGTTAATGAAATTTTAATCTAATCCCATTTTCATATTTGTGTTTAGTAATCGTTAGAGAGTTACCTGGAAGCTCTTGCTAGCCGAGTGGATACGGCGTTGGTTCGCTAACGTCGCGGTACCGGGTTCGATTCCGGTAAGAGCGGACGCAAATGTCAGCGCACAGAGAGATTTGGCTACCGACTGGTAGACGCGCTGTGCTTACTTCTGTATTCGGGTGGGTAGATCTTACACTTCCCATCTTACACATAGCCCTGCTTTCTTTCCTCTCCCGTATTCGCAGTAAACACACACACACTCCGTTCCAAGGAATACTGCCGATGGGTATCTATATCCACATACCTCTGACGCGGAACAGATCCCTCTGCCCCTGCGCGACAAAAGTTCCACCTAAACGCTGTTTGGTGTCAAACACTTCCTGGCACCTCTCCTCAAAGAGGACCGGCCCCTGATGCCCTCGGGCTCACCAGCGATTGTCATGCTGACCTTTATGTCTATTTCAATATCCGGGTGGGATCCGTCTGGATAAGGGTAGATTGGCGAGCCACTGCCACTACTACTATCCTTCCATTGCTTACAACGATTAATGCATTTGAGGCACGACTAAATTCTATTGCATTCCATCATTTACAAATGAAGATCTATGAGGTCAGACCCCAGAGAATGCCGGCTAATCATCACTTCTCACTAACTCTATAATTTAAGAAGGAGATATTTTTGAGTATTTCAATAATAATTTTATCTTAGTTTGGTTATGACTTATGTTTTTTATCAAAGTTATTTCTAATAATTCTTTTATAATATAAAAAAACAAAATAGTGAAGTTCAGAAATATATATAAGTATCGAAATTTTGTGACTTTTTTTAAAACCCAAAGAACTACAAATGGTGAAGTTCAGAATATTTATTTTTATATATCTTCTTCTATAACTATATTTTAGCAACGTGATATTTTGAAAGGGGAAAATTTAGTTTAGAGTTCCTTTTAAAATTATTATAATTGGCAAAGTTCAGAAAATTTATAAAATTTTAACCATGGCTGCTTTTTTTCAGATTTTAAATTTTAATCTTAATAGCGAAGCGCAAGCTCCCCCCGTAGGGGAGAGTTGCGAAACCATTGCCTCGTATTACCTATAATCAGGTAATTAAGGTCAATCGTTAACAGCCTTTTTTACTTCTACTAATTGGGAGAAAACTAATAATTTCCAACATAATGCATATAACATGGTAGTAGGTTAGTACACATACATACAATGCGATTGAAGTAGAGTGAGCCTTTGGTTAATTTCCCTTACATAGAATTGGATTAACGAGAAAAGACTGAATAAAAATTCTTCATCATTTTGTCAGAACAGAGCCATATTAAATTGTGGGTCTCTTAGGGACAAAGGGGCCGGGCATGGGTTCTTATTTCTCGCCCAACCCCATCAACGGGTTGCCCAACAAAGCATTCATGAACAGATGCAGATCCAAGGGGTGGGGCTGAGTTGGCTGAAGCCCCAACCTAATTTCAGACCCGTTCATGTAGGGGGGTGGGGGTGGTTGCGCTTCGTTACTAAGATTAAAATTTAAAATCTAAACAAAAGCAGCCATGGTTAAATTTTTATACATTTTCTGAACTTTGCCAATTATAATAATTTTAAAAAGGAACTCTAAACTAAATTTCCCCCTTTCAAAATATCACGTTGCTAAAATATAGTTATAGAAGAAGATATATATATATATAAATAAATTTTCTGAACTTCACCATTTGTAATTTGGGTTTTAAAAAATCACAAAATTTCGTTACTTATATTTATTTCTGAACTCCACCATTTTGTTTTTTGATATTATAAAAGAATTATTAGAAATAACTTTGATAAAAAACATAAGTCATAACCAAACTAAGATGAAATTATTATTTAAATACACAAAAAAATCCCCTTCTTAAGTTATAGAGTTAGTGATGACGTCCAAAAACTACAATTCATAATTTTCTGATGTGTGGAAAAAACAATCGGATCTGATAGAGTCAGTGCTCACTCCCGTGTGATATACAGTTATTTATTATCAATGGTGTGTAAGATAACCAGTATTAATGTTTAATGTCGGTTTTCACACTCGTAAAGGGGGGAATTCAGGTTAGCATCCCCCCCAATCTTGTCCTAAATCCGCCACTGTTCGTGAACTAGTAGAACATGAGTCGTATAGGTAGACTGCATATTAGAAGAGCACTGAGGGATACAAAATGATTATAGTCTCATCCTAGAGCAACCATCTTTAACATACTTATGATCTTTTACTACTTACAAGTTTGTTCAGAGTTCTGAACTATGGTTGATTTTTGAACAATTTAAGCGACTCTCCATGATCTACTAGAGAAAATTATGTAGAATGTTACCAAGGATGCAGATAAAAAGGTAGTGAAAAGTAGATAGATTAGAATTCCTGCTATAAACAGAAATCTGAAGTCAGCTTTTGGATAAATATGCCAAATTGACTCTCGTTTGCCTTATTGTGAGATCTATGACATCAAGATTCCATTTTGCGACCTAGTGGGCTCCTTCTCAGAGTGGAGTCTCTATCAACGAAACATCGCCCAACCTTGGTGTTGGCGGTTGTGCGAGGAATTTGATAATACCAATTCCGTCTAACCCATGAGTTTTCTCTCCCTTAAAGTATGGGACGAAACCAGAAGATAAAAAGATAAACCGTGTTTACGGTTGAACAGAATCGAATAAGACGAAGCGGTGCATTTAAATGTAACTTTCATTGTACAGGAATGGTGGACGATGAATATAAAAACAGAGGTTTATTTTTCTAATTGGTAAACCCCAGCTGTTCGCCATTTAGAAATCCCTATACAAGTGGAAACGACTTTAGTAAGGCAAAATGAAATCTCCAACGAAGCAATGAGGCCATTCTACACATGAACCGGACGTAGAAGCAGAGAACGGATGGGCTAATGGTGAATAACTGCCAGAGTAAGAAAGTCAACGATCGCAAACAATTTCCGAGGCTCTTAATTCAGAAGCAAATATACACAACGATCATAAAACTGGTTGCCAAGTAAGAATAAGGCAAAAATGCGAGCTAGAGAACAAAAGTACAAAACCTTGCTTATTTTAGGCATGTATTAGGATTTTGACTTTAGAACCCATATAAAAAGAACGAGGCTTTAAGTCTGAGCTCTTATACCATCTAAATATCGCCCTTGTTTGGCAAAAATTAGGCTTATAATGTTCTGCAAGTAATATGTTCGAGCAGAACAGCATAACCACAGTTCACTACTAGTATTAACGCAGGAAATTTAGGTAATTATCAAAATAAACGGGTAACACTGCTCGCTTTCTCAATTCTTTTGTTCGTTGAGTGCCCTCAGTTAAATTTTATTTCCTTTTCATTTAATAATTTTGAATTGTTTACATAAAACTGCACTCTTTCAAGTCTTTATCCAATTTGTTAATGGAATTAATTGTACTTCGTCCCTTCGCCAGCTTTAGTAAGAGCTATCGCCAACCTCGTGGATAAGGCGTTGTTTTTCTATGGGCGAGTTACCCGGGTCAATCCCATCGAGAATGGAGACAAAACGTCAGCGGGCGTAGAAGTCTGCTAATAGACTATATTAACTCAGGCCACTGTGCATCGTCATTTAAAGGAGATAGGCAAGGTTTCAAGATTGGGGAAATGGATTTCTGACGACTTATCATAAGTAGACTTGCTACAATAAATCAACATTTGTTCATCTCTCCTTTTTGACTAGAATGTGAACCATTTTTGACTCGGATTGCTACAGTAGACTAAAAGTGGATTAACCTGTTAACCGTCATCTTTTTGAGCCATGGATACATCCAAATTGTCACCTTTAGGAAAGTTTTGAAAAGATTGACAATGCATTTTTGCGTTTTTTTGCATAATGCTTTAAAGTTAGGTATATTTGCATGAAAATAAAAATCGAAGAATATATTAAAGATAAAAAACTGAAAAATTTATTGCCATACCTTAATATTAAATAGTTTGATTTATTTGTGTGCCAATCTTTAAAGCAAGTACAACATATAGCCCAACTCCACAAATGTACCAAAATGAAGTTGACTTTGACTGATTTTGCTTCCGGCACTGTGCACATCTTAATGTATTTGCCTTCTTTGTAGAATAGGGCAAAAGTCCTGGAAAATGCCAGCTAATTAGTCTAGGAGGTTTGGCCACAAAACTCGCTCAAAGTTTACTCCCTACGTGAACTTGGAGTAGGAAGTGAAATCCCGCATTTGAATATAAAGTTTCAGCAAGGGTTAAAATGAAGTCAATTCTCTTCTTTGCTCCTCTTAGCTTTTTGCAGGTTATATAAGAACTGAGAACCGACATGTCTGAAGAATACCTTAGTATGTTTTTGCAGAATTTTTACAGTCAATTTCAGGCACTAGTGAAATGAAGCATCAAATGATCGGAATGATCAACGCGACCCACATTTGCATGGTAGTTGCTTATCGCCTTTGGTTTCATCCTCTTTTTTCTCTTTTACCTTAAAAGAAACCACTCGACTGCCTTGAATTGTGCTCAAAATAGTGACATATTTTTCTTTCCATTTTAAGATCATTGTATTTTGTCTAAAAACTGATACCGTTTCACCGACTCCCAATTTCGCTTCTTTTACCGACTTAAGTACTTCTTTTGTGTTCAATCGCAAAGTTTCGATGCCACTGTTTGCTCAAAACATCTGTTAAACTGGTTTCATCCTCTTTTTTTCTCTTTTACTGATCAAAGAAACCACTCGACTGCCTTGAATTGTGCTCAAAATAGTGACATATTTTTTTCTTTCCATTTTAAGATAATTTATTTTGTCTAAAAACTGACACCGTTTCCCCGAATCCCAATTTCGCTTCTTTTACCGACTTAAGTACTTCTTTTGTGTTCAATCGAAAAGTTTCAATGCCACTGTTTGCTCAATACATCTGCTAAACTGGATCTTGTATAAAAATTATCCCGATACAAACAATAACATTCTTTCATCAGTGAATCCCTTAGGGCGAAAACAATTCGAGCTAAAATTGGAAAATCACCTGTCTAAACAAGGAAATTCCAAATATAACCAGATGCGCTTTCACAAAGCTCATAGAATTTCATGCCGAAGCGCTTCCTCTTTTTTCGCATCAAACTCACCAATGAAAATCTGCCTTTCCACCTGAATAAAAATTCATCAACACTAATGCATTTTTTCGGAATATAATTCCTCAAAAAAATTAGGAATATAAAGTAAATAAAAGTCTCTACTTTTGCGAACTTTCTGCCTTCACTGCCTGGTGTGAGAACAATTGTTGTATTATCAACTAAATGAAAGAATCTTTGAATCAATTCAAATTTCCGGCCACACATTACTTTGCCGACAAAATCACTACGTACACTTTCACCTGTCGAAAAATATATACCATTTGTAGTTTATGAGTCGACACCTAATAATAATAGTAAAACAATAAACACTTTCATCTCGTTTATACTAGTATCATATCACTTATGCCATCGATACTTCTTTAATTTAGTTTCACGATTTTCATCAATAAATTGTTTTGCAAATTGGTTGGTTTCGGTCACTAAGAACTCGTGAATTTTGTCATCAAAAGACCTTTCAAACAATTCCAAAAGACTCTTCCTTATTATTTACTCTAAATTAACAACAGGATCCCAACTAAATCTAAATGACACTCTTTCCTGCCCTGTCGAAGGCACAGCAAATTTCATCATCACTCGCGTCTTCCAGTTCATTATCATTATCACTAATATCTAATGATTAAGAACTAACTGAATTAGAGTCCCTCGATAATTATTCATCTATTTCTTCATCACTTCATTTCTCTATAATTTTTCTTTTTATCGAACTCATTTTGGAGCAAGAGAGACAAAATATAATACACCCACCTCCTTATATCATTTTTTTTCACTAAACTGCAGCAACTATATGACTCGTGATAACCAATATGTTGCTAATAAGTCCACGGCTTAAACCATCAGTTACGTCTCGCATTAATTCAAAGAAATTGAAAGCTGCGTAGGTCGTCAGTTACAATTTGAGGGAGCAAATTGAGAGTTCTTTAATTCGACAAGATACGGTTAACAGGGAAAGCAAAAAAAATTAAACGTTCTAGAAAATGATAAGCCCTTCGAGGCCTCATCCACGGAAAATTTCCTTATGCGCTTGGTGGTATCATCCACTTTAAATTTCTTAATCCAAATCAGACCATCATAAAAAAGCTTTACTGTGTTCAGTTGGACCTTTTACATGCAGCACGTAAAAAAGGTCAGCATTATTCAAAGGATTCAAGATAACGCGCGAGAGATAGAATACAAAAGTCAACAATTTCGTTTGGGAACTAATGAGTCAACTCCTTACTCGAGATAGCTCCATCGGATTACTATCTTTTAATGACTTTAATAATAACCAGAAGATAATCAAGATGGCAAAAGTAGAAGAGGTCGAAACAAACTTTAAGAACTTTATTAAAATCATAGTAAAACGATTTACACAGATATGGTGTGAAAAAAATTAATAGAAAGATGTAGACGTAATAGAACTGGTGGAAATTATATTACTACTTAAATTAATAAATAAATGAATATTTAAATAAAATAAATAACTTAAAATAGTTATTTGATTTACATCCACAAAATAATGCTAAAAATGAAAAATGCCACATTAGTAATAAGATGATGACCTTATAAAAGACCTCTTGGCCATGTCAGTGTGTAATCCCTTCCATTTAAATTCTAACCCACTTCCTCAAATTATGCCGCTTCCTTTTAATCTTAACCCATTGTCCCTGGTTAGGCTTACTTACTGTTTAGTTCGAACCCCCTTCCCCTAGTTATGCTTTTCTCTTAGCTTGAAACTTTTGCCTCTGGTTATTTCCATTCACTTTAGGTTGAATTTACTCTATCTGTCTATGTCTCCTTCCTATTAATTTTTAACCAATTATCCCTTTTATTTCTCTTACATTTAAATTTGAACCCATTGCCTTTTTTATTTCTCTTACATTTAAATTTGAACCCATTGCCTTTTTTATTTCTCTTACATTTAAATTTGAACCCATTGCCTCTTTATTTATCTTACATTTTAACTTGAACCAGTGCCTCTTTTATTTCTCTTACCTTAGAATTTTACCCCATTGGCTCTTATCCTTTTTACACTTTAATTTGAACTCATTGCCTCTTTTATTTCTACTACCTTTAATTTTAACCCGTTGCCTCTGGCTATTTTGTCTATTATTTAGTTTAACCTATTTGCTCTGGTTATTCTGTCTATTATTTAGTTTAACCTATTTGCTCTGGTTAAACCTTTTTCCTTTCAATTTAAACCTAGTGCCTCTGGTTATGTCTAATTCTTCCAAAGCAGAGAACACATTTGAATCTCTATTATTGAATCCATTTTAAATTTTCCCTGGCTTTAATTCACTTAGCCAAGTAATGCCAATTTAAGAACTTAAATTTGATATGGGTACCGATTTTACATAACATTTTCAAACGGTGTTTAAAAAAGTACAGGATAATAAAAAACTTATCCCCTGAGTAGATAAAAATACACATTAAATACTGATTCTCAATAAACACACAATGTATATTTGACCACATTTTACCTCGCCATGTGTGCGGAAAGGGAAATTTTCACTCAAATAATAAATAATTTTATTAATAGGCTTTTAACTAGAGACTGTCCCTAAATGAATATTCTAATTAATATAATGTCCTTAGAGGTCGGGTGACGAACAAATTCAGAAAAAGTTGACACATTAACATATTACCTACGGAGTTTCAAAATTTCCTCGAAAATTCTATAGACGAACCTGACGAAAACCAAACGCCTTTGTTTTTCCTGTGGGAAAAATATTATGAAAACAAACAAAAAATTAATTCGCTCACTAAATTCGTTAAACTTTATATACTGTTTTTATTATATTGCTATGAAGTGTTTGCTTGTAGCAAAACACACTTACCATTATGAATGTCCGTGAATTATGTTCTATAATATTTTATATGCCTTTAAATGGGACATTTGCAATATCTTTATTTTTATAAAATGAAAACTAAAAAGATATTTAGATCCATTCTACGCCTATTCGTAGGTATTGTGATGAAGGTAGAGTATTGAGGTATTTCCGTGACCTTTAGAGTAGAAAGAAAATAGTACGTTAATATGTGGTTATTATTATATGACATGTGGTTTAATATAGGTTTTAAAATAATTAAATAAGTGCTTGTTGAATCTACTTTTAAATATTTTCATTTGCGTAATTTGAACTATATTAATTGATTGGAGAAGCTTGCCAAGTTAATTGATCTTATAAGTGAAAAGATTCCCCACAATATTCGTCTTATCATCATCATCGTCATCATCATCATCACTAACCCTATAATTTAAGAAGGGGATTTTTGGAGTATTTGAATAATAATTTCATCTTGGTTTGGTTATGAGATATTTTTTTATCAAAGTTATTTCTAATAATTCTTTTATAATATCAAAAAACAAAATGGTGAATAAAAGTTCCGAAATAAATATAAGTATCGAAATTTTGTTAAATTTTAAAACCCAAAGAATTACAAATGGCGAAGTCCATAAAATTTAACCATGGCTGCTTTTTTTCAGATTTTAAATTTTAATCTTAGTAGCGAAGCGCAAGCTCCCCCAGTAGGAGAAGGCGAAGCCATTGCCTGGTTATGCTATAACTTAATTTTATGACTATTTGTTTGCCTGTTGTTTTAAGCACGCTTTAAACGTCAATCAAAGTGCACAGTCATGGCCAAATGTTTTGAGAGTAATACGAGGAGTGGTCAATAAGTTTTGTAATTCGGATATATGGAAACGACATATGAGGAAAAGTGTTTTATTATTTTTCAATATAACTACCCTTGACTTCAATGCACTTGCGCCACTTGTCGCTCAGGCTTCGAATTCCCGACAACCAGAAATCTCCCGACTGCTGTTCAATCCACTCCTGGACGGCGAGCTGGACATCTTCATCGTCTCCAAACCGGCGTCCACGCAGTGCAGCTTTGAGCTGGCGGAATAAAAAGTAGTCGCTGGGGGCCAGATCTGGACTGTAGGGTGGATGGTTGAGCTCCTCGAACCCACACTCGCGCGAGGCAGCTTGTGCAATTCTGGCCTTGTTGACACTGCGTGTCAACTTGCCGCGTCGCTTAGACGGATGCACTTCTTCAACCCAGCCAGTTCCTCGGCGTAATATTGCCTGTGATGGTCCTTCCACGAGGCGCATAGTCCACTATCAACACTCTCTCAGAATCCCAGAAGATGGTGGCCATGATCTTCCCGGCTGAGATGTGGGTCCGGAACTTAAAGGGGGTCGGAGAGCCCCTGTGCTTCCAGGCCATGCTTTCGAGCTTGGTCTCGGGATCCCATTGATGGACTCACGTTTCATCACCTGTCACTATGCGTGACTCGAATCCCGCCGGGTTTTGGTTGTACAGGAGCAGCAGCTCCTCCGAACTTTGACGACGTTGAAGTCGATCATGGAGCGTGAAGTTTCTAGGGATCCAAAGGGCAAACACCTTGGTCATGGCTAAATTGTCGTGGATGATGTTGATAACACTTCCATGTGATATTCCAAGTTCTCGCACGATTTCTTCGACCTTCACCCGTCGATTTTCAAGGATCATCCTCTCCATAAGGGCCACATTGTCATCATTGGTCACGTCTGACGGGCGTTCTGGACGGGGGTCATCTTCAAGGGACTCACGACCATGGCGGAACTCCCTATTCCAGCGATCAATGGTTGCATAGAAAGGGATGGTGTCGGTGTACACTGCAACCATGCGTTCATGGATCTCTTTTGCATTTTTGCCTTCCTTGGTCAAAAATTTGATCACTGCACCGTGCTCAACCTTCTCCATTGTTGAAAAATTTGTGACTGACGATCAGCGATCAGCTACTGCTTCTTAAATAGACGAGGCAGGAGCGTGCTGCTACAGGTCCTGACTTGTTATAACTTGTCCTAACACCCCCACAAACAGCCATCCCCTTTCCTCTGTTTTGCCCTACCGATTCGCAAAACTTATTGACCGCCCCTCGTATATATATATATTTTTTCATTCCTTTAAAAAATTTACATGACAGGAATAACTATTCCAATATTTAAATTATTGCAGGTTTATTAAAAAAATCATCATTTTAAAAAGAAAAAAAACCCAGTGCATTCCTTTGCTGAATCCAAAATCGCACTCTGGTCCTCTTCTTGTATGAGGTGACTCTCAGCCTTGGAACTTTGCTATTCAATCAAAAGGGTAAAATAATAACACTGTGAATTAAATGAATGATGCTGTATAATTATAATCTATTTCGTAATATTTTTTTGTAAAAAAAATGTTTGAATTTTGACAATTCCAAAAATGGTTCCTGCTAAAGAAAAATGTGCAACCATTTTTGGTCTGCACCGAAGGAGCCTGAAATGAAAGTAAATAGTTGCTTAGGGTATTGCATCAACGAGAACCATCTTTAGGATTATCAAAGACTTTAAAAAACTGGTTGTTATCCTGTGAAGAAGTCTTCTGGATGCCGAAGAGCTTCAAATGAAGGCAAAAATCGCCTGTTGGTGAGGTTTGCTTACACTGCCAAGCTTTCTCACGATTGGAAAGAGGCAAGTGTAAAAGAAACAGTGCGCGCAATGGGACGGAGACTTTTCGACAAATGTCTCAAGTCGAGAAGGGCTTTAAAGAAGCCTCATCTCACCAAGAAAAACCTAGAGGCAGGTTCCGCTTTTGTAAGTAAATATAAAGAACGGACCTAGAAAGACTGGGGTAAAATGATATTTTCTGATGAAGCTCTCTTCCGTATGTTTGGAGCTTCTAAAGATTCTTCGTTAGGACAAGAAAAGAGGAGTGCTTTCACGAATCTTGTGTGTTACCAAAGGTGAAGCATCTTGAGCTGATTTTTATCTAATGTACTGAGGCATTAACAATTTTGCTACAATACCTGCTTCATCAGAATCTTTTCCCAACTGTCCATGGCCAATTTTGAGATGATAGTTATATTTTTCAGCATGGTGGTGAACCTTGTCATAAAGTGTCGTAGAATGACCCACAAACATATAGGTTTACTTCTACCCGAAATGTGTGGGCGCTCAAGGTCAAAGGAGTGATCTTGGCTCAATTCTGGTTGCGACAGAAATGGGAGTAGAAGTAGGGGAGGGGGAACAATCTTCCCAAAATGAGTACGAGGAATTTAAATAACAAACAATAGAGTGCGGTTGGTTAATACTAAACTAATGAAGGATGCGGGCTATAAGGCTTATGAAAAGGTAGAAACAAAAATAAACTTTAATAATTTACACAGAATATACAATAATATTTAGAATGAAATAATTGCAATGGATACTCGATGTTTACAGTAATCGATCTAACAGAGCTACTTGGAGCGAACAGGGGCACGCTCTACGTTAGTGTTCGGGAGGTTATAACGAGCTTTGTTACGTATGTAAACAGTTAGGGTGAGTTGCGAGGATACCACAGATGATTCGTTTCAGCCTGGATTGGGTTCGAGGCTTTAAGAGATTAAACGTGGAACGGTTGGTTATTCGAGTGACTTTAACCACAGGGAGTTTAACCCTTAGTAGTAACACTAACTGGAGGGAGCATTCGTACCAAACGAAATGTACCGAAACCAAGGATAGGCCAATTGAGTGGGGCTCAGATCCTTCGGTATAATTCTTGCCTGCGGGCTAATGTGGAAACGGAGCTCGATCAAGAATGAAGTGTCTCGTTGAGAGTGGCAGGACTATACTGTTGATGGCCAATTAAAACCAATAATATATTGGGACCAGCCGGAACCGTTGCTGCCTCAGGCCAAGGGGTGGGGGCTCTCCTTTATCAGACACAGTGCTAAGGGATGGGAAGTGCCCCCACGGGGCTTTCTTGATAACCCCCGGGAGGCGACAGAGGCGCGCGTTTGACATTCCATTCCCTCTCTTATCGCTGAAAGCAGTTTGATATTCGGACTGTTCTCACGGCTTTTGCTCGGCGTTGCCTGACCTCATGGTTTCGACGGGGCACATGGCGGCAAGGAACCTCTATTCTCGATAATTTTCCAATCGAACTGATACAGAATTTGTGGGCTGTAATCAAACTATCGATTGAGAAACAGCAGTCATCCAATTGTGAGTGGTTGTAGGTGCTTAATGAATAAGAATGGAGCAATATCAGTAAAGATATTATCACAAATTTGGTCTCCATCATGCCAAAACGATTTGAAGCAGACCCAAAGAACAAGGGACATCATTGTAAATATTGACTGCGCGCATCTATTGACTGTATTTATTAATAAAATGGGTCTGGGTTCTAAATTTTAATATATTTCAGTTTAAAATTATCAGAAAATATACTAAAACAAAATGCAACGTTTGAATAGTTCTATTAATTTTCTTGTTTAAAAAAATGCAGTAGTCTAAAAACATTAGGCCATGAGCATATATTTAAGTAGCCTTTCAAAAACTTGAAGATTTATAACAATTGGTCACGAAAACATATCCTCAAAGAGTCATTAAAATTAGTCTTTTAAGGGTTTGTTTCGCTGCTCTGGAATAAACATTGTTGCATCTGCTCTACTCTTTCCAATCTAGCGATATCCTTTTTTTAGTTAAAAGTCCAAAACTGAGCTACATATTTCGGCTGAGGAAGTATGACTGAGTTGAATAATCGGAATACTACATCTCTACTCTTATGTTGAAAGTTTTCGCAATATATGTGAGTGTTCTATTTGCTTTTTATTTACAAAATGAAAACCAAGGTAATCATGGTAGAATTATAGAAGGTGATAATATTGCAGGCAAAGTTCATAAGCCTACTATAAAATAAGAGGGGACAAATTGGTGCAGTAAATATGCTAATAGAAGGGAACAAAACTCTCTTTATATTGCCATCTATCATCTACAACGAAAGTAGGGGCCCCTGTGGGATATAAAATACGGTTTAGCATTAGTATTGCCCCGTTAATAGTTGGTCACTCATATAATCACTTAGGCCTTAGTAAAAATCCGCTATCTTTTTCATGCAGCTGAGAAAAAACAAAACACTTAACGAATTTGCCTCCATATACTCAAGAAAAGTACCCAGCTCTAATAAACATACCCGAATATATACGGATAGATAAAAAGATTAGTGTATTATAGAAATTTGACAGTTATGTTTTGTTGACTTATCATGGGAACAATTAAATTATCATTAGAGAACTAAAGAAAAATAATTTATTTTAACATTGTTGACAATAAAATAGTGGTTAATTAGTTAACATTATGGCCCTATAGCTCAAAATGGATCGAATGCTGAGCCTTTAGCATCAGATATCCGTTTTTTCGTCACCTGTACATTTCACTATAAAACGATATAAACGTTCTATAAACTTAAAAATTCATGATAAGTAGCTAAAGAGCTTGGAATCACTTTTTTTCTACAGATAATTGAAACTTATAATTTTAAATATAAGAGATGGAGTTAAAATATGTAGGGGTTAAAGTTGAATTGTGTGTCATATTAAATCTACCTTCGTAGGTGGCCGCCAGAAAACAAGGTCTGTCGACCAAAGTCGCATGATCTCACTTATTCTGATTTATGATTACGACCTTCAAAACTTGCAATAATTCACGCACTAATCTTGAGAGGACCCTGGCAATTACATCATTCGAAATAAAATGTACTCTCCTCCCCCCCAAAAGCAAAACGGGTCCCGACAGACCGACCAACCGACATGTTGATATATAGAGTCGACGCGACTACCCCCTCCCCCTCCCAGCCTCTATTTTAAACAAAACGAACACATTTGTTTAAAGTGTGAAAAACTCGTAATAATAGCCCCAACCAGACAAAATCAGTAATACTACGTCCTCCATGTGATACGATAAGCAGACTAGAACAAATTTGTACAAACAGAGAAGGTTCTATAAAACTCGATATGTCTCACGGGACTCCTCTCATTAAACTACACCATTAGAGAACAATAATGAAGGTTTCTTAATTAAATGAAAACGTTCCTTTTTAAGTGGGTCTATTTAAAATGTAATGGGTCATTTGGAGTTAAATTGGACATTTTCGCTTTTTCCGTTGTTCCATCGTCTAAATTGGCTTTCGTTGCACTCTTCCAGAGTGGGCCGATCTTCTTTAATATTCAAAACAGAGCACGGCAGCTTTCTTTAGGCTAAAAACTGATACAGCCGATAATTAAATTAAAAAGAACATTTTAATGCTGATATTACGTCGCTACCCTCGGAGGTAAATCTGAAAATGCTTCAAGACGTCTGAGACCCATGTAAAGACCAAGAGTTTGAAATTAGATCCAAACACTGGATTGATACATGGCAGTAACCGAAAAGTGCAACAAACCACAACCGATGTGGCTTAATTGTGCTCGACTGGTTAAAAGCTTATCCTAAAGTTTGTTTTTCTTACACTTTTGCAATTTGCTGTATTTTACATAGTTTATCCTTAAATATTTTCAAACAAGTCCACTCGATATGAATCATCAACGCTACTGGGCAGAAGGCCCTAAGCATGCCTCCATACTCCTACATGCACACTAGTCAAGGATAGAAGGGCAAGTACTATTTGCAGTAACGTTGCTGTCATCTTCAACCTACTAAAAGCTAAGAACGGGTCATCAAAGACCAGTTTTATTTATTTCGATTGTGATTCATTAGATAGAACAGACAACAACGCTAAGATCATATCACCCATCTACTAAAGTTAAGGGTTTAGCCTATATAATGGTAGCAAACCTGCCCTCTTAAGACTCCTCGCGACTTCATATCATCATTTCTTGAAGAGCTACATAATTCTTCATTGCAAAACTCGAATAATCTCATGGCAGAACTTCCGTAGACTCTGCTTCAAAAAACCAAAGTGGCAAACCTTGCCCACCAACGTGACGTCATTCGAAGCCATCGGTAGAATCGATTCTCCTCCGTCTCTCTCTCTCTCTCTCTCCCTCTCTTTCATTCCTATTCTTTCGTTAGCAGCAGGTTCGTGAACGGCTTTTTTTTCTCCTCGTGGTGCACCTTTTTCTTCGCCCTTTGTGTACCGTCTCTTTCTTTACATATATCGTGGCCAACAACTAAATATACACTACCGGGGAAAATAGGAGAACGATTTTCCCTTATTAAAATACCAGGCAATGGCTTCGCCACTCCCTCCTACGCGGGAAGCTTGCGCTTCGCTATTAAGATTAAAATTTAAAATCTGAAAAAAAGCAGCCATGGCTAAATTTTTATCAATTTTTTTTAACTTCGCCAATTATAATAATTTTAAAAAGGAACTCTAAACTAAATTTCCCCCCTTTAAAATATCACGTTGCTAAAATATAGTTATAGAAGAAGATATATATAAATAAATTTTCTGAACTTCACCATTTTGTTTTTGGATATTATAAAAGAGTTATTAGAAATAACTTTGATAAAAAAACATAAGTCATAACCAAACTAAGATGAAATTTTTATTCAAATACTCAAAAAAATCCTCTTCTTAAATTATAGAGTTAGTGATGATGATGATGATGATGATGATGATGATAATGATGATCTTCAAACATATGATGAGTAGGTAAATGGAATTTACATGGTACGTATGGGCATTCCTTAAATAGATTTTAAATAGATTTAATATGATACAATCGTATATTAAAGAAACTATACTGAATAAACTAACCCCCAAAATATTGAAAATTTAAAAAAATCGAACAATCATTGACATAATTGCTTAGCGAGCAAATACACTAGAAAACCTCCCAATTTTTTATAACGATGACACTTATTGCATTTAATATGTGTTGAAGACTTGAGTTTCTATTTTTTTCGGCGCAACGACGGACACAGGACCTCATCAGTTTTTTTCAAAATTCTGGTGTCATTCTGCTCCATTCTTGCTCAATTTTCCGCCATAATTCCGTCACAGTTGAAGGCTGCTGGCCTCAAACTTTGTCTTCATTAATTTTCCAGAGCTTCTCAATTGGGTTCAGGTGCGTGCTCTGATCAGGGCACTTCATTACTTCGATATTTTCTTGCTCGAAATAATGCTTTACTCGCTTTGCAGTATGACATGACGCGTTATCCTTCATAAATACTGATGCCTGGTTCAGAGATGCTCGGAGTAAAGATATAACATGTTGTTGTACGAGGTTTAGGTATACTTTCGTATTTACCGTTCCAATTATTCGCAATAACGTACCAACTCCTTCAGACGTAAACATCTCCCATACCATGATGCTGCTTGGCAGACGTTTTAAGATATTTAAGGGTAAGTCTGTCACTTACAGCGTGTCTAACAAAATGTCTGCCATTAGATCCAACTAAATTCAATTTACTTTTGTTGCTGAAATTAATTCTTTTCCAATCTGCATCCTCCCAAGCAACATGAGCTTCAACATATTCGTATTTCACCTTCTCGTTCTTCTTACTGATTATTGGTTTGGTTGCTGGAAAAGAGCTTTTAAACCAGACGCATTGAGGCGATGGGACACTGTGAAACGGGTCACTCCTTTGCTACTATTGGTTTTCGAGAAATTCCTACTGCATTCTCGAGGAGACACTTCATAGAGTATCGCCTAATAGCGTTGTCTTTCCATACGGTGGTTATACCGGGGCGACGGAAATTTACAGGATATTTATAGGTTTTGATTTCATTGTATAACTTCAGAACACGCGAAATCACACTCTTTGACTTTCTTACCTCTCTTGATATCTCAGTGTGTCCTCCCCTAAATCTTCAAGCGATCAATTCTCTGACAAAGCTCAGGAATCATTTTGACGTGTGGTAGCATCTCTGCAGAGTGAGTAAGACAACAATTGCGGTTGTACATTTCTTACCTACTGAGAAAAAGGTTGCCAGATGATTTCAACAAACTTCTAGAATGTTCCTGAATAGGTTGTTCTTTAATTTTCCACGTGTGAATATTTTATTTTGTCAGTTTAGTATAATTTCCTGAATATACGATTGTATCATATGAAATCTTAAGAAAATATATTAAATGCATGCCTTTATTTACCATTGAAATTTAATTTACTTACTCATCATATTTTTGAAAATATTTTAATAAAGAAAAATCGCTTTCTTATTTTGCTCGGTTGTTTTTAACCCAGTGTAAGTTTTAGGTGTTTGTATTTTACATGTTAAAAAGATTATCATAGCTTAAGCCTCGCCTAATATCAATTTTAGGTGTGTATAATCATCATCATCATTATCATCATCATATCATTATCATCATCACTAACTCTATAATTTAAGAATGAGATTTTGGGGAGTATTTGAATAATAATTTCATCTTAGTTTGGTTATGACTTATGTATATTTTAAATTTTTATCAAGGTAATTTCTAAGAATTTCTTTAGAGTTTGAAAAAACAAAATAGTTTAGTCCAGAAAAAGTAAATATGATTATCCAATGCTTTCAAAGGAAATGAATTACGATTAGGGAAGTTCAGAAAATTTATTAAAATTTAAGTAAGGCTGCTTTTTTATTTTATCTATAACTATATTTTAGCAACGCGATTTTTTGAAAGGGGGGAAATTTAGTTTAGAGTTCCTTTTTAAAATTATTATAATTGCCTGGTACTACATATTAATTAGTTTAGGAAAGGTTAGGGCTCGTCTATTGTGATTTGTAGGCGTTTACATTTTACATGTTAATTAGTTGTTTCCTAGGTTAAGCCTCGACTATTTCACTCTGAGGTATTTTTATTTAACATGTTAATTAGATTAGGCATCATTAATTATAATTTATGTGTTTGTATTTTACATATTAATTACTTTAGGGTAGATTTTGTCTTGCCTATTGTGATTTTTAGGAGGTTTATTTTTATGTGTTAATTAGTTTGACCTAGGTCAAACTTCACCTATTTGATTTCAGTTGTTTATTTTTAAATGTTAATTATTTAGTCTAGATTAAAACTTGCCCCTTGCCATTATTAGGTTGTGTTTTATATGTTAATTAGTTTACCTTAGATTAAGCTTCGGCTAATATTACCTTTGGTGTTTAAATTCTACATGTCAAGTAGTTTAAACAAGGTTAGGTCTAGCTTAGTGCAATTCCATGGTGTTTGCATTTTACAACTTAATTTGTTTAGGCTAGATTAGGCCTCATCTATTGTTATTTTAGCTCTTTTATTTTAACATGTAAGTTAGTTTACCCTATTTTAAGCCTCGCCTATTGTGATTTCCCGGTGTTTTATTTTTACATGTTTAATTAATTATTCTAGGTTAAGATTCACCTATTGTAATTTTAAGGGTTTGTATTTTATATGTTAATTGGTTTATCCTAGGTTAAGCATCGCTACTAAGATTAAAATTTAAAATCTAAAAAAAAGCAGCCATGGTTAAATTTTTATAAATTTTATGAACTTCAGCAATTATAATAATTTTAAAAAGGAACTATATACTATTTTCCCCCTTTCAAAATATTACGTTGCTAAAATATAGTTATAGAAAAAGATATATAAAAATAAATTTCTGAACTTCACCATTTGTAATTCTTTGGGTTTTCAAAAGTTCACAAAATTTTGATACTTATATTTATTTCTAAACTTCACCATTTTTTTTTTTGTTATTATAAAAGAATTATTAGAAATAACTTTGACAAAAAACATAAGTCATAACCAAACTAAGATGAAATTATTATTCAAATACTCAAAAAAATCCCCTTCTTAAATTGTAGAGTTAGTGATGATGATGAAGTGATGATAATTCTTAGATGTTGGTATTTTATACGTTAATTAGTTTATCATAGATTAAGCTTGGCCTAATATCACATTTAGGTGTTTGTATTTTGCATGCTAATCAATTTAGGCTAGATTAAACCTCGCCTATTTTGAATTTTAGGTGTTTGTATTTGATATTTGAATTAGTTTAGGCTAGATTAAACCCCAAATGTTATGATTTTTACCTGGAGGGGGTGACATTTTAATTAGTTTACTTTAGGTTATGCCTCGTCTATTGTGATTTTTAGGTATTTCGTTTATAGATGTTATTTCGTCTACCCTAGCATAAGGCCTCGTCTATTTTTATTTATTTTTCAGGGTATGCAATTTTCATTCTCATTAGTTTAGTGCATGTTGGACTAATACGTGCATTAAATATATCCAATTTAACACAGCCTAAACCAAATAACATTTAAAATACAATCACCTAAAGGCGAGGAGACTTAACTTAGCCCCAACTAATTAAAATGCAAATTACAAACAGCAAAAATCCACAATAGTTGAATTAACCCATAAAAGTTAATTAATCCCCCCCTCCAAAAGAAAAAACTCATGACAAATTATATGGGTCATTTTTGTTCATGGAGAAAAGATCTGAGGTAAGGTTCAATTTTGAAGTTAATTGTGCATTTGCACGCATTTATCTCACGAGGTTTCAAAATATTTGTGCTTTTGTACGTATTTGTTCTGGGAGGTTTCGAAACACACTTGTGCTACATTAGAGTTGAATATAGCAGTTTTAGTCTGCTTAATAATTTTTTTTTGTCTTTCCTCTTAATTTGTTCTGTCTGCGTATGTTTTATCATATCTTTTCCTCTGAAAACTGCGCAATAGAATCTACTCTCACTACATAATGGCTGCAGATCCCAAGAATTGCCCGTTATCTCTGTCCATTGAACCAACGTGATCTCTCTTGGCCCTCTGGATATGAAACAAAATTCTACGTCCCCTAACTTCACCGCATCCCTAACAAACCCCCTTTCTTAAAAAAACTGAAGATGTCTACCCTGAGTTTCGCTTTTTAATTTATAATAAATAAATAGCTCTTTGAGTGAAAGTCACACTTTTAATTGGACAATTTCATTTCCTTTCGTATTTACTTGTCACAAAAGCAAGTGATTTCCTGCTTTCGGCAGGTGTCCACTTCTGATAACAACATCGAAAAAAACAGTCGCGATCCAAGGCCGTAAACAACAAAGGAACGAAAACGAGGAACAAAACTTTCAAAGAGGAGGATAAATATATGGCACTAACGCAATTGAGGAGTAAACTTGTTTCTCAGCCTCCTAACTTATGAACCAAGATTAAAGAAGAATTTTATGAGAAAAGAAGAATGAGTTTCTATGTTTATCGTCTCATCTTTCAAGTTACTTAAACATAACCTCAAAACCTTTTGTACGCCTGTACATGTATTTTTATAGTACACAAAATTGAATCAAGTGTCAGATAGATAAGTGACACCAATCTGTGTAAAATTAAACTGCTTAGGTCGAAGCTAATTTAGCGTTTCCATAGGTTAAGTTAAAGGTTGGAAGGGAATTAATTAAGGCAGTTTAAACGATTTTCTCACTGATGTTATCCTTCGATGTATAATGTCCAAGTCTTGATTTTTTTTTATGTTTGCCTGGTGGTTTTGGGAGGATACGTGATTCAAAGTAGCATTGGATGTATTACCAGTACATCGTACATTTCACTAATTCGTTTACACAAGCTTCGGTAGGTTTGTCCAATGCAATGTACAGGATGGCCCAAAGGTCTTGTGACTTTCAGTAAATATTGTTTTAGTTTTCTATTTCAAATATTGTTTTAATTTTATATTTCAGACCAGGCAATGGCTTCACGACTCCTCCCCTACGGGTGGAGCTTGCGCTTCATTACTAAGATTAACATTTAAAATCTAAATAAAAGCAGCTATGGTTAAATTTTAATGAATTTTGGGAACTTTGCCAATTATAATAATTTTAAAAGGAACTATAAACTAAATTTCTCCCCTTTCAAAATATCACGTTGCTAAAATATAGAATTATAGAAGATATAGAAGAAGATATATAAAAATAAATTTTCTGAACTTCACCATTTGTAATTCTTTGGGTTTTAAAAATTTCACAAAATTTCGATATTTTTATTTAACTCTGAATTTCGCCATTTTCTTTTTAATTATTAGAAATAACTTTGATAAATAAAACAATTCATAACCAAACTAAGATGAAATTATTATTAAAATACTAAAAAAAAATCCATCCTAAATTATACAGTTAATGATGATGATGATGATGACCGAAAGTCTTGTCATCCCCTGTTAATATTTTATTAATTTTCTATTTCAATTGGCCTCCCAGAAGTCCAGAACTCACGTCTTCGAACAACGCTGTGTGGGTTATAATCAAGGAGAGAGTTTCACAAGAGGGAACAAAGAAAACCCAACAGTTGAAGGACGCTGTTCGAGTAGCTTTTGCTGTGTATACAGACATTCTCGGTGTGTGATAGTGTCAATGAAAGTGAATACACTAAAACCAGTACATGTGTTTGGTGTTATTATATTGTTCCTCTCTTGTTCTTATTACTTTTTTCGGTAGGGGGTGACAAGACTGCCGGACCACCCTGTACAATGTACATGTACTTGAAAGGGGGTTCTTAATTTACTCATATTTTCACTGTCACTTGAGCTTAAAGGTCTCTTAAAATTCACTGTACAGCTGGAAGAAAAGAAGAGAACTCTCGAAACCAGGTCTGAACGGAAAAATAAATATATTCTCTTTCTCACAATTCGCTTCTCGACTAATTTAATAAGCGTGTGCCTTGGGGCTTCTGTAAAGCAATGTGATGAATTATTTAAAATATAAGCGAAAACAGTCTTCAGAACCTCTGCCAGTAATTGAAATGAGGTCATTAAAAACAGCGAAGAAAAGGTAAGTGAAAATGGGTTCAAGTCAGCTTGTGTAGCTAATAGAGGAAACCTCGAGGTCACCGGGATCGGAATAGAATTAACGCGTCATGTCAGAACAGCGAACACAATTTTACTATGTAGAGAATAGGAAAGATAAAGGTATTAGTTTCACTATTTTTGACATGATCCAAGCTACTTCTCCTGAACTTGCCTGAATTGCCTTGGAATATTCATAAATAGGGAATGAAGATACTTATGAAGAAGCAACATTGAGAAGATTACTTATTTCTTTTTACTTTAGAACTTTGATTTTGATTCAAGAAACGAAAATGATTGTCCTCAGTTTCCCTTTTCTAAATTTTTCCCTATAATGGTTCTACAATTTTATCTAAATGAATACAAAGCGGAGGTGCGAAAGTAACTGTAGGTTGAACCGGAATTCATTTGTTTTCTTTTCGTAGGAGCATGCAAATTCATTTTTCTTTTTTTGGGGAACATGCAAATTCATTTATCTTTTTTTGGGAACATGCAAATTCATTTGTTTTCATTTTGTAGAAACATACAAATCAATAAAAAAGGACCTTATATTAGATATGAGGTACAACCAAGTTCAGTTCTATTACAAAGTTATCATATTCTTTAAATGGTGATGCATTGGTACCTCGTGAACTGAACTTCTTCTACCAATGCTTCATGTTCTATTCCTGATGTTCAGGTCAAATAAATTACCATTTCAACATTATTTATAACCCTTAAGATTATAACAATCTGATATTTTTCCTTTGTATCTTCAAACCTTTGTGTAAACTTGAGTATCAATATAATACCACGACATTGAATTGTTGCAAGCAATATTAAATCACTCCGCATTTAGAAGATGTCAAACGCCTCAAGTGATGACGAACCAGAGATTTCTAGATTAATAGAGTAGCATATAACTTTTGGTGTATTTTAGTACCTTTATGTTACAAAAAATATTACTATTTATTAATTTTATTCATACATTAAGCATTATAAATTCGATACTTCTTATAAGATCGATCAGAATAGATAGATGTATATTTGATTCCTGGAGTCAATGTTCAAGAAAAAATGTAGCTAATTTGAATTTTCTCTTGCAATTTGATTGACCACATGAACATGTTGGTAAAATATATGTTGTACCATCCAAATGTCTAGATAACGGTACTAAATAATTCCATTTTTTTCATATATACATATTTTTAGAAGAAGTAACGACAGGTTTGCGGGTAGTGATCGACTACCACGAGGCTTTGGCCATTTTTCATCTCTGCATTTCAAAACCTTTTGAAAACAGAGAGAAAATATACAAAAGGAGAAATTTTGATGCTGAACACATGAGACTGGAAACCAAAAAATAAAGGCAAGAGAAGAGGACATTCGAACACGTCCCAAAGCAAATAGATCAAGGGAGAGCCCAATGAAGGCATTCCATGCTTGAAAAAGACAGGAATAAAGTTTCAGGGAAAATCTTGAAAGGATGAGGTGGAAATTGAGGAAAGCCTTGTGCTACTCGTTCACTATCCGCAGACCTAACGCTGTTTCTTCCTGTAAGTGCATGGATAACTGAGGCTTTGAATTGTGAGAGGGCTAGAAATTTGGTATAAAATTCGATTACAAGTACCTTCTAGCTCTGAGAGAGAGTTGGTATGATTGCAATGTGTGCCTGGTAGCTCAGTAGTGTGTCAATCGACCGGCAATTCAGAGACCTGAATTCGATTCCCGGATGGCATATCTCTTGTTTTTTCCTTCTGAGCTTTATTCCTGTCGTCTCTAGTATGGATTACCTGTATTGAGCTGTCCCTTGTTCTTCTTGCCTTTATACTCTAGTTTCAACTCTATTGCGTTCATTCACACACAAATTTACTTTTCTTCCTACAATATGCTTATTATTATATATATACAATAAAGGAAGTGCGCCCAGGATAGAGCCTTATGCTACGAGTACCACTCCAATAACGTTTTCCGTTTATTATTCAATACCATTAAACAAGACTTAATCTACTTGGTTATCGGATCCTACCTTAAACTTTAACAAAAGAACCACTAAATCGCTCGGGATGCAATCAGTCACATCCTTTAAACTCAAGAAAATTATATCTCTTTTGTGACGGATGATGTCGATCTTGTGGCAAAAACAAGAAACAGAGGGAAAAGAAGAAGCAAGTCAAATGAGAAGGAGAATAAGGAGCAAAAGAATGAAAAGGAGAGGAAAGAGCCAGAATTATGAGAAGGAGAATAAGGAGCGAGAGGAATGAGAATGAGAATAAGGAGCTAGAAGAATGAGAATGAGAATAAGGAGCAAGAGGAATGAGAAAAATAATACGGAGCAAGAGGTATGAGAAGAATAATACGGAGCTAGAAGAATGAGAAGAAGAATAAATAGCTAGAAGAATGAGAATGATAATAAACAACAAAATAAATTAAAAAGAGAATAAGGAGCAAGAGAAATAATAAAAATAGTACCCCAATAAGGGCATGTATATCAAACTAGAGACCATCAAATCAATGTTATTGATCCAAATACTTTAGCTCATAAGCAACCTAATGAAAGAACTTGGAAGAAATCAAGGTAAAGATGATAAATAACGAGGAGTGCCTAGTCATCCATCACCTGCAGGGTCATTTAGATGAAGTCTTTTGGAGAATTTGAAAGGGAAAGAGACCTGACTTATTTCTTGAAAAATTAAGAGACATTCTGAATGTATTTACTCAAAATATTCAATTTTTATCTTTTTTTATTATTTTCCTTGGATTTGAATTTGAATTGATGTAAGTGGGTAGGTGTGTGCAGGGGGATAAAGAAAGGGTGTGGAGACAGATAGCTGAAAATAGACAAGGGGTGAAAAGAGAAAGAAGTGTGGTAGGGTGCAAAGAGATAGTAAGTCCCTGGTAATCAGGCCTATCGCTTTTAAATAATTTCTTTTTTTGTGTTTCCTTTGTTGTCTTTGAGATAGTTTATATTATTATGGCGTTGCAGCCATTTGTCTTCTATAAAATTAATGTTCTTGGATATGTTATGCGCATTTTCTGTTGTAGTCAAAAACTACTTTAATTACTTTAGTATTACGCTTAGTGTCTTTGTTTTCTGTATATTTTGTAGTGAGTGTAAATCGTATCTTTTGGTTTTTCTTTGATGTCTTCTTCGTTATAGTTGGGTCTTCAGCTGTGAATTTGCTGTCGATATTCGGGGAATTCTTATAGAAATTGGGGAAGTTTCGTAATTAGGTTTTCTTTTCTTGATCGGTTTTATTTGTCAATGGTTTGGGTGAAAAACAATATTATTGTCATGCGTAGAACGGCACTTCTGGTCCGCCAGCTAAAAGCCCAGGGGAGCTCGAAAATCTGGCGCGACTTATACCTCTTTTGTTCTGGTTAATCATTTGGACGATATCTTCATTCAATTCTCGATTAACCAGTTCCTACATATTCCTTGTCCGTTCTTTTATGAAAACGATGATGGGACTTAACCCTGCCTTCCGGTGCAGCTCTTCCTGGCGTCCCTCTTTCTCGTCTGAGTGTACCTGTAATTATGTACGCATTTATTCTGCACCACTTGTAGTTTTCTCTTTTGTGTCTTCAAGACACACTGGAGGGCGGAAGCGTGGTATAGCAGCGTCGATCTTACAAGTGCATTGTAGATCCTTTTCTTATTGCTTTCACGGTTATTTCTGAACATTTATATACTTCTGACTGCAGCTTTAGCCTTGGTGATTCTTTCATGGACGTGCTTCGTGTACCCGGTTGAAGGAATATTCATTTAGAGTACATTGCACTCCGTGGTGTAGGGGTACCATTTATCCTCAGCTTAACATCGTATAGTAGTATTCTGCCTATGGGTACCACTTTGAACTTTTCTTGGTTCTTGCGGATTTTCCACCGGGCGTCGTAGGTGTTAAGGTTCTCAATTTCTGCTGCTGTCATACGAGCTTGCCAAGGTGCATTCCTCCATGTAAAAGTGATTATCCGGGTGAAATCATCGGCGAATTTAATGTCGAGGCAAGTGGGGCTCACGAGGGCCGGGACATCAGCGGTGTAAATAAAGTAGAGAATGGGGGACAGGCACCTCCCCCTTATGGGAGGTCCACAGGGAGCGGAAACTTTGGTCCGTCCGTGCACCTTAAACTGATATACGCCACTCTCTCCATGACATAGTCACAGAGAGTGCTTTGTAAGTTTTTACTTGTCCCAGTCGTAAGATCTTGTACTGCATTCTCTGTTGCCACACCTTATCAAATGCCTTTGATACATCCCGATAAACAATGTCCACGTAACTTCTTTCACGTTTGCTTGGGCTAGCTTTTCCGTGATGACATTAATCGCCATCTCCGTACTTCGCTTTCTTCTAAACCCGAATTGATATGGGTTAAAAAGTGAGTTCTCCTCCAGTTGAGACACCAGTCTTCGGTTGAGGATCTTCTCGAAGCGCTTCCCGCCAAAGTCTAGAAGTGAACTTGCCGGTAGCTCTCCTTAACGTTGAGTCCTTTCCGTGCTCAAGCAAGAAAATCATCTTGGCCGTTTTATAAGTATCTGCAAAGTATCCCGTGGTCAGACAGGCGTTAAATATCCTTCTCATCCCTTCGATGACATTGACTGGTGCCTTTTCAAAGTTTAACTTTATAAGCCCCGATTGTCCTAGAGCTTTTTGACGGAATAAGCGGAGCGCGCCTAATAGTTCTTCTTCGGTAATTTCGGCGTCTCACGGTATAAATCCTTCATGTATTCGGTTCATCTGTAGGTAGATATGGTCCTATACTCGGATTTATAAATATAAATCTTATTTGCCTTGATAAGATAGTTATTGAGGTCATCGAGTGCCTCGTCAATCTCCTCGAGAATTTCCTCGTCCAAGATGGGTGGATCGTATGCCTCCAGAAGGCGCGCGTACCGTGCCCAGTCTGCTCTTCTGTAGTTCTTTCTGATTACAGCTGGAACTTGTATAGGGTTCCTGTTGATAGTGAGTAGGACCCCTATATGGTCACTACATGGTACCTGGACTGGTTCCATGTGGTAATTAAACCGTAGCTGACGATTCACCAGACAGATGTCTGGTTTAGTGGCATTTCCTGTCCTGACAAAGGTGGGGAAGTCAGAGCCTATTCGCTATGCAATGTGTCTCTCCAGCAAGAGGTACAGGCTCCTTCCTATATCTTTGAAGGTCTTGTAGCCGGATTGTCGGCATCTGGCATTCAGATCTCTTATTAATATAGTAGGGGCTCTTCTACCAAATAGGCCAGTGAGAGTGTGAATTGGTAACATGTCTCTCCTTGGTGGTTGATATCCGGTAGCAATGACCAACTTTCCTATGTCGAGTTCGACCCCGATCGCGAGATAGGATTCTTCTAGATTTCTTATTTGCTAGTATTTAATCACTTTCTTTATTGCGATAGCGGCACCATCGTACCGTTCCTGAGAATAATTCGTGATCTACACGTGTCAATCCCATGTTCCGAAATGAAGATGATGTCTGTATCAATCTCTTCGAATACATTTCTGTAAAGAGTCCTTTTCATAGTCCAGCTGTTGGTGTTTATTTCCATTTCTTTCAATGCGTTCTAATCTTGCTATATCTTTATGGTAGTACAAACACCAATGTTGGACGCTGTATTCCATCAGGAGACGGAGAGTAAGGACTATATATTCGGACTTATACTTGAATGCTCTACCAATGAATCCAATTATTCTGTTTCTTTCAATGCTTCTAGTCCGATGCTCTTTAATGTGCCGGTCCACATTTTTGGTCCCCGCGCAAATGGCAATAAAACCTGATGAAACTTAAATCAATTTCCCCAGAGCCACTTTGTGTTCGAGATAGAGGGTTTCCCATAGCTTCCTCTTTTCCGGGGCCTTTTCTCCTTGTATGGTCCTGAGGGGGGCCCTCTTATTGAGGGTCTCTATGGTCCTTTTCCTTCCCTAATATGTCTTCTTCTTTTCTTCTTGTCTTCTGAAACAAATGTGCAATTATCTTTTTTTATTTTGTGACTAAAAAAGAATGTGAGTTGGGTCGTAAAGGCACTAGTGGTTTATAAAAACAAGTTCAGAAACGTCGGTGAGAGCGCTCCCATCCATTTTCCAGTTGGTCCTCCGCTAAGTTGCTGCCAGGATGATGGGTGATGATGGATGGAGTGGATCTCGAATGAGAACCTCAAGAGGGATGACTTATCGTGGACTTGATGGCAGTATCGATCGAATCAACGATCGCCCAAGTTTTGCCACCCCCTCTCGGGTACTTGCGCCATAACCGCATCCAACTACATAGAGACTGGTGTTACTTCCCTATGCCTCAGTTTCAAGAAAATTTCTGACCTATGCTTCCGCTATGGGCTAGTTCTCAAACTAATTTTCACATAGGCCCTTAATTATCTCAGTCCAGGTGGTCGGCATAGTTAAGACGAAATCAATGAATGGCAGACATCCGAGCAGGTTCCCGCGCAGGACGATGGACGGGAGCAGTGAGGTGCTTAAGCCTCCATTGAATTATGAATCCTCGGTGAAACAAATGGTATTCTCTCTTTCTGGAGGGTGAAGCAAAATTCACCAAAAGACTTCCAGAATAGGCTCTTTTCTATGTGTGCGGTGCTCAAAGTCCTTTACTAAGCAAGTAAAAATGCTTTATCCGTAGTTAGTCAGCAGTGCGTAGTAATCGAATATTCGGTCGTCCATATCTTTCGTTGTATTAATTATCATTGTTTTTATTGTCTTTTTTACCTACGTTAGATACAATTATGGTGTAAGATACAATACCCTGGTTGGATACACGCTAAAAGAAACAACTGCTCTGTAAGATACACACTAATAAAAAATCTGCTGGGTAGGATACAAGCTAATAAAAAAACTACTCTGTAGGATACACGCTAAAGCGGCACCACCATATCTATGGGGATGAGACATATAAACGAGATCTATGGGGCTGAGACCTTTAAACGAAATCTATGGAAATTCTGCCTTTAAACGATGTCCTTCCAGATACGGAATAGAATTGGCCACAAATGGTTTTGTTTACATCTTCACGGGAAGCAGAATGGGACCTAAGATCATCCGATGCCGGGCATCCAATAAACAGAGAGCCGGAATGAAAACTTAATTGTCTTTTCTATAGTTAGTACTATAGATAAAATATAGATAATTAATGCGAAAAATAATTAATGTTAAATAATGCGAATTATATTATTTATGCGACCCACATCATCTCGTGAGTTTCGGATCACATCAGAAATGATTTCAAATGGGATCAACACTTGAATGCGGGTGGCGATGTATTTTCGGTAAATTTTGCTTATTAACTGTGTCGACTAAACAAATAGTAGTAATCTAAATCTTACAATATTTCTATTTATAATGATACCAGGCAATAGCTTCGCCACTCCGTCCTTACGGGGGGAGCTTGCGCTTCACTACTAAGATTAAAATTTAAAATCTGAAAAAGAGCAGCCATGGTTAAATTTTCTAAACTTCACCATTTGTAATTCTTTGGGTTTTCAAAAATTCACAAAATTTCGATACTTATATTTATTTTTGAACTTCACCATTTTTGTTTTTTGATATTATAAAAGAATTATTAGAAATAACTTTGATAAAAAACATAAGTCATGACCAAACTAAGATGAAATTATTATTAAAATACTCAAAAAAATCCCCTTCTTAAATTCTGTAGTTAGTGATGATGATGATGATGATATAGAATTTTTTTTCTCTAGGATTATATCTTTACATTTTTTTAATTTTCTTTGGTAATCAATATTTATTAGACAACTTTTAATTTAAATATAATTCCAATTCTCGTCCAAGATTTTTTCTTGTCTCTCTCGCGTTAAATGAAGCGAAATTTTGTTTTAGTTTTACCACCGAGTTTCACTTTTGGTGGGGGTCATTCGTAGTATGGACCCTCAGTTCAACGTAGGATCTGAACGACGCCTCCATGAAAACGACGTAAGGAAATAGTGTTTCATAATAAAGATAAATAGAAAGTTCGATACTTTATTTACCACTTATATATTTTTTTCTTACGTGTTTTACCACCAATGCGACTGGCAGGTAATTACTCTTTTTATGGGTTTCCTACAGATCTTCAGTCATCCTGGCGTTTTACCACCGATCTGAATTTTTTAAGAATTTTAACACCGATAGCAAATCTTCCTAGTGTTTTATTCCCTTTTTTACTCACCGTATGAGTTTTGCCGATGATCTTCACTGAACGTATGATTTTATCTACGACCATAAATTTGGGCAAAAAATTTACCACTCATATTAATTTTTGATAAGATGTTTACCACCAATGCATGTGACCTTTGGAAGCGGTTTAACCACCCAGCTTAAATTTTAGTGTTTTAATGACGATATTTTCTCTTACTAGGGACAACACCGATTGGTCGATTTTGCCACTGATCATCATTTTTGAGATGGATTTTGATTATTAGTCGATACATGTTACAACGAGAAACAACAATACCAACCGTATTGTCCTAAATAAGATTTAATATTTTAATAACTTAATCTTCATCCATGCAAATACACCCTAAGTTCATTCGCGATGTTCCAATATATATTTTGCAATGTTCCAATAATTTTTTGGCGATGTGCCAATATTCTTTTATTTTACATTGAAGTATAATTTACTTAACTCACAATGGATTATGATTGGTGTTCTTTAACACACTTAGGAGCAATTAGAATCTTTTTGAAAATGACGAAGAAGCCATTGCATTTTTAGTCGCGTTCGCTTAGTCGTGTGCGACTCTATATCACACTATGTCGGTCGGTCCCCATTTTGCCTTTTTATTGTTTTGGTAATAACATTGTAACGATTCGGCTGATTCTAACGGAATTTGAAACCCTCATCTTGTTTTATATTCTCTTTCGAATAATATAATTGCCAAGGCCCTCCTAAGGTTAACCTAGGAATTATTTTGTTTTGGCTGAACATCATGACTATTCGGCCGATTCTAACGAAATTTGAAACCCTTATGTTTTTTTTTTACATTCTCTTTCGAATGGCAGAATTATCAAGGTCAGTCCAAGGGTAGTCAGAGAATTATTGAAATTTTGAAGATTGTAAGGCAATAAATCAGATAAGTGAGAGCACGCGACTTTTTGGTCAGCAGACCATGTTTAGACTATGTATCATTTTGGTCACTCTACATTGAATCCTTTCTAGCCTGTTGATATCTTTTTGATAGTAGTGATATAAATATCAAGGTCCTTCTAAGGTGGCTTTTGGAATTTTTGAAAGTTTTGAAGCTCGTAAGGTCATAAATCAGAATGAGTGAGAACACGCGACTTTGGTCAGCATACTCGTACCTTGTTTCAAAACCATGGCGTTCGTCCTTCCAGTAAATTATGTTTTACACGCGGTCAGGAATGTAAAATTAAACAAGATAAACACATACTTGTATGTAGAAAACAAAAAATAAATCCGATAAATAAAACTGATTATATTTTCATTTTATCAAAGCATTTTCAAAGATATATGGCTCAAAAACTTCATATTCCACTATGGAAGAATATAGTCATCATTGATGTTTTCCTCACAAGGCATTTCTCTTCACAAGGAGCTGTCGACTGGAAATCGATATGCTCAGAGGTTTGTGAATTATGGCTTAAAAAACAAACAAAGATTGGGAAAAGTGGGATTTTTGTCGAGATAGATGAAAGCAAGTTTGGAAAATCTACATATAATAGAGGCAGGGAAGTTACGGGTGTTTGGACCTTTAGGGGTATTGAAATTGTATTGAAAAAGAAACTTGTTTTGCCTGAACTGGACCGTTCGGCAGATACATTAATACCTTCAATACTACATTAGATTTTTCCAGGTTTGTAATTATGGTAAAAAGTTAATAGTTCTTTAAATTTCGTTGACCCTTAAAGTGGAGGCCACGCTCAGAATATTGAATTGAAAGATTGTGCAAGGATGATAAATCTTGGATACCGCGCAGAGGTCATAGGAAGAAACATTATAATAAATACTAACTAGATACTTATTTATTTCCTCCCGTAAATTAAATGAAAGTTTCTTGCTTTGTTATTGCCAAAAAATGGATTTTGTTGGGTTTCTTAGGTAAGTTAGGTAAATTAGGGTAAGTAAAGTAAGGTTAAGTAGGGAAAGGATAAGATAGGTAAGTCAAAATAAAGAATACATTCTAATGATACAATTTGATGTATCATTAGATGTGCTTATTTAGAAGTCTAGAAATTTGAAGTACTGATTGAAAAATTAGTACTTCAAATTTTGAGACTTCAATGCATTTGTACAAACAAAGGTCATTTAAATAAACCACATCGAATGTACCATTAAAATGTAGTTTTTTATTGTAAACTAAAGTTGGGACCTTTATCAAACTAGAGGGATATGATCTAGTAGATCTGCCGCGAAAACCAATCAGATTTGGACTCAGAAACCTCAAGTACCCCTTCTGACATTGGTTTGACCTTCATATCTCTAAAATAGCTGATTAATCACCTCTAGTCACTAGTCGGTGCCACCTGGTGGTTAAATTATATCATATTTGAACTCAATAACCTCAATTACCTTTGGGTAGCACTGGTTTTAGCTGGCTACCTTCAGCCAGCGACTCGTTACGGACAGAAGATGAACACAACACGGGATTTGCATGGCCCAGAGACCTGCTTGCTTCGACCCAGTTAAAAATTACCGGGGATGTACCACTGACCTACACTCTTGGTAGTACCTATTGACACCGTTTTTGCGTGCTTTTAATTTCTAAGTGATGAGTTACTAATTAAGGTACATAGAATCCGAACCACTCCTCTACAACATATGGCAGAGATGTTGAAAGATTTAATGATACAACCAATTGAAGGTTGCCACCTACCAGCAAAGAGGGCTAACTTAAGGTGGAAGGAACTTCCCAAGATATTGCTCTGATGGGATAAAAATATTTAGGGTAAATAAAGATAGAAGTTTAAATATAATTTCTTTTAGGCAAAACCATCGAGTGCATTTCTGACCGAAACTTTATGAAAAATGGTTCTAAATGAAATGGAAATTTAACGAAACGGAGGGGGTGTTCAACTCTAGCGAATTCCTCTTCTCCGGGTCAGTAATAAAGGCAGATTTCCCTTATTCGATCAAACCCCGTTCAATATTTCTCTTTATTTGACCTATCAAAATAATTCGGATGAATTTAGGATAAATGTTAGTTAATGGCGTCGTTTGAAAGAAATAATAGCTGCCAATATATTAAATTATAGTCGGATAAAAATAGATTTTAGCTTTTTTTTCTTACCACACGCAACCCAACCTCCATCTCATATTGATCTACCAAAATGGTTGAATTTTTAATATTATTTTCTTATTATTTCTCTAAGTTGGAGAAATTTTGCTGTAAAATTGGTTTAATCCTTCGCGGTAAAACATATTTCAAAATTTTTGCCATAAAAGGCCTACTTTTTTAGTATATTAAAGTAGGTGTATAGTTATCGAAATGAAGGCTAGTCGTTTGTTAACAGTCGTAAGAAAGTCTTGAGTAATCTTAGGTTTGGCTTAAAATTAAAAATTAGCTAATCTAAAATTATAAATGCGAGATATCTTAGAAAATCCGGGAAGGATTTAGAAATAGATGGTCCAAAGTTATCCAAAGAAGAAAAACCGTTGGAAATAATCAATTTGGCACCCAACTTGAATAATATGTATTGGTGGCAAATTATCTAAAATCAATTATCGATAAATGACTTGAAAAATTAGGAATTATGGATAATTATCGATAAATTTTCGAATTTAGTTTTTTGTCATAGGAAGAGAAGAAAAACTCAAAATTAGAAAGTTTTGATGAGATAATTTTACATCCTGAGAGTTATATCAATAGAAACAGATTCTATTGGGGGGTCATCAATATCGAATTAACATTTCGAAAAGGATAAGGAAATAATATGGCTGGATAGAGCCTGGATCGAATCTCTGTTATGAAAATTCCTGTAAAAGGAAATGTCTGCTTTGCTTCACAGCCTCTAAGTTTGACAGTCCCTAAAGGGTTGTACACTCGATCTATATTTTCAGTTTTCATTCTCTTAACTTTTTCCAGTGCAAGCTCTCTTCCTCCATTGGACATGGAGAAAATTGAGTTGAGGCAGTTTTGGAGGCAATTTTTCTGACATTTGTTCATTTATAACTTCAGGATCTTGGAAATATCGCAAAATGATAGCAGTATCTGGAGATTCTTCTTAATTCACACTTTTGAAGAGCTATTGTACTATCTTGCTGTGTTAATTTTTTATGAAGAAACATTCCAAAATTGTATTTTTATGTAATTTTGCACCTTAGAGCAGAAAGAAAGTTAATATTATTTCAACTGTAGCTCATTTTCGTGTTCTGATTTCACAGACAACTTTGAAATTTGAAGTCATCACTGGAGATCTTCTGAACATTTTTCAAACTTTTCACAATTTCTGATTAAACAAAAATAATCATCTTTACATAATTTAACTGTATATTGTCATCTTCCTTGCCACAAAGAAAGACCTATTCGTTTGACCTACCTTATCATCCATTTCTGCATTAAATCTATTTTTGTTTATAAAGAAAGTTCAATAAAACAAGATGAATGCCATGGTGGAGAGATCTGTAGTGATCTGGTGATCTAGGAGTAATATCAACCAAATTTTACTACCACGTGTAGAAGGCATGAAGTACTCATCATAGGGAATTCAAATTAATTTAATATTGCATTGACTAAGTACGAGGGGCAGTCAATAACTTTTGCGAATCGGTAATCGGTAGGGAAAAACAGAGGAAAGGGGATGGCTGTTTATGGGGGTGTTAGGACAAGTTATGACAAGTCAGGACCCGCTGCCGCACGCTCCTGCCTCGTCTATTTAAGAAGCAGTAGCTGATCGCAGATCGTCAGTCACAAATTTTCAACAATGGAGAAAGTTGAGCACCACGCAGTGATTAAATTTTTGACCAAGGCAAGAATGCAAAAGAGATCCATGAACGCATGGTTGCAGTGTACATCGACACTGCCCATTCCTATGCAACCATTTCTCGTTGTAATAGGGAGTTCTGCCATGGTCGTTAGTCCCTTGAAGATGACTCCCGTCCAAGACGCCCGTCAGACGTGATCAACGAGGACAATGTGGCACGTGTGGAGAGGATGATCCTCGAAAATCGACGGGTGAAGGTCGAAGAAATCCAGCGAGAACTTGGAATATCATATGAAAGTGTTATCAACATTTTTTTTCATTAATTCTATTTTTATCAGATCTATTTTTTTATTTATTAGTTCTTATTTTGAATTCTTCTGCGTGTCACTTTTTGCAATAGAATCTAAACTGATAACATTAAAGCTAACCATTTTGTAGACTTATTCTACCATTGGCAATTTACGTTTATATAAGTTGTCTTTTTGCGTCAACTTCTGCATTATCACTCGAATCAATATTGTAAACAGTCTCTATATGAGGTTAACCTTATTGAGATACTGTTGATGATTAGCAGGTTTAAATTGATAATATTGTATCGCTTTTTCTCATTGTTAATGTCATTGTAGCGTTTTAGAACGAACAACTAATAATTGTCATTATTCAGTTAAAGTAAAAAAACGGGGACGGTACGGGGGGGGGGGCGAGGAGAGAGAGAGGGGAAAGAGAGGAAGAAGAAAGAGAATACAAAGGAAAATCATGTATTCGATCTTTATGAAGTTGTATGTAGAGAATAACTAAGCTAGGTTTGCTAAACTTCGCCGCCTTGATCAGTGATGTTTGCTTATCTGAGGAAGGGAGAAAGCATATAATATTACTCCCTTATAAACGTGGTCAGTATTGGGTTTGAGGCGATGTGTTTTTCTTGTTTGAGTTTAAACCAATAAACTGCGGGGCGACAGTCAATGATGGTACAGGGAGACCATTCCATAAGTTTACAATTCAGTTGAAGATTTTTTTTAGACTCGTGCGAGTTAAACCGTTTACCTATAATTTTATAACCCTTTTTTGTGTAATTAGATTGGTCAATTATAAAGTAATTGTTATAGTTCATATTAACTATACCTTGGACAATTTTAAATGCTTGAACTCGGTCACCTCTTAGAATAAACTGGGTTAATGGAAAGAGATTTAATTCTTTAAGACAGTCTTTGTATTGCTTATTTCTTAGACTATGTATCATTTTGGTAACTCGACGTTAAATCCTTTTTATCTATTTGATATGCCTTTGGTAGTAATGGCACAAGGCTTGAACACAGTCTTTCAGAACAGGCAATATTAAAGATTTGTAGAGAGAAAGTATTACTTTTTCGATTTGTACTCAAATGACCTTCTATAAAGCTAAATTATTTTGTTCGCGTTCTTGATAATTTATGTAAATTATTGACTGGGTTGGAGGTTACTCGATACTATAAATCCTAAAAGTGTTTCCATGTATGCATTTTTCAATCATATTCCATTCATTGAATAAGATGCTCTTTCATTTTCATTCCCTATGTGGATGTAGAGCACTTTACATTTATCCGCGTTGAAGCACATTTGCCAAGTTTTAGCCTAACGTGATAACTTGTCTGAATTATATTGCACTTCTTATACTTTGTGGGGAGTTCACACCATTGGCAATTTTTATATCATCCGCTTACTTTGAGATTGTGCATATCAGACCTTCATCAATGCGTTAAAATAGATTAGAAAGAGGACAGGCGTTTGTGAGCAACTTTGTCGAAAGCCTTCTGGAAATCAAAGTATATGATATAAACAGCTTTACTATCATCGTATAGTTTAATAATATCGTGAAAGAAGTCTAAAAGGTTCGCGAGGCAGGGAAGTTTGTTATGGAAACCATTCTGGGTATCTTTAAAAATGCTGTTGTCTCCAAATCGTTCAAGATTCTGTTCCTTATGATCGTTTCAAGAATTTTGCATAGAACTAAAGTTAAGCTAATTAGCCGATAGTCTCCAAGTATAGATTTGCTTCTCCTTTTTAAATATTGGTGTTACATTAGTAAGCTTCTACTTATCTTGCATAGTGCCCGTCTGCGAGGATCTATTTAAAAAGTATTATAGGCGGTTTGGAAAGCTCATTCTTAGCTTTTTGTAGTACTCTTGGTGAGATAGTGTCAAACTCCACTAATTTGTTTGAGTTAAGCTCTCCCAAAATCTTTAGCACATCGTTTTGCCTTAAGAAGATATGTTGTAGAACACCTGAATCACCTCTTTAACTCGGGGAAAGGATACTACTTAGGTCTTCTGTTTTGAATATTGATTCGAATAATTTATTAAAAGTGTTACTAATCTATCTTTCATCATTTATAAAATCCCCGTTATCATCCACTAATCGTCCAATAGTTGAGGTTTCGACTCTTTTTCTTTCTGATATACTCGTAGCTATAAAATTCTTTTGAATTTGTTTTACTTTGATTCGCTCTATGTATTTCCATGGCCTCTTTACTTTTCTTGATTAATTCTTTTACTTTGCGTCGAAGCCTTATGAAATTATTTTGTTCATCCTATTTATTCGTGTGTTTAAATTTGTCGTGAACCTTTTTCTTAGCAAGTACATAAATAGTCCGCGATATCCTTGGTCCACCATTTGAGTTTATCATTATGTACTGGACGTTTATTTTTCGATGGTATACACACATGCGCTATATTTAGGTAAATATTGGTGAATATTTTCCATGAAGTGTTTATGGTGCTAATGTTAGTTAGCAAACTCCACTCTGTTTCGTTAAATATTGTTCTAAGTTCTCGAGAAATTTCCTTTCAAAATTAGGAATTTTGTCATAGCTTGTGCTTGGTTTACCGTAAGTAACATTAATAAAGAAAGCTATTTAAAGAGAAAGATGGGGTACGATTGTCACAACAGATCTTGCAGTCCATACTAGGTGACAAGATAAGGATTACGTGGACGATAGTTATTATCTTTGGCATAAGCCGTACAGGCGGCGATTCATAAATGTATACCTTAAGTAGGGTTGTTAAGAAACCTCTCGAAGTGAATTTTATAGGGCAGGTAGATTAAATTTGTTGAATCTGCAACCTGAAGGCAAGGAAGTTATTCGCTAGTGAACGCTGTTATTCGAGATTAGATTGAAAGAATCTATCTATAGAACGTTTGAGAGTACGTTACGAGGAAGCCAATTCCATAGGTTAACGATTCGGTTAAAAAATAAATTCTTAGATTCACGTGAGTTAAACTGTCTACCTATAATTGCGTAACAGTTTCTTCTCGTGTAATTTAACTGGTCAATTGTGAAATATTTATTGCAATCCATATTGTCTATGCCTTTGATAATTTTAAACACTTGAATTAAGTTTTCTCTTAATCTACGTTGAGTTAACGAAATAGATTTAGTTCTCTAAGTCACTGTTCTGTTTTGTTTTAACATTTTTATCCTTTTAGTAAATATACGCTCGACTCGTTCTAAACTTGCCATATCTTTATGGTAGAACAAACACCAATCTTGGACGCCGTATTCCATCAGGAGACGGAGAGTAAGGACTATATCTTTGGACTTATACTTGAATGCTCTACCAATGAATCCAATTATTTTGTTTCCTTCCTTAAGGACTCCTGCACTTTCCTGACTGGGTGAGAGGACGTTTGATATTGTTACCCTAAGTCTATCTGTCTGCGCTCTTAGTTTTTTTCATCTTAAAAAGCAGCCTGAAGCCTTCGTGGCATTGGGCCCCAACCATTTGTTTATTTATTTTGTAATTTAATATTTAAGTGATGCTCTGATCATTCAACCTTATACGAGGGGCGGTCGATAAGTCTTTAAATTCGGATATAAGGAAACGAGATATAAAGAAAAGTGTTTCATTATTTTTCAATATAACTACCCTCGACTTCAATGCACTTGCGCCACTTGTTTCTGAGGCTTCGAATTCCCGACAACCAGACATCTCGCGACTGCTGTTCAATCCACTCCTGGACGGCGAGCTCGACATCTTCATCGTCCCCAAACCGGCCTCCACGCAGTGAGCTCCTCGAATCCGCACTCGCGTAGGGCAGCTTGTGCAACTCTGGCCTTGTGGACTTTGACGACGTTGAAGTCGATCATGGGGCGTGAGGTTTCTAGGGACCCAACGGGCAGAGAACTTGGTCATGGCCAAACTGTCGTGGATGATGTTGATAAGACTTCCATGTGATATTCTGAGTTCTCGCTGGATTTCTTCGACCTTTACCCGTCGATTTTCGAGGATCATCCTATCCACACGGGCCACATTGTCCTCGTTGGTCACGTCTGACGGGTGTCCTGGACGGGCGTCATCTTCAAGGGACTCACAACCATGGCGGAACTCCCTATTCCAGCGAGCAATGGTTGCATAGGAAGGGAAGGTGTCGATGTACACTGCAACCATGCGTTCATGGATCTCTTTTGCATTCTTGCCTTCCTTGGTCAAAAATTTGATCACTGCGCGGTGCTCAACCCTCTCCATTGTTGAAAAACTTGTCACTGACGATCTGCGATCAGCTACTGCTCCTTAAATATACGAGGCAGGGGCGTGCTGATGCAGGTTCTGACTTGTCATAACTTGTCCTAACACCCCCACAAACAGCCATCCCCCTTCCTCTGTTTTGCCCTACCGATTACCGATTCGCAAAACTTATTGATTTCCCCTCGTAAGTGTTTATGTTGGGCCCCCAACCATTTGTTTATTTAGTTTGTATTTTAATATTTAAGTGATGCCCTGATCATTCAATCTTAAGATAATCCAATTATGTTTATGTTGGGCCCCAATCATTTCTTTTATTTAGTCCTGTAATTTAATATTTAAGTGATGCCCTAATCATTCAGCCTTAAGATAATCACATTCTTATAAGTGTTTATGTTGGGCCCCAAAACATTTGTATATTTAGTCCTGTGATTTAATATTGAACTGATCCTGATCATTTAGCCTTAAGATAATGCTTTATAAGTGTTTATGTTGGATCTCTAATCATTTGTTTATTTAATTTTGGGTGGATGAGCTAAATAGTAGCCAACGGCAATCTAGCAAAGCTATGGCATTTGCCATGATAAGTGATATTGGGGTGGTGGCATAACCTTTGCACCAAGGTCTTCCAGTACCCTTGTTTCATCCATCTCTGCTGTTATGGTGCTATACAACATTTTTTACTTCTATTTCCTGTTCTGTCTTACAATATTCTGTTTTTTCTTCAAGGTGATTTTAACAGGCTGTTGAAAATCCACTGCTACTGTTTCCCTTTGGATATGACGTCCTTAAGGGTTTTTTGTTTGCCTTGCTCAGATGTGGTGGCTCCATCTGAGTGGACCTTTTATTTCCATCTCATTTACCTTCTTTATGGAAATTAATTCTTTTCATCAAACCTTAATTTTACTTTTACTCGTCCTATTGGCTGGTGATGTTAAGTTCAATCCTGGTCCACGGAGGCAGCTTGCTAAAGGTTGCTGTATACTATATTCTGAGATCCGTGGACTTCATAAGAATCTCAAAGATCTTACGATGGCTGTTACCAATCATGATATAATTTTCGGTTCCCAAAACTGTGGTTTCCAACCATAGAAATACTTCAGAGCTGCGAAAAAACCAAATTTTAATAAGTCTGCCCTTATACGAAGGAACTCCTTTCCTCGAGCCCGTGGTATGTATGTTTACATTAGATCTGGTTATAGTGCATAACACTTAACCAGATTTTGCTGTCACTTCCATGAGATGAAACTTGTAAAAGTCTCCAGCAAATATCATAACCATTACATTTTTGGACTTTATAGAAACCCTGATGACAACAACGACTTGCATGACTGCCTGCTTACTGCCCTGGCCTCAATACAGTCTGTTGATGTAAAGGCATCCTTCATTTTGGCTGGAGACTTAAACACTCATCATCAAGATTGGTTGGGTTCTGTATCACCAACCAATATAAATGGTTTTGCACCTTTGGATTTCTCTAACTTGTCTGGCTGTGAACAGCTGATTCAGGGTCATATACACAATTCTGGAACTGCCTGGATATTAACTCGACTTGCATACCAGAAATGGTCGAGGCTTCTGTTCTCGCTCCCCTAGGTACCTCTGATCATAATACCATCCATTAAAAAATTCTTATTCAATTCACTGTTCCTGACATAACCATCTCCCGTCAGGTATATCTCAAATCTAGAGTCAATTGGGACAATGTATGCATGGAAGATAACCGTATTCAGTGGAATAATATTTTTAATTTTAGTGACCTAGTATTAGCTCTGAATACTTGTCTTCTTAATATTCTACATAGGAGGGTTCCATCAAAAATAATTAAATCACGTGTGAAAGATAAAGCTTGGTTTGACGGTGATTGCAAGCGTGCCTTTCATGACAAACAGGCTGCTTACCACTTGTTGGGACGCAATCGAAGTCAGTTGCTTTGCGAGAATTATGTTGCTCTTAGAGCTGAGACTCAAAGAAATTATAATGCTGCTAAAGCTGCTTATAATTCTCATTTACAGGATGTTCTTGCTGGAGCTGCACAGCCACACAAATGGTGGGGCTCCCTTAAGTCTTCATTGTTTGGTGTGGACCCGAGTATGCCTCCACTACGTGAACCTGATGGTTCTATGTCTTTTGAGCTCTTAAATAAAGCTAATTTGCTCTATAATACCTTTATAAACAAACTGAGAGATCAGGAGTTGTCGTTCCACTTGACTTGTTTCCCCTTTCCTCAGTTAAAATAAGTTGCCTTTAAATCAACTGAGCTTAAAAAGTATCATCTTGATCTGGATACTTATAGTGGGACGGACCTGGATGGCTTTTTCCACCATTTCTTAAAAAAGATCGCTCCCATTTTGGCACCCAAATTGGCGGTTGTTTTTAGGTTGCTACTGAAGACCCGTTCTTTTCCTTCTTCTTGACGTAAAGCCAACATTACTCCCATTCCAAAAGGAGTATCAGCTTCAAATTTATAATCTGAATACCGTCTCATCTCAATCACACCTAACCCGTAAGGGGCGCGGCGATTTGCCATCCTGGCCGCCGTGCTGACGGGACTCAGCACCCCGTCTGACCCAAGCTTAGCCTCTTCTCCTTCCTTCAAAACACTTGTTTCCTCTCTTTTCATACAACCTCTCCCACAACTTTCTCTGGTCAGCCTCTAATTTCACAGGGTAGATGCTGACCTTCTTCGTAAGCCAACCGTCCCGGATCGGGGATGAGGGGGGAGGGGACAATGTTCCCTAACCCCTGAGCTGCGGTTTGGGATGGTTTTTTTTTTAACAAACTGCTTCATCCCCACCCATACCTCCCTCACATCCCTTTTACTCTCCTCTTCACAATCTATCCTTTTACGCTGCGTTCAAGGTGGAGCCGCCATGCCGATGGACTGCCAGGCCACCAGGCGGGAGGGGTATCCCAAATGGCGGCGCCTGGCTCTGCCAGGCCTGTAAGCACCTCTTGCAGTGCGGGCAACTGCAAGATGTTATAAGCTATTGCGTCCCGTGGCACAAATAGGGTCACCATACCCATGGATGAAAATAAAAAAAACCTAAATCTCTCCCCATTCCCCCTTGTACATCGACAGAGCCGCCCTCGGGCAGCTTCATCGAAAAAATGGAGGTCCTCCCCCTGTGCTTGCGCAGGGGACCCTCCATATTTCTCTAACCGGAGAGAAGGCTTACTCCTCTCCTTCGCCTACGGGTGCAGGGGACTCCCCCTCACCACCTTCTCTGGAGGTGCTTTCGGGCACCTCCCTTTTTCCAGCGGCAGTCCACTCTTTTCTTTCCAAGGGGACTGCCAAGAAAGCCAGCAGGCAGCCCTTAGCCAGCCGCTCACAATCGAAGCGGCTTGGTAGGGCCAACCCCCTTAGGGGGGCGAGGGAAGCCAGGCCCCTTCGGTCGCTTCCCTCAAACGGCTGAGGGCTCCGAGGCAGTACAAGAAGGGGAGGGATCTCCTCCGACAGGTGCCCCTACGACTACCAGGACCTTCTCCATTTCGGAGAAGGACCTGGCTGAGGCCAGCCCATCTGGCATGGGCGCTTCTGCCGGCGGAGGCGAGAAGCGGGTTCATTCCCCGCCCTCCTCTTCAAAAAGTAAAAAGACTAAAAAGACAAAAAAGACAAAGAAGACTCGGGGCTCCTCTCCATCCGCGGGGGCTGCGGATACGGATGGGTCTTTTGCCACTTTGGTAGCCGATCAAGCCAAGATCGGCACATCCAGCCCCTCTACCTCCCCGTGTGCGGAGCCCCTGAATAAGACTAAGACCAAGAGTGCACAGGGCGGAGCCTCAATGACATCGCGGCCCCTCATTCAGAGGTTACCTGGCGTTTTCGAGCCCGCTGGCTTCAAGCGCTTCCTCGTTATTCGCTCCACTAATGGCACCATGTTGTCCAAGGGCAACATAATCCATCAGAGGAGAGGATTAGCTAGTGCAATTGGTAGAGAGCTAAGGGTGACCCGTTTCTCGGACGGGAGCCTTCTGGCGAATGCGGCGAATCCCGCCGAGGCGGCCAAGATAAGTGCTCTTCGGACAATTCATGGCACCCCGGTGAGTGTGACGCCGCACTCCACCATGAACTTTGTGAAAGGAGTAGTTTATGCGAGGGAACTCGTTGACTACTCCATTGAGGACATCCCTCTAGAGCTGGCCGACCATGGGGCGGTCGAGGTCGAACGTGTGATAAGAAGACAGGGAGGGGCCTCGAGACCCACCCCTACACTCTTCGTCACGTTAGACTGTGACAAGCTCCCTGAGTCGGTGCGTGCCGGTTGGTACCGCTACCGCGTGAAGGCATTCGTGCCAATTCCGCGGCGGTGCTATTAATGTCACAGCTTTGGCCATACGAATCGCTCATGTAGACGTGCAAAGTCGGGGTCACCCGAAGTATGTGTAAATTGCTCCAAACTCCAAGGTCGCACACGATAAGTCCAAATCGTGTGTGGCCAAGTGTGTCAATTGCGGATAGCCACTCCTGCTTCTTCGAAGCAATGTGGTGCATATCTCCTTGAGAAAGAAATCCTGGCCGTTCAGGCCCAGGATCGACTCTCATTCCGTGAGGCTAAGGACTTGGTCCTGGCGCGCCCTGCTCTGCCTGGGACGTCATATACCTCAATAGTTAGAAAGGCACCCTCTGCTCCTGGCCCATCCAGACCAACGAGCATGGTTGTTTCCGCGCCCATTCGGAGCCCTTCTGCGGGCTCTACTCAACCCGGGCGCTCCCCTAGGAAAGCTGGCGGCAAAAAGGGTTCACACTTAGACCCGGCTAAAACCTGGGCTTCCCCCTCTTCCCCCAGCGTGACCGTTTCCCGCAAGGCGAAACAACCACGCGCCTCCACTGAGTCGTTAGACTCACAGAAGGCAACACCCCTGAAGATGGTCGCTAGGCCATCTTCGGGGGTTCCTAAAGCTGTCCGCCGAAAGGAAGACAGCAACAAAGGAGCTTCGGCTCCTTCTCCCACGCCCCGAGGTGGAGCGAGTGGCTCGGAGACGGTCGTTCCTCGAAAAGAGGGCCCCCCGCCTCCGAAGCCGCAACGCCCGCCTAAGGTTTTAAGGCGGAGGGAGGAAAAGACTCGCATAGCGAGCCCAACCTCCCCCAATAAGTCCTCGAAGGCGACAGCCTTCGGGATTCTGCCCCCGGGAAGCGTACGGCCATTCCCGTGAGGGTCTTCAGTTTGAAGAGGGCCCCCGCGTTTCCTCTGAGCTAGGCCTGGACGGCATATTCCTTCAATAAAATTGCCGTGGACTCCGGGCCAGCTGGGAGGAGCTGCAGAGGCTCGTCTCGTCCCGTTCCCCGTTAGCTATCTTTTTGCAGTAGACCATGCTAGGTGCGTGCTTCCTGCCTGCCCTCCCGGGGTATAAGGGTCTTGCGACCCCACCACGCGGGATTGGCGGGCTGGGGGATGCGCAGCTTACACCCGGCATGATGTCTCCGTTCTTCTTTTCTCTTTAGATACCTCCTTTAAGGCAGTGTCTGTGCAGCTGCACCTGGATAGGAGGTATACTATCATTTCTGCGTACATTTCACCGTCAGCTGACTTCGACGTGGGGGACTTCCGCCGCATCGTAGCATGTTTGCCGAGGCCATATCTCTTGCTTGGAGATCTGAACCGCAGGCATACTGTCTGGGGAGATTACTTCATAAATCCCAGGGGACAAGTCCTTGCCGATCTGATCAAAGAGCTTGAGATCGGTGTCCTGAACGTGGATGAGTTTACGCATCACTGTCCGAGAACCGCTTCATTTTCTTGCCTTGACCTATCTTTGTGCTCTTCGGAAGCACAGCCTGATTTTGATTGGGGGGTGGTTGATGACCTCCATGGTAGTGATCACTTTCCATTCAAATATCATTTTCAGGGCAACTGCCACCTGAGAGACCACCTCGGTGGTGCTTGGCGCAGGCGCGGTGGCCTGCATTTCAGGAAATGACTGAATTATTTATTTCAGTCGAGGAGTTTAGGTCGGTAGATGAGGCCGTTGAGTTCTTCTCCGGCAACCTCATCGCCGTGGGCCTGACTACTATTCCTAGGACGTCTGGCCGTTTTGCATGCCGACCACTCCCATGGTGGTCAGCCGAGTGTAAGACGGCCCTCAAACAGAAGCGTTATGCCTACATGCGCTATAAGCGCCGCCCGAACGATTTCACTGTCGCTGAATTTCGTCGGGCTAGGGCTAGGTTCCGGTATATTTCGAAGCACGCCCGCCGCTCTTCTTGGCGGGCATACGTGTCTTCACTTAACGGGAAGACCCCTTTAGCTGAGGTGTGGAAGCGAGTCAAAAGGATTCGGGGCAAGTTCTCGCAGGACCCCCCCTCCCGTTCTCCAGGAGAATGGGACCGCAATCTCGGACCCCGCGTCCGTGGCGGAATCCTTAGCAACCGCTTTTTCCGCATTCTCTAGCCGTGATGCTGCTCCGCCAGCATTCATTCAATGCACTTCGGATGTCGTGGAAGGCCGCCGGCTGGACTTTACCTCCAGAGTCGGAGAACCCTTCAACGACAAGTTTACTGTAAGTGAGTTGCGTTCCGCTCTCGCTTCGTGCGCGGACACCGTTCATGGTCCGGACGATGTCCCGTACGCCATGCTTCGACACCTGGGTGAGAGAGGCATGGCCTTTCTGTTAGATTTGTTCAACAAGATCTGGGTGGAAGGTCTTCTCCCAGACTCCTGGCGAATTGCTACTGTGCTTGCCTTTCGCAAACTGGGGAGAGATCACTCTACTCCGACCGGTTTCCGCTCAATCTCTCTAACCTTTTGCGTGTGCAAGTTGATGGAGAAATTGGTAAATGTTAGATTAGCCTTTTTCCTGGACAGCGACGGCCATCTGTCATCCGCACAGTGCGGCTTCCGCAAGTTCCCCTCCACGTCGGATGCTCTGCTCCGACTGGAAAATGCCGTCTGCGAGGCTTTTCTTCGTAGACAACACTACGCCACGGTGTTTTTCGATCTGGAGAAAGCCTATGATACCGCATGGCGATACGGTATCATGGTGACTCTCCACTCGATGAGGGCGAGGGGACGCCTCCTAATGTTTATATCTGAATTTTTGCGAGATCGTCGATTCCGCGTACGGTTGGGGGGAGCCCTCTCCGGCCCAAAGAAGCAGGAAGAGGGTGTCCCGCAGGGAAGTGTCATCAGTGTCACACTCTCTGCCCTAAGCATCAACGGCATCACCTCGGTGCTGCTGGAAGATGTTCTAGCTACGCTCTACGTGGACGACCTTTCAATCTCTTTTGGCGTGGCCCAGATGCCAACTCTGGAGCGTCGACTCCAACAGGCATTAAACCGCGTCTCTCGCTATGCCGAAGCGCACAGGTTTCGGTTTTCTTTGGCCAAGACTAAGGTGGTGCACTTCTGCCGCCATCCACGGCTTCACCCCGACCTAGATTTGTTTCTTAATGGGTGCGCCTGGATGTGGTTGAGTCGCACCGTTTCCTGGGTCTTGTATTCGACCGACGCCTCATCTGGGAGGCTCATATTCGCAGCCTTAGGGTCTCTTGTACCCGCGCCATGGACATTCTCGCTATTATTTAAGCAGTGTTTGTTTTTTGAATTTGTTTTTTGTTTTTTTTTTCCTTTATGTTGCACGCTCCTGCGCCAGGGGGACCTCCCCCTGACGCAGGAGCTTGCTTCCTTTCCCCCATTTGGGGTGTTTTTTTTCGTATCTTTAATTTTATTTTAAAGTAGCCTAGAACTAGGCCAGTTTTAATACGGCGACTAATGCTCATGTAAGAGGCTCCTTGCTCAACAATTAACCTTGTATTGTGAAAAAATCGGTGTGATATCTGATTTACAATTTGGATTTTGCAAGACTTTGGGAACTTGCGATGCACTCCTAACACTGACCCATGACCTTCAGTCCTTTTTGGACCGTGGGCATGAGTCGCGTGTTGTAGCTATTGATTTCAGCTCAGCCTTCGACATTGTTAATCATAAGGCTCTAATTTATACACTGCAAATTTATGGTATTGGTGGAAGCCTTCTTAATATTTTTAAGAATTGTTTGAAAAATAAATCCCAGTGTGTTTCTGTTGATGGGATCTATTCTGCTTCTCTGCTTGTGGTCTCAGGCGTTCCACAAGGGAGCGTTCTTGGTCCCTTATTTTTTTAAATTTCCACCTCTGACTTGGGCATTAACCTTGAAAATAAACTGATATCGTATGCCAATGACACAACTTTGTACTCCTCAATTCGGTCTCCATTTAACAGAGAAGTTGCAGCATCTCTAAATAGGGATTTAGCCAAGATTACCTCTTGGTGTCAACTTTGGGGCATAAAACTTAATACTAATAAGACGCATTATATTACCATTAGTAGATCCCGTACACTGGATCTAGCTCAGTCCAGTTTGAACATATCAGGTGAACTTATTGTGAAAGTAGATGATTTACGTCTTCTTGGAGTAATTCTTGACTTGAAGCTAACTTTTAAGAAGCACATTTGTTTCTTGTCCTCCTTAATTTCACAGGAGACTGGATTACTTCGTAAGTGTTACAGAACTTTTGCGTGTGATTCTACAGTTATTAAGTCTTTTTATGCCTTCATTCTGCCTCATTTTGAGTATTGTGCTCCTGTTTTGATGTCTGCTGCTAATTGCCATCTCAAGTTGTTTGACAGAACGTTGAACTCAACTAAGTTTATATCAGCAGCTCTTTCCCTTGATTTGGATCATCGGCGTCTGGTTGGTGCCCTTAGCATTTCTTTTAAAGGTATTTAATACTATTCAGCATCTTTTGCATGCAGCTCTGCCTGATTCTTTTAATCCAGTTCGTGTGACAAGGTTTGCTCTTAATCTTAATGATTTGGCTATGAATTTTATGGATGTTAATACGACACAGTTTTAACGGTGTTTCATAACGTCATTAATTAAAACGTGGAATGCTTTACCCAACGAGATTGTACACTCAAGGGATATTTCTTTATTTAAGTCCCGTGTAAATGCATTCTTGAAACAGTAGCTTTTTCTCATCTTTTAATATTTCTTATTCATCTGGGTTTACTATTAGCCCTTCACTTTTTTTTCAGGGCTGCCTTTGCCTCTCTTCAGTACCATTTTGGTATTTTGTGTGGAATCAATTTAGCAGTTTTTTTCACCCTGTAGGGAGGCTTTGGTAGCTCTCAGAATAATAATAAGGCTTTTTAGAAGTCAAGATAAATTGCACCCACTGCTTTCCTCTCCTTGCATTCATTAAAAATGTTGTTAAAGAAGTCTAATAGATTTGTTAGGCAAAAGCGTTTATTACTAGAGCCGTATTGGCTGTCTCTAAGTAGGTTGCTTCTTTCCAAATAGTTAAAGAGTCGCCCACGTATGACTGTCTCTAGCATTTTGCAAATGACCAAGGTTTGAACAATTGGACGATAATTGGCCGCATTGTAACGAATAATTAAAGATTAACGACACCGGTTTAGCTAGTTTACTTTTGGCTTTCTTTAATAGGCGAGATGAGATCGAATCCAGCCCTGGTGACTTGTTTCCCCTAAGTTTTTCAATGCATTTTATTACGCCTCTTCCTGTAACGCTGATACTACTAAAAGCCAGGTTGTTACAGATTTGGACAGCTGCCGGGGTTGGAATGTCACTAAGACCTTCTGCCATGAATATTGATGCGAAGAATGTGTTTAAGATACAGAAAATTCGCTCTTCGTTCGTGGTATAGTCTCTGTTCTTGTCAGTTAGCAGTCCGATAGATGAAGCTGTTTCTCTCTTTTGTCTTATGTAACTATAGAACTCTTTCGGTTTCGTTTTGCTTTGATTCGCCATGTGTAATTCCAAGGTATATTTACTTTGTTTGATTAAACTTTTGACTTTAGGTCTTAAGTCTATATACACAATGAAGGCAATCATTACTGTGAAGACAGAAATAACGGCTGGGGCAAAAAGTTTGAAATTCCTGGCCTTCATTGTGCAGCCCTTTGCTCTCTTTGATCCTAAATGTTATTACAGTATCCCTTTCTCTTACCTTTAAAAAAACTCGTTTCTTGTCTCATTCGCGTCAAATTTCTTTTTTTCGTATCGCTGCACGGATTTTTTCGAAAAAGGTAATAAAAATATTACTGCAAGGAAAAATTATTCCGTTTTCTCTTTCAATGTGGTTTAATGGGTTCATATATATATATATATATATATATATATATATATATAGAGAGAGAGAGAGAGAGAGAGAGAGAGAGAGCGAGAGAGAGAGAGAGAGAGGGAGAGAGAGATGAAGGAAGAAGAAAGAGAAAGAGAGTATATTGGAAAAGGGTCCCATTCATTAGCTCTTCCTTCATCCTTCTTCCAATCAAGGGGTCTCTCAAATCTAGGTGTACAGCCATACAAGTGTACCTACAATGGCAAATCCTGGTCTGCAGAAAATTCCCACGAGGATTGTTACTTAAAGATGATACTGAGGGACCTGGACCGTCGGAGCGTTTCACGACTTGTGGCTAAAACTCGCTTCGCTTCAAGGCAGGAATTGCTGCAAAAACGTCGACGCCCGTCCTTAAACACCCATTACGGAAAGAAAAATACGCAGGGAACTGCATACTATAAACATATGGAGCAGAGTAGCACGCAAGAGGCCTTTGCTCCCTTCTGTCCAGAAAGTTACCTGGCTACAGTGGGGTACAAGGCCCAAACAGTGTACCGTGAATGACTGAAAACGCGTAATATGGTCAAAAGAATCATGGTTTTGCCTGTATGTGAATGATGGCCGGCGTCGTGTTCATCGTAGACCTCGTGAGATCTTAAAGGAAGACTGCGTGCCGGGTGCGGTTCAAGCTCGAGGAGGATCTGTGATGTACTGGGGGTGTTTAAATTATACGGAAATGAGTTATTTGGTTGTGCTGAAAAACAATTTGTACCCGTGTGCCTATATAGAGCTGCTAGACGGTCAGGTGTTGTCCTTTTTCCTTTATCTTAAGCGGTAACTCGCGCGTTTACCGGGCTAGAACTGATACGACCAGCATGATGAACATTCATAAACAATCACACATCTGGATTGGCCCACAAAATCACCGGATCTGAACCCCATCGGAAATCTATGAGACTACTTCGAACAACGTGTCAAAGGTCAAGGACGGCATCCAAGCAATTTGGCCAAATTGTACAATTCTTTGATGCAGGAGTGGGTGAACATTGATGTTTTTTACGTCCAAAGCCTTTTCCAGTCTATGACACGTCGAATCGCAGCCATTATCCAGGTTCTTGGAGGGAGGTAATAGACGTTATTAGCTACGCTCCCTTCCCGGGGGCCAAATTCTTTTGTCCGATGTCGTTAACTGGTGGTTAATTGGTTGTTATTTAGTTAATTGCAACACTCGTCCATTTTCAACCGTAGGCGAGTTCTTCCAACCGAACAATGAAATTCATATAATAATAAGTATGACAATCGCAGGCAAGACAGAAGGAACCAGAAGAAAGTCTTCGTTAGGAGGTGTTCGGCAGAGGAAGTGTAGTGCCCTTTTGAATGGGTACCAACCAACGAGCAGAGGATCTCCGCGTCCCAAGGGAGAGAGCATCTATTCCACTTCAGGGGAGTGTGGATTTGAAACCCCTTCGGCAGTTTTTTGGCGCAGGTGAGTGATGTGTTATGTGTGTGAAGAAAGGAGGTAGAAAGATATAGCCGTGTTGGGATAGTCTATGTGTGATGGCGTATGAAGATGGAACTATCTACGACCACGCGTTAGACTCGGCGCTCCGCCAATTGCCCACAAGCGGATCGTGTTTGAACTTAAAAGATCCTGTCAGGGTGATTTTACTGTACGTGCTGAAAGATGTGAAGTTGATGGTAATTAAACGAACAATATTTCAGGGGTATCTAGTATAAATTGAAATTATAATTATCAGTGTCTGGTGAATGGGATACTTTGTCTCGATGTACAGCTGCCCCAACTAGTGATGTCGCATTTTTCAAAATATTTTGGACAAAAGTAAGTTAACTACGATATAATTATTTATATGATTTATATATCTTCGAATAGCCTTGTATGACTGCCAATATGCTTTAATGTGCTGAGCTACCAAAGTAATAATATTTTTCCTTATACGTTAGTTTGGAAAATTAATTATGGCGATAAAATAATAGCCAATGGGAATATTTTTGTCATATCCATGACTTAAAATTAAATAAATATAATTCAAATGTGAAAATGCTACATAAATTTATGAAATTTGGCACCCCTGCTTTGAAACAAAACTGTTTCTAAATGTTTCGACAGTACTGTTTGAAATATCTTGTAGTAACCTGAGGAAATTCAATAAATTTATTTTATTTTATTGGCAAATGTCTTATCAATTATATTTATATCTAAATAATACACAAACATTCCACCTCTTATCAAATAATAATATATTAAATTGTAAATGAACGAAATTCAGCGTAAAGTGTGATATGATTACTAGGGACAAGTGAACCTTCAATACAATTTCACTTGCATAACTTTACCATTTTTTTTATTACCTTCCTTCAAATTATTAAACAGGAGATTTCCTCGTTAGATTTATTTTTTTTATTAAATAATATAACTTCCTACCCCTCAATAAATAATACAAAAACATGTAAATAAAGTATCAGTGGGAGTAGTAATCCCTTGCATCCTGCAAGGATGTTCTTCTCCTTGTAATCGAAGGAGTACAACAGGCACTGACACGGAGAGGAACATCCCTGCAGGAGGTGGAGGAGGAAAGAAAATTTGATGACCGCATGGAATGGAGACGGTTATTTAAGAGGTCGCCGACTGACACATAGTTGCTATCTACCAGGTGGATGATGAAAAAGGTTTCAAATCGTGACATTAATTTTAAATATTTCCTCTTGACTATTATTGTAGCATTAATTTTAAATATTTCCCATTGACTATTATATCTCTCAGCCAATTAAAAGTTCATTAATCATGGATAAATAATCTCCGATTTCCAACTATTTGCACGAAAGTCTCTTTAAATTATTCGAAGCGCGCGGTAATCTTCATAAATTGATTCACTGATGAGGCAGGTAAATAATCTGAAGAGAAGAGAATATATTCTTCGATGTTTCAATTCTGCTTTCGTTTCGCTCTTTTCAACCTCAAACCATTATACAACATGAAATATTAATGGTCTTATATAGATTTAGTTATGAATGTATTGACATGAAATACAAGTTGGTCCTTCGTATGAAGAAGGATTTGTTGATTCTCGTAAGTATGATCTACTTTTCGGATGCACAGAGTATTCTTTTATTTAATGTTCGTCATTATGTTTAGAATCAAATGTAAAAAGTATTATTAATTATCCATCTGTACTGCTATGGGGCTGAGGAAGGCAGATCTTTTGGCAGAATTCCAATATTGAAGAATCCGTTGTAGTCATATGAAAGATTATTAGGAAAAGGAAAAGTTCAATGAACGTTTATCGAATAGATTCACGCAAGTTTCTACAATAAGAAACACTTGAATAAAGTTTGGAAGGGAAAGATAAAAACTTTTCCGCAAAGGAATTCTGATTTTGGCAACTTGACCTCATTACAGTTTGATCAATTCGGAAGGAAGACACGAAAATAGGAATAAAAATCTACTATATATATCGTAACCAATGGGTATGGTTTGTAATAGTTACCTACATTTATTCCCGAGCTTTTCTCGCACTTGCCTTGAGAGTAAATAAAATCTACTCAACTTTTATGCTCAACTTCCATCTCTCAATACTTTCTTTCTCACTACATCATTTCGGGTTTTTTTTTCAGTTGTTTCAAGTTATTAGGGTAAATAAAAATTCACCGCATGGAAACAACTTGGGACAGTTTTGTTTATTTCGTTATCTAGTATTTTTCTTTCGTTTTTATCAAGAAATTGCCACTCATCGTAAGTGTGATTTGCATTTTGATTACTTCGTTGTTTCCAAGCGTAGAAAAAGAATAAGAATTTTAAGTTTGTATATTCAATTATTTTATCACTTGTTATGTTTGTTAGAGGTTTATTTGAGTGCTAAAATTTATTGTGAGACTCCTTTTTCCCCATCACTTAATGCTTGTCATAAGCCAATGTAATATTTATTAGTTCCTATTATCACTTATATAATTTGGGTTTAGTCTCACCAACGCAACGCCATCGTTATTCAATGCTTATAAAGTTGCTCGGATCAGCTCGCCCCGTTTCCTTTAAATCATCGTTCCTGCCACAGCCTTCATCTGTCATAAATTACTCCACATTTCTACATAACCTAACCTAACCATGAATTAATTCTGTTCCTATCCTTACTTTGTAAAACAAATTCGAACTCAAGTAATCTGGCGGAGATGCCAAATAAACTGCCAAGTAATAATTCATTGTAAGACCCACTATATTTGATTACTCTCTCCGGAGTAATGGAAATACAGATTTATTGCCATTGGTCATGACTTAAAGAAGGATAAAAAGAGTTAAAGGATTCCAGAATAGGTGCAAACCTAGAATACCCTCAGACCAAGCTAAGAGAGGGAATTAAGTCGAGAGAGATTGAGATTGAGAGATTCTACGGAAGGGGAAAAAACTGTATTTAAATCGAATATCAGTTATACGTAGTATTGCTTTGTAATGAAATGTTAATATATTAATATTTATTATACTTAAACTAATATTTATCAAATTGTTGAGGTACTATTTATTAATTCTACTCTTAAATATAATGAATGTGGTTCATTCAACGACGTAAGAGCGGAAAGCATTCTATATGTGACCAATTTTCTAATAGAAAAAAAACTATGTGCTATCGAAAAGATAAATCTTTTGTTAATAAGCTTAAGGCTGTTATATATTTTAAATAGGAACTATTAATTTATATTATTGAAACGTTTCAGCATTTTAAATGTGTCTTTAACAACAAACCAATCTCCATGAGATACCAAACAAAATGAAATTCTTAGTTTTAGGTACTTAAAACTAATAAGAGCAGAGCAACGACGGATCTTCGCCAGATAATTATGACGTGAGTTTTGTTCAGAAAGTAAAATAGTAAAAAAAAAACCTATGGAAGATATATAACTGGAATAGTCTAGAAGGGAGAGTTGCTGGAACTATAGAGAACAGCACGACGCACGGCTTTCAGAAACCTCCACAACACTAGGAAGAATCCGGAGAATATGTCATTTATTGGGTATTTAAGTGTGAATTGGTGTGAGGGAAGTTGGTAATATTTCGGATTTGGGGTGCACGGTAGGTGTCGCTGTTAGTAGGCTACACTTTTGGGCTACAACATATCTCTTATGACGTCAGACGGTAGCTTCAGATGTGACCAATCACGGCGTTATATTTTTTTGTTGTTTTGGGGATTTGTAACTTTTAGTCTGTATTATTTACTAAATATCTGCGCCTCTGCACGTTTATATTTTTTTCTAAGTTAAGTAAGGTTTCTTGATGTCTTACAATTGTTGTTTTTTTCGTATTTTTTGTTTCGCAGTGAACGATAACAGCTTCTTACTGGCAACGTCGTAGCTATAAATAGAACCCGCTTAGCATTTGTTTCTCTTTGGTTATGGCTTTTTCGTGTTCTAGTTGTGCTTCTTCGTTATTTGAATTCGGGTTTATTTTGCATGTCCGCGAAAAACTTTTAGATTATTTAGAGGCGCATAAACTAATCAAGAAACCTATAAAAGTAAGTATTGTTTGTCATTAGGTTAGGTTTTTCTGCCAGTAAAAAGCTGTTGGGGAAAAAACCCAGTAAATTCAAGGGGACTGCTCGTGGGAGAGATATCATTGCGGGCGAACCACCCTGCGATGATCCTGAGTTTCAATAAATTTTGGGGGGGCGCAGCCACCCAGTATATACTGATATACCAAAAAATATAACGCCGTAATTGTTCACATCTGACGCTACCATCTGACGTCATAAGACATATATTGTAGCCTATAAACAGCGCCACCTACCGTGCGCCCCGAAACTGAAGTGTTACCGTGAAGTCTTCTTTTATGAAATCCCTGTCACTTGCGTGTATCTGATATAAGAAGAATACCCATATAATCTTCCGGTGTTGAAAAAGACAACTAAGCCCCCATATGGATCGCTGGCTAAGGAAACCACGCTTCACAAGTTTGTCCTGCGAGCGCAAAACACAATGAGTGGGATTGATGTACGCCAACCCACTATGTGAGGGAGCGATTAATGATAATAATGAAATTGGTTTCAACCTCAAAATTAACAGGTCATATTGGTCATCTAAATGCCGATACCACATAATCCAAAACGTATTCCCTCACCTCGCTCCTTCCAACACAAAAATCAGTGAGCCATCAATCAAAGATAGGAATGTAATCGAACTATTAGGTCATGAATTCCTTGAATCTTAAAATAAAATTCGCAGCGTGGAGGTTTGGCTGTCCTGAGAGGAACATATCTCTAGTGAAAGGGAGATTTTTTAACAGCGCACATCTTGCATAATGATACGAGAAAGGAAACTAAATAGTACCTCCACTTCCAAACTTCATTCACTCTATTATCAATGCATACGCCATCTACCTGCTAAACTTCTTGAATTCCTCTCTAATGGATTAAATAAAGTTATAAAGTGCTCTGGATATTGAGTTTCCTCTTGTGTGTAGGCGACGTTGTGAGGCCATTAATTCTTCAAGGAAATTACAGGGGTTGTGTACACTAATTAAAATACTGTTTATTTCATTCAGAACGCTCCAATTAGTTTCCTCTTTGTTGCTATTCTCCATATATTTACTTCATTAATATAATATGTTTGCGTGAGTGCTTTATTGATGGAATGTTCGTGTTAGCAGCATCTGGAAGCTACAAAATATATTTGGCTAAAACTCCTAAATTTAATTTCCCGAAATTTTCGTCAGACGAAATGAGAAATAAAGACCCAAAGAAACTAAGCAAATCGTCGAGCAACCAAAGCCACTTTCATAATAAGAAGGTTCAACACAAGAAGTACACCAAATAGGCTGTATGCTGTTGGGTGTATTTTTAAGTTGTTGGATGTAAGTTATGCGATGTAGGCTTTATGATGTAAAATATATGCTGTTAGCTCTAATTTGTACGTTGTTGTCAGTTGTATGTCCAAAGTTATATGTTGTATGCTGCAGGCTCTAGGATGTTTGCTGTAATCTGTACGCTGTATGGCTAAATGTTGTTATCGCTTTTTTCTAGATTTTGGGGTGTAAGCTGTGTGCCGTAAAAGGTATTTTGTAAACTGTATTATGTATTTTGTAACATATAACTTTAAGCAGTATGGTGTAATAGTGAGAAGGGTATTAAAGGCTGTCTAAAAATAAGAAGAGAAGGAGAGAGTAAAATAGAAGCAGAGAGAGAGAAAGAGAGATAGAGATATAGAGATGGATAAAGAGAGAGAGAGAATTGAGAGAGAGAGAGAGGTAAAGAAGTTATGTGGAGAACTGAAGGAGAGAGAAGTGAGAGAGAGAAAAGTGAGTGAGAGAGAGAAAAGGAGAGTGAGGAGGAAGTGTAACAGAGAATTGAGAGAGACACAAGGAATTTTAGCTGAATTGAAAGTTTTTAATTTTGGAATGGGCGTAGGAAAAATATTATAGTAGAGATGACTAAAAAATGATATTACTATGAACTAACCCAATAATTTTGAGATGATAAAAAACTTACAACCTCTACCACTTTTTTACATCGTGGTCATTGCACATCGACGCCATTAAACCTAACTACCATCTATTACCCCTTTTACAATGATTTATGAAACACAAAACCACGAAAAAGAGAGAAAATAAATATTCGTATAAAATAATGGGAGTAATAATAGGGAATAGAGTAGTAATAGTGTGGATTAACTCCATTATCTTTATTATACAGAAAAAAAGAATGAATAGCCGTGATGAAGTATAGGACCCCTCCCCCCCACTCTTTCACAAGAGCTATTAATTTCAATACAAACAAATATATCGATACCGTATCCTAATTATAGAATATATATGTAGATTATCGACTAAAATGTGAACAATTAAAAATAATCAATAATAGCAGAGTATATCTTACCCTTGTACATTATATCTTAGCATAGTATAGCCTAGCCTAGAATAGCCTAACATAGTATAGCCTATTCTAGGCTTGCCTAGCAGAGTATAGCATATTATTGCCTAGTATAGTCTAGTAGAGTATCGGCCGAATAGTTATGATGTTATTGCCAAAACAAAATAATTCCCGGGCTAACCTTGAGAAGACTGTGGCAATTAAAACATTCGAAAGGGAATGTAAAACAACATAAAAGTTACAAATTTCGCTTGAATCGGCCGAATAGTTATGATGTTATTGCCAAAAGGAAATATCCCAGGCTAACCTTGCGAGGACTTTGGCAATTATATCATTCGAAAGAGGATGTAAAACAACATAAAGTTTTAAAATATTGTTAGAATTGGCCGACTAGTTATGATGTTATTACCCAAAAAAGAAAAAAAAAGAAAAACGGACAAGACTGACCGACCGGCCGACATAGTAAGATGTAGAGTCGCTAACGACTAGACTCGCACGCGACTAAAAAGAACTAACTTCAAATTTATGCAGATATTCGGAAATAGTTGTAAAAAATGAAGTAAATATATGGACACTCATATGGAAATATACCTAACTTAAGTAGCAACAAAGAGGAAACTAATTGGAGCGTTCTGAATGAAATAAAAAGTATTTTAATTAGTGTACACAACCAACGTAATTTCCTTGAAGAATTAATGGCCTCACAACGTCGCCTACACACAAGAGGAAACTCAATATCCAGAGCACTTTATAACTTTATTTAATCCATTAGAGAGGAATTCAAGAAGTGTAGCAGGTAGATGGCGTATGCATTGATAATAGAGTGAATGAAGCTTGGAAGTGGACGTACTATTTAGTTTCCTGTCTCGTATCAGTATGCAAGATGTGCGCTGTTAAACAAAATCTCCCTTTCAATAGAGATAAAACGAATGAACTAAATTAACATTTAAAGTACTCGGGAGTTTGGATGTGGTTGATAACGACTTTTAATTTCCCTTAGTTACTACCACTAATAGACAGAAAATGAATGAATGCAAATTGCATACACCGAGTTGGCAAAATTGCGAGGAATATTTCATATGTAATCGGAAATGCAATTTTAGTTTAAACTTTCACACCATAGATGGCCTTCTATGTGCATATTGAGACTTAGTAGGGAAGAAATACTTGACGATGAATTTTATAGAAATTAATTAGAGAATTACGAACCAAAAAAGACCCTAAGGTCTACTCGTGGCTAGTTCAAGATATAAAGAAAATAATTATAGAAGCTAGAGGTGAAGGAGAGGTAAAAGGAAGAATGGGTATAACGTTTCTTATTCTGTAGGAAAGTTTTATTTTAAAATACAACTTATCTATTCAATTCTTAAGCATGATGATTGTACTGCTTTCAATATACTTCTTATGAAAGTTATTCTAAGTTTGTCTTATTTTATAAGAAAAGAAATGTTGTGCTATCAAAGTGTTAAATTTTTTGTTTACTTGTTCAAAACAGTCATTTCTAGTTTCCGTTCTGTGATCTAGCTCGAATATTGAGTCAAATATACCTCTAGCTTAAAAATTGAGTCAACAAATAATGAGTCAAAATACTAAACTGGTGTATTATATCAATACACCCGTTTAGTATTTTAAAGACTGAAAAGTTGAACGGGCAGATTCTGATCATTCCTTGAAAGTAAAGTGAGTTGTCTCAGCCTATCTTCGAACGAGCTATATATTTTTAACTTCAGGAATTAATTTCGTCTCTCCTCTCTGGATGCGTTCCAATATGGTAATATCCTATTGCATATGAAGACCAAAATTGCATCTCCGAAAAATGGGCCCCAAATTTTGATAGGTTACCTTTATTATTTATTTTGTCGGAATTAAATGAAACTTCAGTTATAACTAGTTTATTGTGTTTGCAACATTAAATTCAAACATTGTAGCTTTTGGCTTTTTTTTTCTTTATTCTAGAGCATGTGTTCGAGGTGAGCTCCATTTGGCTCCTTTCAAGACGTCGTTACAAACAGACCGAAGGATGGCTCTTATCTCATCACTGATGGCTTCTTGAGTTCAATTATAGTCCTGGGTCTTCTAGAGTACACTAGTTTTTTTAGATAGCACCAGAGGAAGAAATATGGGGAAAAGGTCTGGGCTATGAGGTGTCTACTCAAAATCAGTCTTGAGACTGATCACACAGCCTCCAAAGTTCTCTTTAACCAATCTTGAGACAGGTTTGAGATGTCAGAGCTTTCTTGCAGGAACCAAAACTTTCTCATAAGCAACGGATAGGGGGTTTGTAGCTCACTCTTAAGGGTTTTGAGGACATCAATATACTTTTCTTTGGTGATTGACACTGTCACGCAAGATTCCTTGAAGAATAATGGTCCGATGATGCCTCTGGCTAAGATGACAGCCCATAATGTGCACTTAGAAGAGTATAGGGGCTTGGTGGCTACTTAACCCACATTTGCGTTAAGTTTAAATGATAAGTCATGTTTTAAAGAAAAAGATCGGAATGGATATAGAATTTTTCGTGAATTTCCAGATAGAAATTGGACTCGTAAGAAGTGTTTATAACTTAAATAAAGAGATAAAAAATACTGGTTTCATAGATCGAAAGAAAGGTAGTGGCGGATATAATAAATCTGCTACGACAGAGAATAAAATGATTGAAGTAGAAGAATTTGTTTTATTTCATGAGGAAAAATCTGGAACCCACCAATCCCAAAGGAAGATCTCCAGTGGATTAGGTATTTCCCATTCTTCTGTGCAATAGATTTTAAAACGACGAAAATTAATAGCTTATAAAAGAATGCGAATTTCCGTCGTGATATTAATATAAGACAACGTTGAAAGACACGTTGTGAATTGCTCTACGATCGCTATTCATCTCAAGGTACAAGAAATTTTTCTGATTACCGACAAAAAGATTTCACTTTGGAAGTTCCAACAAATAGGACATTCATCTACCTCGCCTTCATCATAAAATCTTTATAATTTAGCAAAAAAAACAATGGTTTCTGCCGGAGAGTCATGGAATGGTAAAACACGAATCCATTTATGGATACACAACAAAATCCAAAGTTTATTCAGAAAATTACATCGAACTCCTACAATCTATCGGCCTGCTTCCTGATTGCCATGAGCTCCATCCTAGAGGAGACTTTATTTTTCAGCAAGATGGTGCGCTCTATCATACTAGCAAAAGAACACAAATTTTTAGAAGAAAATTGTCGTCATTTAACAAAAAATTAACGAGTATTTGTTATTACAAACTTTATTAGGAACGACACTATTAAAAGAGTACAAGATTTATTTGAGCAACCTTTTCCTGATAGGCATCCATCAAGCAAGCCCGCTATTAGTAAAAGTATCCAGAAGTACCAATAGGAAGAAACAGGCTTAAATATAAACAAAGGTCGTTCGGCTCGTACGAAAATCATAAGAGCAGCAGAAAATATTGAAAATGTTCGGATGGAACTTCCTATAAACCCAAAAGTATCAATCAGAAACACTGGCTGGCAATTAGCAAGGTCAACATTTAACCGTATTGTTAAATAGTTACTTAAAATGACATCCTTATAAGATGCATGATAGGCACAAACTTCTTGAAACTGATTTTCCTCGTCGTACAAAATTTTCAGAATAGCTTCTCTCTCAACCCCCTCGTTTCTTGGACAAAATTGCGATTGGTGTCGAGGCAACCATTTTAATGAATGGGAAGGTAAATTGCCATAATATTCGATGGTATACACCACTGAACAATCCCCAAGAATTCAACTTTGAAAGACGTATTTGTCAGCAGAAAGTGACTGCGGATCAGGATATGTGGGAATGGCCATCTCATCGACCCATTATTTTACCACAATAATTTCACTGGATTTGCCTGCCTGAATATGATCAACGAACGGATTATCCCAGTACTCTTTTGTATTTACTGCAATCAGTTCAATAGGTTTGTGTAAATTCAGAATGGAGCCCCAAGTCATAGAGTGCTTGTTGTAAGAGAATGTCTGAGAGAACATTTGAGTAATCGCATTGTGACATCTACAGAGTAAAGTGTATTCTACTCCCAGTAAAACATGAACCAATAATAATATAGTGTCGGAAGGGAAGTCAATTTACTTAAGAAAAATCAACATTTGGTGATAAGAGTTTTGCAATCAATGCGATCAAAGGCGCAAGAGTACTTAGAAAGAAATGAAAAACATGTAGAAGGAAGAAGAGCATGGAAAATGTAAAAATTACATTTGTATTACTCATTTATAGAGGTGTTTCCTTAAACTAGTTAACAATGATTTTGCTACTTGGGCATTAGCTTGTGATTTATACTAAATAGAGTATGCTGATTCCGAATTTGTAATCAGAATTGATCTCGCCCGTAAGATTTCTGAGTTACACACAGACACTTTAGTTACACATATGGGCAGTGTTATTTCGGCTACCATAGTGAGAGGATGTGTTGTGTGTGTTTGGTTCCTGCGTTACACTCCTGCTTTATCACGTTGTCAAATTAAGCCATTATAGTAGTGGTGTTGAAACGGTATTTACATACAGTGATTAATTGCATTTTTCTGTCAGATTTATCTCTCAGTTAATTTGTAAATGAAATAAGATTATACAAAAGTATATAACAAGATATATACAAAATAAGTTGAAAACAGGAATCGGCGAGGATGTATAAATAGCCCAGACAACTTTTGTTATATCTGTGGAAGATATACTCCAAGCAACCAGCGGAAAAAATTAGCTAAATGAGTGAAAACTGTATACAATTATTATTTGGGTTGTAAAGTTGGTGACCAAGACAAGCGCTGGGCACCTCACAAATCTTGTACGGTGTGTTATACGGGGCTCACACAGTGGTTAAATTGCTAACCACTGTGGCGTGAGCCAACAAATCAGGTTTTTGATTGCTACTTTTGTATCACAAATATTGCGGGATTCTCAAATAGGAACAAGTCAAAAATTGTATATCCAGATTGTAAGTCAGCTATGAAACCAGTGCCCCATAATATGGAGATCCCAATCCCAGTTCTTCCATCAACTAGTGCAGTTAAAGAAGATGATTCATCGCCTGAAGAGAAGGATAACAGTGACAATGAAATCTATGAGGAAGATTCTAAGGAAAAGGAGATCCAGTTGATAAATCAAGAAAGATTGAATGATTTGATGAGGGATTTGTCATTGTCAAAGAAGAAAACAGGACTGTTGGGCTCCAGAGTTCAGCAATGGAATCTTCTAGTGGACGGTGTAAAAATATCTACTTTCCGTAAACGCCATGATACCTTAGCTGCTTTCTATAAAGAAGAAGATGGTGCTTGTTTCTGTACTGTTCTTAATGGCCTCATGAATCATTTCGGAAACGAGCATCTACCTGATAAATGGAGACTATTCATCGATGCAAGCACTGCTAGACTCAAAGCTGTGTTGCTACACAATGGTAACAAAAAACTTCAATTCCTCTTGCACTTATTGTTGGGATGATAGAGACATATGACTCAATGAAATTTATTTTGGAAGGTGTTCATTACTCGCATCATAAGTGGAATATCTGTGGTGATCTAAAGGTAATTTCTTTACTTCTTGGACTGCAGCTAGGATATACAATGAATATGTGCTTCTTATGCCTATGGAATAGCCGTGACGACAGGAATCATTATATTGTCAAAAGGTGTCCCGAAAGAGAATACATAGTTGGCCGATACAATTTGAAGCACATGCCTTTGGTAAATCGACAGAAGATCTACCTTCCACTACTTCATACCAAACTTGGCCTTATCAAGAATTCTGCTAAAGCAATGACCCAATATTCTGATAAATTTCAGTATCTCAAAGAGAAATTTGGTGCAAAGAAAACCGATCCCAAACTTAAAGCTGGCATTTTTGTAGGGCCGGAGATCAGAGAATTGAAACGTGACAGGGAGATCAGACATAAACTAACTCCACTTAAGTTGGCAACATGGGATTCATTTGTCCATGTAGTGTAGAACTTCTTTGGTAATCATAGAGTTGAAAACTATGAAGAACTAGCAGACAACATGTTAGAGGCCTATCAACGAATGGGGCGTCGGGAGTCTCTTAAGATGCATTTCTGCATTCGCATCTAGATTTCTTTCCATCTAATATGGGTGATATTAGTGACGAACATGGGAAAAGGTTCCACCGAGATATCGCAATGATGGAAAGTAGGTATCAAGGCCGCTTCAACGAAAATATGAATGGTTACTACTACTGGTTCCTACAACGGGAGGATCCTATATCCACGTACAAGCGCAAGAACAAGAGTCTCAAAAATCTTTGAAGAAATTTATAGTTAGGTGAGTACTACCTCTTTTATATGTAATACATATCTTGTCTGGGTCTGCAAAAGATGCACATAATGCCAAATAGGGTGACCCGATTTCAAACCTTTGCCCAGAAACGTCTCATTCTTCTCAAACTCGTAATAATTATATCATTAATTGATCCAAGGTGACAAAGTGAACCATATAGCCTAGTTGCATAACTCAGGAACCTTACGTGCTAGGACAAATCCGAGAATAGATTTGGAATCAGCGCACCAAAATTCGTTAGTTACAATAACATTTACTCAAATAACAGAGACAAAGTTAATCTTCAACTTCGGATTTTCATTAATCAACTTCTTTGCGGAATACCTTTTTTTCCCTTCACTAAAATCTTTTGTCTATCAATATCCTTAAATCAAATCAAAATTAATTAACACAATCAAAAGATAAATAGTTGATTAATAAAACAAATTTTAACAACAAGGAGTAACAACAACAAGGAAAGAAGGTACCCTAGGAGACCTTACGGTCCATTCAAAGAGGGTACCTTTGGACTAGCAATCGAGCGGGCACAAGGCTGCTCAATTGTTTTGCGTCCCTAAACGGCCACTTTTCAAGACTTTGTCTAGTCTTGACTTGAACTGGTCAACAGATTCACTGTTGACAACTTCCACTGGAAGTGCGTTCCACATACCGCAGATACTGTAAGTGAAAAAATTTCCACACAGATTGCGGTTGTAACGCTTCAGTTCAAGTTTGAAGCCGTGATTGCGCGTTCTGTTCTCACTCAGTGTGAAAATATCCCGGTAGTCAACATTGTCGAACCCTCGAAGTATTTTGAAAACCTCGATGAGCTGACCACGCTGTCTACGGGTTTCCAGCGAGAACAGATCTAATTCCCTTAGTCTATCCTCATAACTTTTATGTCGGATAGAGGGAATCAGCTTGGTTGCCCTGGCTTGTACGCGTTCCAATCTCGCGATGTCCTTTCGCAATGAAGGACTCCAAAATTGTACGGCATACTCCAGGTGCGGTCGGACAAGTGAGTTGTACAGGCACAGTACAATCTCCTGGTTCCGATAACCAAACTGGCGCTTAATATAGCCTAGAATCCTTTGGGCCTTTTTCTCCGCCTCAATGCACTGTTTCGAGAACTTGAGGTCACTAGTGATAGTAACACTCAAGTCCTTCTCAGTGTCACTCGATTCAAGAGCAGTGCCCTTAAGGATATACTGAGATTGGGGGTTTCTGTGGCCGATATGTATCACTTTGCATTTGCCCACGTTAAAAGGCATTTGCCACGTGTCCGACCACTCCCCAATCTTCCCAAGATCTTCCTGCAGGCGGGCAGTATTTCCATCCTTTGCAACGTTCATACCCAGCTTGGTATCGTCGGCAAATTTGGAAATCTTGGCAACCATGTCACCGTCCATGTCGTTGACGTAGATGATGAATAGTAGTGGTCCCAGGACAGAACCTTGAGGCACCCCGCTAGTAACGGGCACCCACTCAGAAGACTGTCCATTTACCACCACCCGTTGCCGTCTGCCACTTAACCAGTTCTCGATCCAGCCGGCTACCTTTCCGTCTATGCCAAGCGCTCGCACTTTCCAGAGAAGGCGGCGGTGTGGTACCTTATCAAAGGTTTTCTGAAAGTCTAGGTAGACCACATCCACCGCCTTGTCCCGATCGTGCTCACTGAAAACGAAGTGGAAGAATTCTACAAGGTTCGTCAGGCATGACCGTTGCCTTCGGAAGCCGTGCTGGGAACTCCTCAGTAGCAGGTTTGACTCTAAATACGACGTCACTTTGTCCACCATGATGCTTTCCATGAGTTTACCGACTATCGAAGTCAGACTGATAGATCGGTAGTTCGACGGTTGGCTACGGTCTCCTTTCTTGAAGATCGGAGTCACCTCCGCCTCACGCCAGTCTCTAGGACCGCATTTGGTCCGGATTGACATGTTAAAGATAGCGCACAGATGTCGTGATACCTTATCGCACACTTCCCTTAACACTTTAGGTAAAAACCCGTCCGGTCCAGGGGACTTATTCGTCTTTAGGTCAGCGATCTTTTTCTTTATTTCTCCTTCGGTGAAGTCCATTGCCTCCAGCTTTTCCCCCGAGTAGGAATCCGTCGGCTGGGGAATGGGACCACACTCTTCAGTAAACAATGAAGAGAAGTAGTCGTTGAGGAGGTTGGCATTTTCTGCATCTGAATGCTTTAATGTCCCCTCCTCATTCCTCAAAGGGCCAATCGTTCGACGGATTGGTTTATGGCTGTTCACATATCCAAAAATCTCCTTGGGATTCTCTTCACAGAGTCTCGCCACTCGGAGTTCCTCAGACCGCTTAGCCGCCCTTATGCTGGACTTCACTCTCCTGGCTAGCCTCCGGTATTCGTCAAAGTCACCCGAGATCTTCGATTGCCGGTACACATTTCTCTTCTCCCTAAGCAGTTGCCCAATTTCTCGATTAAACCACTTTGGTTGAACAGAAGACCGACGGGGGCATTTCAGAGGGATAAAACGCGATTGAAGACTCATGAATGTGGTTTTGAAACTGTTCCAAGAGTCTTCAACAGCATTTCACTCCTCTAGCCTCGCGTCAGTCAGTCCCGCGAGTAGACCTGCAAAGTCTGCTCTTCTCAAATCCAGTTTCCTTGATTTACTAGTTTCAGGCTCTGCCTTGGGGACTTTGACTACAAATCTAATTAGTCGGTGGTCACTGCCACCGAGCTCTTCGCCAACAGAGAGGTCCTCAACGATGTCATCCTCAGAGGTGAAAACCAAGTCGAGGATATTGTCTCCTCTCGTTGGCTCTCTCACCCATTAAGTGAGGAACTCGTTGTTCGTGAACTCCAGGAGTAGTGCGTTCTCGCCACAGTGTTCTCTGGTTTCCCAGTCAACTTGTGTGTTGAAATCACCCATGACGATACACACTCTGTCTTTCACAAGTTCTCCTAGTAGCTGGTACAGATCTCTGTCCTTTTCAACGAGTTGGGCAGGAGGTCTATAAAGCACCAGGGTCCTGTATTTGGCAGGACCTATCTCTAGGTCAACACCTAGTAGTTCATGGTCGGATACGATGTTGCAATCCGTCGAGTTGAGAGTATCCTTGACATACAACATCACACCGCCACCCTCTCTGTCTGGCCTATCTTTCAAGAAGAGCTGGTAACCGGGAATCGTGAATTCACCTTCAAAATCTCGGCTTGAGGTTTTAATCCACGACTCCGTTATGGCCACCATCTCCGGTTCTTCTGTTGCTACGAGGCCACGAAGTTCTAGAAACTTGTTTCTGATAGACCTCGCATTAAACAGAAGAACTTTTAGGGAGTCCCCGACTGTAGGACTCCCTACGCTCTTCCGTTTCCCGCTTTCTTTCTCTGTGGCGGGATCACTCCACTCTTTGTGACTTCAGAAAAGGTCGTTCCTGGAGTAACACGGGTGTACTGGCGTACGTCCTCCTTTACTCGGGGTCTGACACTTCTTTGGGTCCGCTCCACAACATCCTGGATCATGTTTGCGAGTGAAGCTTTCCCTTTAAAGGAAAGATGCACTCCGTCCCTTTTGTACAGGTCATTTCTCCCGTAAAAGGTGCGGTAGGGGTCTACAAAAAAGACTCCTTCCGCTGTACAAAGATCTCCCAGGCGTTGGTTTATGGAGACGTTCCTCGCGTGAGCATTGCGGGATGGACCTCATCTTGGGAGTATCCCGACCACGACACGTCTGCGGGTTTTTAGCCCACAGTCGTCAACTCCTCCCATAACCGTGGTCAGGATCTTCCCGCTGGCGCCTACATTGCCTCCTCGTAGGTAGAGATCGTTGCCACTTGCCATGAGGGCAACTACTGAGTTCTCAGAGATGTGAGATTTCTCAGCCTCCACCCTTATTTCTCCGTTCCCCTTTCCTGGAAGGCAGCTTACCTTCACACTGGTGCGAAGGCGGGCCGCTAGCAAGGGTTGTAGATCCCGCGCTTGGGAGTCACCGATCACGATGACCCTCGCGCATTTGGGTTCAGAGGACAGAGGCTTCCCTTTCAGTATGGGCTCTTTCGATTCCTCTTTCTTCCCCACTTTTTGGGGGTTTTTCTTCTTTTTCTTCTTCGTTTTTTCTTCCGTTTCTACTTTCTCTTCTGTTTTTCCTTTCTTACTCTTCCTTTTCTTCTTTTTGACGCCCTGAGTAACCCCAGCAGCTGCTGGCTCTGGGACGTCGGATGGTTTTCCTATCTCTATCGACGCGGTGCATGAGGGCCCAACAGAGGAGCCATCCGCGTCGTTGGGAGTTTCTTGTTGCTGTTGCTGTCCATTGGTGGCTTTAATCTCTGAAATGATGGCTTCGAGATGACGGATTTGAGTCACATGCTCAGACTCGAGGATTTTCACCTTTTCTTCCAGCCGTCGTGTTTTTTCCTCAGAAGATTTAAAAAGTTCCTTAAGCTCCTGAAGTTCTGCCCTAAGGACGCAGTCCGTGCAGATACTTCCAGGGTGGCATTTTGAAAACACCCCTCCGGAAAATCTACGCACCACTTGTCCTTTTGGCATGTCGACCAGGTATACTTTAACGCACCAGGTCCTTTCTTTCCAGTCATGCTGAACACTTTATAACTCTGAATACTTTGTGACCACTCAATAAAAAAGAAAGGGGGTGGTGAGTTCGCCCCGCGTGAGTCGCTCCCGCCTAAACATATATAATAGTTTTAAAATAAATCTAATTCAAGGTTCGGTTAACTTTTTTGTGGGCTACCCTCTATATAAAATGTATCTCTCTCTTCTTTATCCTTCCTTTTTTCTCCCGTGTGTATCTCTCAATTCTCTGTCACACTTCTCTCTCACTTTCCTTTTCTCTCTCTTACTCACCTTTCTCTCTCTCTCCCTTAGTTCTCCACATCACTTCTTTACCTCTCTCTCTTCCATCTCTATGTCTTTCTCTTTCTCTTTCTCGGCTTCTATTTTACTCTCTCCTTCTCTTCTTATTTTTAGACAGCCTTTAATACCCTTCTCACTATTACACCATACTGCTTAAAGTTATATGTTACAAAATACATAATACAGCTTACAAAATACCTTTTACGGCACACAGCTTACACCCGTAAAATCTAGAGGAAAGCGATAACAAGATTTAGCCATACAGCGTACAGATTACAGCAAACATCCTAGAGCCTGCAGCATACAACATATAACTTTGGACATACAACTCACAACAACGTGCAACTTAGAGCTAACAGCATATATTTTACATCTACCCCATCTATCTTTATTATTTCATCTCGCCCCTTATTCTCTCACCTGGTTAGACTGAAAGCATCGTTCCCCCCCAAGATACAATTTGATAACAGTAGTAGACTGACCAATTGGACAGAATAGAGTTGAACAGGCTCGTGACCACACCACATCCTCTCATAAACAACTGACAGAGCCTTCGGTTTGCTCATGTAATTTAGGTTCTTAAAGGTTTCTTGATCAAAGCAAGCAGATCCGAGGCTTTTCTTAGTGTCAATGGTCCCTCCCTGATGGTGGCTCCGATGAGCCCCCCTCCCCCCGCCCTTCAAATATTGCCCCTACGAATGACTTCCAGAAATGACTGCTTCTACTTGTTCAAGTGACACACCCCACACTTGAGCACATTCAGAGTTAAGCCACCTGTTTCTGGCTCCACCTAACCTTTTATCATTATACAGGGTATCCATAAAGTCTGCACGCAAAGGTAAAATGAATATTTAAAAAGAAATAACTAGTTTTATTGAATTTGAACTATATTTTATTTAATTGGACTATTAATAAATAACATCTGATTTCCACGACTTGTGATGCAAAGTTCAATGAGCTTTGCGAGATTCACCCAATGAACGCGATGCATAATTCCGAATTTCCGTCAACATGAGCGCATTTATTTATGAGGCGCTGTTCTGATGAACGAGGAAACCACAGTCTTTCGAGAGCCCCTTTCTCCACTCATCTTTTCCTCAACCATTCTGATTCTTTTCTTCATCTTTTATTCCCAGTACATCACACACGCTTTCACGAGTGAACAAAATAAGTGATCAACACTCAAATGTGTATAATTAAAATCTGCCAAAGATTAAAAGTTTCCCCATTAGGTCCGGACTACAGGAAGTCCAGTAAATAAGGGCCCACCTACTAATTCTTAATTTGTAAGCATTTAATTTGATCTAAAAATAAATATATATATTTTATAAAGAACCAAAATTCAAATTTAATATAGTATCTTTTCCAAGTCATATCTTTTCAATGCCTCCCATCAAGCCTAGAATAGCGATGTGCCCTTATGCGCTCGTATGGCATCAGTACGAACGCCTGAGAGACAATTGATTAGTTTCATGCTCGCGACTCTCTAAGTTACTATGTCTGTCCGTAGGTACGTCGGTTAGATGGTAACCATTTTACTTTGCAATGGGTTTTTTGGTAATAACATCGTAATTCTTCAGCCAATTCTAACGAATCATATTATACATTCTCTTTCGAATCATATTATTACCAAGGTTCTCGCAAATTTAATCCAGGAATTATTTAAAGTTTTAAAGGTCAGAACAATTGAGAGCACGTGACTTAGGTCTGTTTATCTTGTTTTTGATCATAGCTCACATTAAATCTTGATTAAGTTGTAGCCTACATATATATAAATATGCATATGTAGGCGGTTAGTATAGCGATGTGTAGCTTACCTTTCCTCTCCCTTGGCCAAGCCTGGAGACGCTCTTCCCCAACGTCATGAAAGAGTGTATCTAATAAACCAATCTACTTGGCGTCGAGGAAGAGCGCCCCCCAGGCTCAACCGATGCCGTGTGAAGTTACTCGTTGCCATAGTAACCGCATGCCATCAATGCGCACATCGAAATTTCCGTTACTACGCACATGTATGTTTTTCTTCAAGGACAAATCTTCACAAATTATTGACTTTTTTTTAATTGTTCACATTTTAGTCGATAGTCTACATATATATTCTATAATTAGGATACGGTATCGATATATTTCTTTGTATTGAAATTAATAGCTGTTGTGAAAGAGTGGGAGTTTTTTTCCAAAACTTCATCACGGCTATTCATTCTCTTTTTTCTGTATAATAAAGATAATGGAGTTAATCCACGCTATTACTACTCTATTCCCTATTATTACTCCCATTATTTTATACGAATATTTATTTTCTCTCTTTTTCGTGGTTTTGTGTTTCATAAATCATTTTAAAAGGGGTAGGAGATGGTTTAATGGCGTCGATGTGCAATGACCACGATGTAAAAAAGTGGTAGAGTGGGTGCATGTAAGGGAGGACGATAGGGTGTGTGGGTAGATAGAGAAAATAGAGAAGCGGAGAAAAGAGAAAGAAGTGTGGTAGGGTGCAAAGAGATGCCTAGAGCCTGGTGATCAGACCTATCACTTTTATTATTTTTTTGGTAGCGTGTATTCTTTGTTGTTACTGTAGATTTGTAATAATTATAAATAATTATTTATGGCGTTCAAGCCATTCGTCTTAACAACTTTTAGTTTAATTTTGTGTGTTATGCATTACTTATATGTTTGTGTTTTGTTATTACATTTTTGGTGCGTGCTTATTGTTGTTGGTATCATTTGTATTCGTGTGTGTTTTAGTCTTTTTGTTTCTTCATTTTTGGTAGGGTTCTTGTCGTAATCGGGTTTTTTTCACAATCTTGGTTTAAAGGTGTCTTCATCGGTGGGTGGTTGTCGTAGTTTTGAGGTTCTTGTCTTGTTCGGTTTACTTCTTCTTCTTTATAGGTTTTACATCTCATTATGTATAGAACGGCACTTCGTCCCCACCAGCCACTCGGTTGGCGGAGCTGGGAAATCTGCCGCGACAGTCAGCTCTTCTGTTCTGGTTAATCATCTGGGTGATTTCATCACTCAGTTCCAGATTAACCAGATCCTGCATTTTCCGGGTCCGTTCTTCTATTACTTTGTTAATGGGAATTATCCCCGCCTCTATGTGCAGATCTTCTTGCCGTCTTCTTTATTGCCTGCGTGTACCAGTGATTAGGTACATGCATTTATTTTGCACTACTTGAAGTCGCCTCTTTTGTGTTTTTGAGACACATGAGAGGGTGGAGTCGGGGTAATGCAACGTAGATCTTACAAGGGCATTGTAGATCTTCTTCTTGTTGCTTTCACGTAGATTTTTAAATGTATATAGAGTTCTGACAGCGGCCGAGGCTCGAGAAATTCTTTCTCCGACGTGCTTCTTGTACCCGGTAGAGGTGATTTTCATACCGAATACATTGCATTCGTTGGTGTAGGGGTATCGCGTATCCCCCACACGCACGTCTGCCCTTAGGGTGCGTCCAATGGGGACAACCTTGAATTTCTCTTGGTTCGTTCTTATCTTCCACTGAGCCTCGTAGTTGTTCAGGTTCGCGATTTCCATCGCTATCATGCGAGCTTGCCACGGCGCATTTCTCCATGGAGATACGATTATCTGGCTGAAATCATCGGCGTACTGAATATTGAGGGAAGAGGGGTATACCGGGGCTGGGACATCCGCAGGGTATATCAAGTAAAGGGTGGGGGGCAGACACCCCCCTGCGGGAGGCCCGCAGTAAGCGGAAACTTTGGTCCTTCCGTGCACCCTAGACTGACATACGCTACTCTCTCCATGACATAGTCACAGAGAGTTCTTTCTAAGTTTTCACTTAGACTCAGCCGTAAGATCTTATACTGCATGCCCCGCTGCCACACCTTATCAAACTCCTTTGATACATCCCGACAAACGATATCCACATAACTCCTGTCCCGTTTGGCTTGGGAAAGCTTTTCCGTTATGACATTGATTGCTATTTCCGTACTTCGCTTCTTTCTAAACCCGAATTGACATGGGTTGTAGAGGAAGTTTTCTTCCAGGTGATACACCAGTCTCCCGTTGCGGATCTTCTCAAAGAGCTTCCCGCCAAATTCCAGGAGTGAAATTGGGCGGTAGCTCTCTCTCAACGTTGGGTCCTTTCTGTGCTTGGGCAAGAAGATCATCTTTGCCGTCTTGTAAGCATCTGGAAAGTACCCTGTATTCAGACATGCGTTAAAAATACGTCTCATTTCTTCGATGATGTTGGCTGGTGCCTTGTCGAAGTTTACCTTCGTAAGCCCCGATTGGCCTGGGGCTTTCTTTAGGAATGAGCGGAGTGCACCAAGGATCTCTTCTTCGGTGATCTCGGCGTCTCCGTCACGCAGTCTATCCACCTGGTGATGAGGATGCGTTCGGTGTATTTCCGTGTGAAGCTCGTCTACGATGTTGTTTTCGAACTCTATATCAAAATCTTCGTTTTCTTCTTCTGATATACTGAAGAATTTTTCCCAATAACGCCGGAGTATTACTTCTATGTTTCTCTCTTCTGTTTCAATGGATCCATCTTCTTTCTGGATTTCCATTTTCTTCTTTTTTCCAGTGATCCTCTGAGACTTTTGACTTTCTTCCAAAATTCTTTGGGAGATGTATCTTGATCGAGGCTCTCGATCGCATCGTCTCATTGTCTCTGTTGTTGTTGAGGATCAACTGGTTGAGCTCTTCCTTGATCTCTCTACTTCGTTGTAGCGAGTTAACTCATGCATTTCTGATATTCAACTCGTACATGACTCTCAATTCTCTGTAGAATTCTTTCATGTACCCAGTCCACCTGTATGAGGAGATCGTTTTATACTGGGATTTAGGGATGCAAGCCCTATCTGCATTCATAAAATGTTCGTTGAGGTCGTCGAGTGCCTCGTCTATCTCCTCGAGAATTGCCTCGTCCAGATTTGATGGGCGATAGGCCTCGAGGAGACCCGCGTACCGTGCCCAGTTTGCTCTCCTGTAGTCTTTTCTGACTGGAGTTGGGACTTGTATAGGGTTCCTGTTGATGGTAAGTAGGATCCATATATGATCCCTACATGGTACCTGGACTGGTTCCATGTAGTAATTGAACGTCAGCTGACGATTAGCCAGACAAATGTCTGGTTTTGTGGCACTTCTTCCTCGAGTATAGGTTAGGAAGTCCGGGCCTATTCTATGGACCATATTTCGGTCCAACATAGTATCCAGGCACCTTCCATTTCCATTGAAGGTCCAGTACCCAGATTCCCGACATCTGGCATTAAGATCCCCCAATAATATGGTGGGGGTCCTTCTGCCAATTAGGCCAGAGAGAGAATGGATTGGCAAATATTCTCGTCTCGGCGGCTGGTACCCGGTGGCGATGACCAGCTTTCTTATATCGAGTTCAACCTCTATTGCAAGATAGGATTCTTCCAGGTTTCTTATTGGTTTATACTTGATCCCTCTTTTGATGGCGATGGCGGCACCGTCGTACCGCTCTTGAGAGTAATTCGTGATTAACACGTCGTAGTTCCAGATCTTCATTTCGGAACTACAAGTGTCAATCCCATGTTTAGAAATCAAGATGACATCTGCATCAATCTCCCTGAACAAATTTCCGTAGAGAGTTCTTTTCGCTGTCCAGCCGTTGGTATTAAATTCCATGATTCTTAGTGAGTTCCGTTCCATTGTGAGATGTATTTACCTGTGTTTCTTCTTCGTCTTTTTGCTTTTCGTGGCCTTTGGGGCGGGTCTGGAGTGCCCAAGCTTTTCTTTCTTCGGGGGAGGACTAGGAGTCTTTGACCGACTCTTCGTCACTCTTGTGCGAGTGCATGGGCCCTCGTCACTATCCGAAGATGTGGATTCTTGTTCCTCATTGTCATTGTTCTCGTCCTCTTCTTCGGATTCCTCCGATGTGGGAGATTCAATGACCTCTTTGAGTCCAGTGGCTTTTTCTTCGTTGTTACTATTTCTAATAACGCTATCCTTGAATACCCTGGAGCATTCTGGGTCATCAGGCACGATGACGGATAGCAGGTTATTAGCCTTTAATAGCGCGTTTAAAACCCGGTTGTAGCATCCAGGTTTTACCGTATTTGCCACGTTTGCGTGTGTTATGCAGATCAATATCTTTGCACTTAGGTCGTTTGTGAAGACCATCGGTGAGAGAGTTGCCATTGCTGAGACCATCCCTTCACTTCTCTTCACAGTGCTTACATAGGTATTATTTTTCTTCTTCTTTTCTTCATCTTCCATTTTTTTGATGATTTGCTTTCTCTTTGGGCAGTTAAGGGCCATCGTTCGATGATGACCCTTACAGTTCATGCACTTTTTGTCAGTGCTATTGCAGGCGTCATATCGATGACCCTATGTGGCACATTCGCTGCACCAAATTGTTCCCTTTTGGGGGCAATTGACGGTTGTGTGGTTCTCTAAAGCATAACAAACGAAGCACATCTGGATGCTGTGGTATCTCTCGTGTTCTATGTTACTTCCTGGGATCCTCATATTTAAAATGAGGAGTCCCTCCGTAGACGCCGTGTGAGCCATTTCAGTAGTTTGAAAGGTTACCTTGAAGACATGCGTATGGTCACGAAATTTGATGACTTTCCTGACCTTAGCCCATGTGTGGTTCATTTCCACCTCGCCTTTTATGTCCACGGGGGAGTTCTCTCCCACCCAGCTCTCCACCTTTTGGCAGATAATACTTCTATTTGCAGAGATCGCTGGTGGGGTTTTGGCCTCCGAGTCCATCTCCCTTAGCACTTCGGCCCCTTCATCAGATAGGAGCCGGTCTATGTCCTTGGTTTCACCGCATATAGCGATGAAACCATTTGGGATGCCTATAAGTTTGATCAAAGCAATCCTTAAATTTGAAAATAAGGATTGGCACACGGTTTTCTTCTCGGGGGTCTTTTTTCAAGCTATGGTCCGTAGGGGGACCCTCTTAGGAAGGGCCTTCATCGTCGTGGGCGTCTTCTTTCTTCTTTCTTCCTCTTCTTTTCTTCCTCTGTAAAAAATGTGTAGTTATTTTTGTTATGGGTGAAAAAGTGATGTCAGAAGTGGCAAAGGAGGTAAAGTCAAGGGTTGGACTTGAATTCGATATGAGAAGAGCGCTCCCGTCCAGTTTCCTGTTGTTTCCCCGCTCGGATGGTACCGGGATGATGGGTGATGATGGATGGGAGATGGTTCTCGAGTGCGGACCTCAGAGGGTTGAGCTTGGTGGACTTAATGCATAGCGGCCGAATCAACGACCGCTAAGTTTTTGCCACCCCCCTCACGGGTACGTACGCCAAAACTGCATCCAAACTACATAGAGACGGGATTATTTTCCTCTATGATTCTGGCCGGGTCCCCCGGGCGATGAGGATTTCTCCTCCGTCCGGGACTCGCAGTTTTGCCCCAGATTCGAGAAAATTTCTGACTTGTGCTTCTGCTGTGGGATAGGCCTCAAACGAGTTTCCACGCAAGCCCTTAATTATGTCAATACAATGGCCGACATAGTTAAGACGAAATTAATGAAGGGCAGTCATCCGAGCAGGTTTCCACGCAGGGTGGTGGACGGGAGCAATGAGGTGTTTAGGCCATCATTTTACTTCATCACTCGCAGCGAAAAGATTGTATGAAAATCTTTTCAGATCAACTGGGATCCTAATGATTCCCTGGACAGTCGCGTTCTTAGTTGGCGAGGCTCAAAAGTCTGTAGTTCTTAAGCACGCGTGAGATTACAACGCTCTTCAAAACGCAGTCGAATATTCACCCAGCAAGTGGTAGATGTTGTAAGATTTTATTATCTCAAAATTATTGGGTTAATTCATAGTAATATAATTTTTTAGTCATCTCTACTATAATATTTTTCCTACGACCATTCAAAAATGAAAAACTTTCAATTCAGCTAAAATCATAAAATAATCTTTAAAATTACATTAACTAAAACAAATTATATTTAAATCCCCCCCAAAATAATACATATCCGATAAATTGCGGAAGAAAGACAACCATGGTAATCCATACCAAAAGAATTGTTTAAAAAAAAAACAATGAGAAAATGAGATCCTCAAAGGGAAGTCAAATCCTTATTCGATCGGGAAAAGCCAATTGAGAACAAACGGATTTGTACTTATCTCGTGACGGTCTCTAGCGAATAAGGTAAAATGAACGTCGGAAGGGTAACAGCAGGTAAATAAAATTTGAAGTTTCAAAGATTATTAAAAATATATATATATATATATATATATATATATATATATATATATATATATATATATATATAATAGTTCTGTGCATATTTTGCAATTCTATTATGGCACATCCCAAACACAATCAGAAGGAAAAAAAAAGTTAAAAACAATAAATTAAATATGGAGATACCCTTTCATCAGTAATCTTTTTCTCTCTTTTCTACTTTTCAAATATTTGTTTTCACCTATCTTTTCATATTGTAATAACACTCTGTCCCCTTCTGTTATATTATGTCTAATGTTCAACGCATTTTCCGCACAAGCTGTAAGCAGCAAAAGTAAATACATAACCTACAGTGCCTTCTAAATAAGGAATGACAAATCGGTAAGACAAACAGTGACGCACACGGAAAAGGTTCATAATTGACTGTATCACGCCAAATGCCAGCCTTCACATCAACCTCCAATAAGTCCTCCATCCACGCGAGCGCTGAGCCCGCTGACTTGACTCAGCCTAGAAGAATTCCGACCTGAGATTGTTAATAAATATTAATTGTGAGCGTGTTTGTATAACTAGCATGTACATTGTGACCCGACAACCGCTCTAGGTGGAAAGACATGATTTAGAGTAATTTTGCTAGGAAAACAGAGTGAGCTTTTATTTGTCAAATTTATTGCTTGCCACCCGTCTTCCCTGCCTCCGGGTAATGACAATTGACGACTTTGTTTTGAGTCCTGGTATTTGTAAACATGTTTTTCATCACTTATTTCATTATCCTCCTCCTGAGCCAAATTATAATAAAAATGGAAAACTCCGTTCCTGAACTTCCATTGTCTATCTCCCCTAATTTTCCCTTCTTTTAAAACATTAAATTCCCCAAAATTATTTTCAGGAAAGACAAATTTTGACTTTATAATTGCTCTTGCTTGACTAAGAACTCAAGTCTGTGCTTTATGATGGTTCCTTTAATGAAAAATTAGATGTTCAGTGCTTATATTCAATGATATATATGTTCTTATAAAAGTTAAGATTTCTACCAGTAGAAATCGCTCAAGTGAAGAACAGGATAAATGAATAGGTGTAGGTATAAAATGCATGAGACTGCAGTCTAAAAGAGAATAATTTATAGGGGCAAATATTTTCCCATAGATATTTCTCTTTCCCTTGATATGGAAATGTACGACTGTGAATTGAGGTCTCCCTTTTGAAAACCTGGACACATTTCATTTTCTCGTATCTCTTCATTGATCATATCGCAGTGAAAAAAGCGTCTAATTCTGTTCTGTAAACTCCCATATTAATTTTAGTTGCGAGCGAGTCTACATCTAACTATGTCAGTCAGTCTGTCGGACTGTCGGTCCCCGTATTGCTTTTTTGTTTGTTTTTGTAATAACATCGTAACTATTTTACCGATTCTAAGGAAATTTGAAAACCTTATGTTGTTTTGGATTCTCTTCCGAATGCTATAATTGCCAAAGACCTCCCAAGTTTAGCCCGGAAATTATTTTGTTTTGGTAATAACATCGTAACTATTTGGCTGATTCTAACAGAATTTGATAACCCTATGCTGTTTAACATTTTATTTTAAATGATATAATTGCAAAAGTCATCCCAAGTTTAGCTCAGGAATTATTTTGCTTTGGCGTGGGCATCATAACTATTTAGCCGATTTTAGCGAAATTTACTATACTATGCTAATTTAGGCTATAAAATGCTATGCTAAGATAACATATAGTATGTAAGGCTAGACAATACTAAGCTATGCTGACCTAGGGTATAATAAGATAGTATAGGCTATACTTGTCTAGGATAGTTAATGCTAGCTATGCTAAGCTATACTAGGCTAAAAAGGGATATACTATGCTATGCTAGAATAGGTTAAACTATAATAGGCTATGGAGGGCTAAGCTCTGCTATGCTAGGTAATACTATGTTAGGTTACGATAAGCTAGTTAACCAAGGCTATAATAGGTTAAACTATGCAAGGTTACTCTAGTCTAGGGTATGGTATGCTATACTAGTCTAGAATATACTAGGCTAGACTATAATATGATACGCTTGACTCTATTATGTTAGGTGTGGTTATGGTAAGATAGGCCTTAACAAGCTAGCATATAGTCTGCTAGTCTAGGCTATCGTATCCAATGATATATTGGCTAAGCTATAGTAGCCTATTCTAGCTTGGCTATACTAGGCGACGCTAGGCTAGGCTAGGCTATAGTAGGCTAGGCTAGGCTATAGTAGGCTAGGCTAGGCTATAGTAAGCTAGGCTACACTAGGTAATCCTACGCTAGACAAGGCTATATTAGGCTAGGATAGGATAGGCTATACTATAATATGCTAGGTTAGACTAGGGGCTACTAAAATAGGCTAGGCTAGGCTATATTAAGCTAAGGTAGGATAAAGTGGGCTATACTATGCTAGGTTATACTAGGCTAGCTAGATTATACTAAGTAAGGCTAGGTTAGGCCAGGCACAGCCTGCCTATTCTATTTTAGGCTAGGTTCTAACGAAATTTGAAACCCTTATGTTGTTAAACATTCTCTTTCAAATGATAGAATCGCGAATGTCCTCTCAAGGTTATTCCGAGAATTATTGAAAGCTTTGAAGGTCGTAAGGTCATAAATGAGAATAAGGAAGTACACGCGACCTTTTGGTCGGCAAAACTTGTTTTTCATCGAGAGAAGTTATCATGCGGGAGTAACAGATAAATGGATGTTTGCATCAGGGTTGCAAGGGAAAATAAGGGATTTAAAAACCTTATCAATAGTTATATTTTTAGCTTATGAAATTTGACTGGCATGAAAACTCAACACAATATGTCTCTTGAATATCTCTTTTCAAGGTTTATTAAGCGAAAAATATTATAAATAATTGTTTTTTATTAAAATTCACAGGTTAGGTATTCAATGCAATAGAAAATGTTAGAATTATATCCAATAGATCTCGCTCACGTGAGGAACAAGGTAAATGAAGACCAGGAATATTAATTAAAGTATATTTTATTATATTGTTGTTGTTTTTTTTACATTCTACAATAGACCAGAACAGAGCAAGTGTGAGTCACGAGGAACAATATCGTTGGTCGTAGTGAATTTTTCACAAAATGATACCACCCGCTTCTTTTAGACCCCCCTAAAAAAAAGCAAGAGATCTTAAGTATAAATTTGCAATTTAGAATTAACTTTTTGTGGTTCGCTAGAAATGACTAACTGAAACTTGATCATCCCTAGTGGTAACTAGGGCGTTCCCCAGGGGGCTATAAGAAACGGGCGGCATCCTTTTGTGTTATCTACCTACTGCACCATCTGTTGTAATTTTCCTTATATATATATATATATATATATATATATATATATATATATATATATATATATATATATATATATATATATATATATATATATATATACGAGGGGTGGTCAATAAGTTTTGCGAATCGGTAGGGGAAAACAGAGGAAGGGGGATGGCTGTTTGTGGGGGTGTTAGGACAAGTTATGACAAGTCAGGACCTGCAGCCGCACGCTCCTGCTTCGTCTATTTAAGAAGCAGTAGCTGATCCCAGATCGTCAATCACAAATTTTTCAACAATGGAGAAGGTTAAGCAACGCGCAGTGATCAAATTTTTAACCAAGGAAGGCAAGAATGCAAAAGAGATCCATGAACGCATGGTTGCAGTGTACACCGACACCGCCCCTTCCTATGCAACCAATACTTGCTGAAATAGGAAGTCCTGCCATCATCGTGAGTCCCTTGAAGATGACGCCCGTCCAGGAAGCCCGTCAGACGTGACCAACGAGGACAATGTGGCCCGTGTAGCGAGGATGATCCTCGAAAATCGACGGGTGAAGGTCGAAGAAATCCAGCGAGAACTTGGAATATCACATGGATGTGTTATCAACATCATCCACGACAATTTGGCCATGACCAAGTTCTCTGCCCGTTGGGTCCCTAGAAAACTCAGGCCCCATGATCGACTTCAACGTCGTCAAAGTGCACAAGGCCAGAGTTGCACAAGCTGCCGTGCGCGAGTGCGGATTCGAGGAGCTCAACCATATCCCCTACAGTCCAGATCTTGCCTCTAGCGACTACTTTTAATTCCGCCAGCTCAAGGCTGCACTACGTGGACGCCGGTTTTGGGACGATGAAGATGTCCAGCTCGCCGTCCAAGAGTGGATTGAACAGCAGTCGGGAGATTTCTGGTCGTCGGGAATTCGAAGCCTCAGGGACAAGTGGCACAAGTGCATTGAAGTCGAGGATAGTCATATTGAAAAATAATAAAACACTTTTTCTGATATCTCGTTTCCTTATATCCGAATGGCAAAACTTATTGACTGCCCCTCGTATATATATATTTATATCATTGAAGGGAAAAATAGGCACGACTGAGCTTTCGAGGGTTTATTTCTGAGCTTTCAGACTTAAGCTAGGCTCCTTCTTGACAGAAGTGAGTAGTCCGGAGTCCAACAGCGGAATGGTTTCAGGAGGAGGTGAGATAAGTAAAGGGGATGATAGTTAGGTTGATAGCATGAGAGGGTTTTTTTTAATAATTGGGGGAGGGGGTAAATGTGAGTATGTTTAGTTGAGTATATAGGTGCCAGGAGACTGGCTGTTCTTTCTTTGATCAATTCTAATTTTGTCTTTTCTTTTACGGTTTGCTTGGGTGTACCTTTTTCAGGTACGTCAGTTATAATTTTTACGAATATATATATTTATATATATATATATATATATATATATATATATATATATATATTATATTTATAATTATCTATCCGTTGCTTCTAATTACTGTGTTTTCTATGTCCTTTTATTTTCTAGTGGTTATTTAAGGAATTAATTTTTTTTGCTCCGTATTAGCTTGGGCATTGTTGTTATTGTTTTTCTTGTACTTATGCTTATGTGTATATTGACCGTTCCACTTGGCGCAGGTGGAGCCTACTGCTTGGGAACCGTTTTTGAGCAGAGTTTTCGCTCTGTATTCTCAGCTCTCTACTCATCTACGTATGTCTTTCATTGATCTTTTCCTATATTTTTTTGGGAGGGGCCCTTTTTTCTAGGGTTAGGTTTATCGAGTCGATTCCCACCGTTTTTTATTAATCTATTATGCGTTTTTCTTCTATTCTTCTTGTCTTTGTTATTATGTACGTCACTTTATTTTGGATCCGTTGTAATTTCTTCTTATTGGATTTCGAGATAGTGTGCAATGAGACCGGTGGGTAGACTAAGACTGATTCGATGAAAGCTTTGTATAAAGTTCTCTTACGTCTTTTTATATTATTGTTTAAGATGTGTAGGAGTCTTAGGCCGCTTCTGGCCTTGGTTATCATGGCCTTTGTATGAGCGTGGTAACCTTTTGAGCCAATGTGTAGTCCCATACTTCCCTCTGTCGCATAATTATAGTTTGTACCGTCGACAGTAATTTGGTTCTTTTTGATCCTCATTATTAGTATGATTTTGAACTTGTGGATGTTGGTTTTTATTTTCCATTTGTTTTCGTAATCGTTTATATTTTTTATTTCTCTTTTAGTTTTACTGGCCTGCCATATTGGATTCGTGGATCGCGACGAAATTATTTGGTTGATGTCACCCGCGTACTGTATGTTTAAGCATCCGGGTGTTATTCGGGGTGGATGATCAGCCGTGAAGATCGCATGGGGGGTGGGACTCATACACTCCCCTTGTGGGACCCACGTCTGTAAACGGAAAGTCGGTCCCACGTGGTCATCGATGGAGACGTAGGCTTTCTTATTGGTGACATAGTCAGCTAAAATTCTCTTGATCTTGATGCCGAGACCTAGTTGAAGGAGCTTATATTTAAGTCCTTCAACCCAGAGTTTGTAGAAAGCCTTCTCGACATCACGTAGGGCCACGTCCACGTACCCCTTCTTTGCTTTAGCCTGTGCGATTTTCTCCGTTAGTATAGTTATTGCCGTGGCTGAGTCCCTTTCCTTTCGGAAACCAAATTGGTGGTCGTTTTATTTTCAGTTTTCTTCTAGGAATTCAACCAGTCTTTGGTTCAATATCTTATCTAGGACCTTACCCAGAAAGTTTAATAGAGATATTGGCCTAAAGCCGGAAACTTTGTGAGATGGCTTCACTTGTTTCAGTAGGAAGACCATTTTTTCTATCCTAATTTTTTCAATCAAAAAAACAACCCAATAACCTGTAAGTTCTGCATTGATTCCTACATTAACGGTCTAAATCTTCCATTACATCCATTATTTAAATATTTAAATTTTAACTTAAAATATTAGTGTTTTCATGAATTTGTAATTTTCAGTACCAAAAGATCGGTGAAATTAACACCGGAAACGTCGTTGTTATCAAGAAATGAAGTAAGGACACACACAACGGTCAGGTACATGTGATTTATTTGGTATTAAGGAACAACGTTTCGGGCGTATCGCCCATCTTCAGGTTCTAAAATTATAAAACAATAAAAATACAGTGAAATATGATTAAATTGTTATAGTCATAAAATCTATTAAAACAAAGAAAAGTCAAAATATTTTCATATGTGTAAAAAAAATAAAGGCTAAATTAATGCAATTTCATTTAACTAGAAAAATTAAGACAGCAAAATAAATAAGGCGAGTAAAAATATAAAAACCAAAAATTATGAACAAATATGTGTTAAGATTACAGCTTATTGCACCGTCTAGTACATGTGTCTGTGTGAGCGTGCATGAACGCATGTATGTATGTCAAAGGAGGACAGCTTGGGGGGGTCCCCCCCCACCCTCCGCGCCTATCTCTCTCTATGGCCCGCTTTTTAGCGATCGAAGACTGACCATATGGTTTATGGTTATACAATGGGGAAAGGGCAGTTGGTCATTTTGGGTATCGAGACGAGACGCCTGCGCTTACCACCGCTTCCCTTTCCCCGCCCTCGGTGGCTTATTGGTTTATTGTGGGCACAGAATTGGACCTCAATGCCGGCCTTCCTCGTGTCATCTCCCCTAATTATCCCCCAACTCCCCCTTCCCAATTCTTTGAAAACTCTCTTGCAGGAGCGCCAAAAGACCACTATTCATCACAGGGTGGAGGAAGAAACAACTCGCTGAGACTCCTAACAACCCCAAACTCCTGGTCTCTGGGCAGAACCGTTCCGAAGCTTGAAGAAGAAGAAGGAACCGTCTACACTCAAAAATCTCATCAAACTATAGGACTCAGCCGGACGGAAAATTTTTGAAGTGTGCGGCACCGTGAACGACTGCTCGCAAGTAGGTTCTTACCCGGGTTCTCGCATTGGTTCTGCGAGTTCCCTCCAATTCCTATCAAACTCTCTCTCTCCCTCCCTTTGCCCCCTCTCTTGCCTAAATTCACTTAACCTTCGGTCATTCTAATTCTTAACCTTCTATCGATTTCGGAACTATCAAACATCTCTCAAATTACCCTTAAACTAAACTGTAACTAACGAAGGCATTCTGAACTAAACATCGTTCCGAATAAGTTCTCTGGAGCTACCACTATAACTTTCCAAATCACTTGGTCACTAACGTCTCTCACTTAAGTGCTACCACCCTGCTTAGCCATGCCTTGCTTTCGGGGTAATAATTCTAACATATGAATAAATATTAAGATTTTATTAAGATAAAAAAATGTGTTGAAGTAAAAGATCAATATGGTAAAAATGACGATGTATAATACAAAAAAATTAAGAACATTAAAAAAAAAGGACTAGAACAAAGTTAAACTTGCCATATTAAAAATAATCAAGTTAAGACCATGTAGATAAATGAAAAAAATAATAGATAACTCAGGGATTTAAAAGACAAGAGTATCTAACAAAAATGTGTTTCAAAGTATCTATCATATGTAACTAATAATAAAACGAAAAAAAAACAGAAACAAAAGTAAATTAGTAAAATATAATGTTGCTTACCGATGAAGTTCAGGTGAAATCACAAAGTGAAGAAATTATAATGGAAGTGGCTTGAACAAAGATAAGTTTTTGATTGGTTAGTTGGTGAATAAGAGAAAGTTAGTTAGTTGTTGACTGAGGTAATTATAATTAAGAATTGAGAAAGGGGACAGCGGTATTATCAATATTGAGTGTGGGAGATTTTGTCTTTATCAGTAAGGATTCAAAAATTCTTAGACTATATTCATTGTTATTGAAGACCAATTATTTAAAAAATTTTCCTCGATAAAACATTCTGTCGTGCATTGTATAATATGATTTCTAATTGCAGAAGCCTCTTTTCCTAGACAAATTTCTGCCAGTGCGATGGCTTATTTCCATGCGAGAAGAAACTGCCTATGGAAAGTGGGTTGACAAAAGTGATTTTGAAGTGAGTATGAAAGAAGTATTTTTTTAGTGATTTGTTGCATTTTTTAGTGAATGATTTATTGAAGGGTCTTATTTCAGGTACTATGATTTTTTTTTTGTGAACATCATATGAGAGAAAAGATAGAGAGTAAATTTTGGTTAGAAAATTATTGATTAATTTGTCGACCAAAGGAAGGGGTTAGCAATTATTTTTGAAATAAGACTTTAGGTCCTGGAATTCATTGTGCATTAGTGAATAATTGGAGGAGAGATGGTAACCTCTATATATTAGAGATTTAATTGCACTGAGTTTGTGTGACAAGTCAGAGTGACTGAGAAAGTTTATTCTTAGGCCACTAAAGGTAGGCTTTCTGTATATTGAGGTAGTTAGTTTGTTGGGTTTTTCTATAATGACTTCTAGGAAAGGAAGTTAATTGTCACTTCCTAATTCAATGGTATATTTAATGTTGGGATGATAAGAGTTTATACTTATTTATTGTTCTAAATAAGTAATATGAATAAAACTAAAGAGCTTACAGAGGCCCAGAGTGCACAAATCTAACTTCTTCTTAGCCAAGGGTTATCGCAAGTAGGAATTGTTTATAAAAAAATGTTCAAGAAATGCGCTCCAACCAAATATAAAACGTTAACAAGAGACCAAGAGTTTTGTATCAAGAAATAAAAGTGGCCAAAAACGAAGTCTTGAAAACAATTAGAGAAAACATCTATCATTCGGGTTTATACTACAGAATCGTAGAAAAATATATTTTTAACATGCTGAAGAGTGCAATGAAGCTTCAAGTTCAAAAATATGACCCGCAACAGTTAGAAGTCGACTTAAAGTTCAAAGGCTAAAAGGATGCAAGATGAGAAAGAAACCATAGATATCTGAAGCAAACAGAAATAAAACGCCTTTAGTGGGCCACATATCACAAAAAATTGGACACATGAACAAAAGTTTAAAGAAGTGCATTTAAAACTGTTTTCATCCCCCACCCATTTAAATCAACTAACCTTTTCACCACCCTTCACTAAATGTTATAAAAGCAAATGTACTAACACCGTATGCAAATACGGTGTTAATATTTGCATCAAACAGTATTTAAACTTAGAAAGAAGTACATACCAAGGATAAATGTACTAAAGGCTCAAAACAATAAGAATAAGAGTACTTTTAATGTGATAAATGTGCTGAATTATTTTGACACAATAATTTAAATTCAGGCTTAATATTCGTCACTGCTTGTTTCATAGCAACTTGAGCTGTATTTTGTCTTAATTGCCGTCAATTATATTTAAAATACTGATTCGCACAAATAGGTAGCAACAAAGTTAGAAGAGTTGCCATTGTTAATTTTAACACTACCGGAAATTCTGCTTTAACACCAAGCCAAAAACTGTTCAAAGTTTTTGGCTGGAAATTCAAGTTGGAGATTTGAATTATACGAAAGGCGAGCAAATTCTTCCAAGATATCAACGAGAGATGTTTCACCTCTATTTCCACGATATATGTTTTTTCTAATCTAATCTAATTAATTATTGTCCGATTCCGGCAAAAAATATGTACGGAAATTGTTTTCCAAGCACACCAAATAATCGATTATAATCAGCTTAATCAAATCAAAGCTCGACATATTACAATATTTTTGTTTTCCGCTTGGAGAAACATTAAGTTCGTTGAGTTTCTCAAATTAATCTGACAGCATAATTATTATTTTCGGACAAAAATAGTATTACGTCGTTTCTTAACATAAATAGCGATCTCAAAGCTCTTCCCTTTGACAGCCATCGCACATCTGTATAAAGTAAAAATGTCCTGAAATTGGATTCCATTTCATTACATAAATTAGCAATGAGACGACTATTAAGTGCACGACTTTTAATGAAGTTGATGACTTTAACCGCCTCTTGAATAACAAATTCAGAGCTGCAGATATTTTATTAGTCAATAATGCCTCTCAATGAATCAATCATTGATTGGAAGTAGCATGTTCATTGCTTGCATATTTAACTTTAAATTTCTTAAAATCCAATTATTCTTCCTGGTATTACCGCTGTCCTGTCGGTACATACTCCAACATTTATTTTATTCCAGCCCTACTTGCTTGAAAAATTCATCCACTTTTTGAAAAATTGCCTCACCCGTTGGACGTCCATCGAGCGAATGACATAACAGAAAACTATTGTTAACACTTTGATCGTAACAATACTTGACATGCCAATATTTGTGGCAAGTTTGCAATGTCACTCGATTCATCCAACTGAATTGCAAATTTCAAACTTTCTTTAATTCTTCCACTAAGTTGTTCACACTAGCCATTACTAATTTCTAAAATTTCTCTCCCCACCGTATCATTTGACAGTGGAATTTTCTTAATTCTTCTGCATAATTTTGCCCGTGAATAATGTCATTCATTCTATTTGCTACCGGTTAGACAAGTTCTACAATGGTGTATGTATTTTAGGATTTGCAATTAATTAAAAGGCTTCATAAGATGCTCATAAGTACTTTTTATGAAATTGTATGTCTTTCAAGATATTATTTTTGATTTTTGGATGATTTCAATAGACTTTTTTAAAAACTCTACAGGATTATTTGCATAGGATGCTTGTCCTGTATCAAGATGTCTTGTTAATTTTGCAGGTTTCAGACTTTTACTCGCTAAAAACTCATATGCAAATCAAGCACATGGGTCGGTGTTCATTATTTCTAGAATTGAAAGTAAATACATATTTCAAAAATGCTTCATTTTTTTACTCTTTTTTTTTGTGCGTGCGAATACGTAATACCTGCAGTTAAATTTATCTGCAAATTTGTGTTACTGCTAGATGGTCCCGGAACTGCAAAACCTAAAGTTTCTGCATTACCGATGGTAATGCAGACATATTGACAAATTTAACCACTTATCCATGGGCTAGACATTTACAATTTCATATGAATAAAAAAAAATAACTGTACATATCTTGGCCAAAATAGCTACTAATAATTAACTAAATAATTTTGAAGATCACAAATACAATTGAGTCCCATTAGTAGCAAAAAATGTTAGCGGATATATTGAGGAAATAAGGTTGCCAAAAGCCATGAGAGAAATTTTATGATTTTAAAATAAGTTACAAAATCACTTTAAACAGTAACCAGTATTTTTTTAATAGAACATAACAAATATTTATTTTAAAACTAAAATTTAATAGAACTAAATAAATTACTAACCCTTTTACTAGTGTTGTGGTTTTAATAATATAAAATTTATTACTCACTCTGTCGAAGGTTTAACGTATTTATAATAAATTATGTGTTTTATAATGTGTATTGCTTAAAATTAAATAAATACGATTTTATTGAAAATATATTATAAAAACTTAAAAAAACCACTCCATAAAAAATTGGTGAATACCATTGTGACATTTTACAATATATAAGCAAAATAAGTACATTTTTGTATATGAATAAAAACTAGTTGCCTAATTATTTATTAAGTAGCACTGGTGTAAAGTTATCAGGTCAGAAGAAAGGAATTAGCAAGCTTATAAGAAAGACTATTGTTTTGTTGTTTAACATGTAATTTATGTAATTCCATTTAAATATATCTTGGAAAAGATATTTACAAATATAATTTTTTAAAACAATGTTGCAGATTTTCAGCACTTCTGGGGTTACCTCTGTGAGCCATGAGTTGGAGAGTCATTTTACTCTGGTTGTGTGGTACCAACTCTGAAGCATGGATGTAGTTCTATCAGGGAGATGGTGGCATTTTTTCATCAGGGCCAGCCGAGTTTTTTTTCTCTGCCACAAAAAAAATTATCCGTTTTGTTTCTGTTTCTTGTGGTTTGCTTGATTCATTTCATCATTCGTTCGCGTTCAGGAAAAATGTATACATTGTATATTCGCTGCGTGTTTACCTCAACTCTCCTTTGAATTCCCTATTAATTTCTTTCTTTCATAGTCCCGATCGACCCTGCGAAGTTTACCTTAAAAGCTTTTTTTTCGTAAGATTTTTGTCTTCCGCGTAGCGGAGTGGTCTAAGGGACGGTTTTATGTGATCAAAGCGGTTGCTCGCTGCCTCAGTGTGCACGGTTCGAATCCCACCCTTGGAAGGAATTTGTGCGAATTAGAAAATAACATTTCCGAAGAAAAATGATATGTTTTTCTGTTTCTTGCGGTTTGCTTGATTATATATATATATATATATATATATATATATATATATATATATATATATATATATATATATATATCTTTATATCTTTCTCCTTTCCTCTATCTTATTCTCATCCCACCCGTCACCTCCATTTTTTGCCGACTGCAACCAATTATATGTCGTTTTACTAGTCCAGACAATTGGTCTTAGGACATCACTGTGACATTTAGCGACTAACCACAACCAGTGCAATGAACTCTCCCTCAAATTGGAAGTGACGTTTCCATTCGACAATCCGCAACCCAATTTATAAAGTAAACATGGAAGAATTCATTTTAAGAGAGGATGAATTTTTTATCTACGGAATTTAGTCAACGGTCTTTGAGAGTGAGGAGAGAAGTACTGATATATCAGTTGTCTAACCTGCTAGAAAGAACTCTTCCTGAGCGGTTTGGTTGTACTCTCCATTTTAGAATTACTTTGTTTATTTGTGAGAGTGAACTCCACTTTATAGCCAAGATATTTTGTGGTAGAATGTGTTCATGCTCATAACCAACTCAGTTTCATTCAGGTGAAGTCGTGCTCAAATGGAGTGAGAGACTCAATTAATAAAATTGGTACAACAATCTACAAAATTAAAATATCTCCATATTTTGCCCTCATGCATATGTGCATCATCTCACAAGAAAAAATAACACATGTTCAATTAAGGATGGTTAAATCTAACATAACAAGTCATCCTGTCTCCCTCAATGCTGAAACTTCACTAAATAATTCTCTTAAAAGGTAAGAAGCTACATATACCCTCTATCTTTTGTCGTCGCATTTGTAAGCAAAGAAGCGCCAGGCGAAAATTCAGCTCGTTTCTTCAAAGTCTCCAAATAACTTTCTCGCCTCATTTAAAGATTCTTGGCTGATAGCAAAGAGGTTATTTCTCCGGCATAGGAATCGCCATTGAATAAAAGTGATATTTCCTTAGCTTGTTTTCACCTTCCTCGAGTTTGAAAGTACCACCCCAAAGCAATAGAGGTTCGTTCAAATTTATGAGGAAGGAATATAGCCGGCCTGGTTCCAATCGAAGATAGCTGCGGAAAAAAAGAGGTTAGAAGACGCAATAATTTGCGCAACGCTCTGGCAGCAAGAACGGTACCTTTGCTAGCACATCTTTTTCCCATAAACGAAGTGCGCTATTGGCTTGTAAAGAAATGAAGGAACAATTGCTAAAGGTAATGGACATCGAGGGAAATTAGAGTTGAAGATAAGATACAACCACATATTTGATAAGAGCGTCAGAGTTTTAAAGATTTCCAATTTGCACTTCTTAAGCATCAATTGAATTGAGAATATGGCAGGTATTCACTTGGTAATTTGAAAAATTACCTATGATCATAATTTTAAAAGTAACAAACTAGTTAATACGAAGAAAAATTACTCAGAATAAAACGCTTTCATTTGCAAGTCCAATCAAGACTTTAATTAGATCAATTAAATTTAGTATTCTTCCTGGAAATTGGGTAATCAGGTGGAGAAAGGCCTGGTGAATATGGAGGATTGAAAAGAACTGCCCAACCTAACCTTTTAAATTTTATTGTGTGAAACATATTTGGGTGAATTCTAATGGAGGAAGACACACTCTTGGTTCAGACCTGAAGGACCTTTTTGTTCAATTAAACGTTGCAATTGTTGAATTTATATGCAGTTTCCGCAGTAAATAGTTGCTTATTATTTAAGATATAATGAATTACTCCTTTTATCTCCCACTAAATGTAATGGAGTTATTCATTATGATCTATTAATTAATAAGCAACCAGCTACTGCCAACCTACATATAAGTTAAAAAATTGCAACGTTTTAATGAACCTCAAAAACCTTCAATGATCATCAAGAGAGTGTTTTCCTTGTGTTGTGTGATACCACGTTTATAAGGAGCGATGTGGTTTTTCTTTTCCAGTTTAATATTATAGCAATGAACCTAGTTTGAATCCTACGTGAAAATCTCTAACCAGAAACGCTTCCCTGCCATTTCGAACCAATTGACATACGTTGGAAATGTTGTGCTTCAGGTGGTTCAGGGGCATCCAAACAGAATTTCTGTGGACTATTTCTAGCCATTTTTATGTTAAGAAAAGGTTTAGACGTTACTACAATTATCCTTAAACAGCTTGCAGCAAATATGGAACTATAAAGAAACACTAAGAACAATTTTTTTCAGATTTTCTTAAAATCGACATTAATTTCCTGACAGCCTAATAATAGTAAAAGGGGGAAAAAAACAACCAAACGAATATAGTAATATTTCTTGTATTTATAATTGTATAAGCTAAATTAAATCGTAACTTAATAACCAGCAAACAGAGCTGAGCGCATTTCACCCTGATCCGTGAAGACCAACTTTAGCACACATATCTATCGAAATTACAACATAAATTATGCGAAAGAGCCAATAAGTGTCCTGAATTCAAGAATGTAGCAGAATTTAATTGAACTGAGAGAAGTCTTATATAAAGCTCAGGCAGAATGATGCAGAGCATCTGATGGAGACTATAAGACAATTATAGAAGCATTTTATTATGTCTGCTCGTGACAGTGAGCAGAGGAAATTTGGGAAATCGACAGACACTGCAGTGTTTGCATACCAAATGACTTTATTCATAGAAGTGGAATTACTGCAAGGTCTATAATCCAGATGAGTGTGCTTAGAGGGAAAATACGAATAGACGATGATGTACTAGGAGAAATGAACCAAAGTGCCACCCTGAAAAGTAGCTTAGAGATGAACACAAGTATATTCTTTGTAGAAGTTTATTATCTATCAAATGGCTGGTAAGTAAGATTAGATCGAAAGACATGAACTAAAGAAGATGTTGAATTAGGAAGCAAGTATGCAAAAGAGCAGAGAAAAGCTAGTTATTCTCTGTACTTTCTAAGTGAATGCATGAATGAATAAGGAAGGAATGGATCTGGTTTGATAGGTAGTTGCACTGCCATTAAGCCAATGGCGGTGTTTTTTCTATCGCTAAAAGACTGAAGCTGAAAACCCGCCCAAATTCACATATGCAAAAGTGCTTTATCAGATATTACATTCATAATTTCGTTGATTACATAACCTTACCAGCTCATTGCAGACTGATGTATCGCTCTAAATTCTTTGTTTAATCCACGAGGCGATAATAAACAACTACCGTGATAGTATGAAAGAATTCGTGAATTTGAAGTCTGTTGACCTTAACACACACTCATTTTCACTAAAAACGGTGTATCTTCTTACCTGGACTGGCCGTTCGCAAATTCTTCAATACATTATTCCCTATCCAGTAGATGATAATTGACTTCGTAGTTAACTTGGTAATTGATCCAACCACTTTGAAATTGTGAAAGTTTAAACATTGCTTATCAGACCAGAGAATAAAAATCACACAACACGTGATATACAATGAATGTATTTAATAGCCCAAGGAAAGGAAAACTTGTATCACAACCAGATAAAACTCTGCGGAATATATTACGTGAACCATCGAAAGCTTAAGAAGGAAAAGGGGATTTTTAGAAATGGAGAAAAACACTTTCTTCTCACTGGATAAAAAACCTACACTTCGTTATTGAAAAAGCTTCTTGAATCAACCTATTTGGGGGGTTGTTGATTATGGCTCAGTAAATGAGCGTGTTGCTCTTATAGCGAAGATTGCTTTAGACAATAGGTTCGAATCCAACTCATGTATTCAGTTTCATATAGCGGTTAAAATAGTTTGCCTATTTTTTTCAGGTTCTAAAAATCCCATCTTCTTTCTTAGGCTTTGTATGGTTCACGTAATTTAATTCAGATTAAGACCCATAAGCCTTCAATCAAAATATCAGTTATTTCCATCATCATTGATAAACGATCGAGTAAACATGAGTATGGAAAAAGTTCATTAAGTTATTAACCAATTTATATATTTTTAGTCGAGTGCGAGTCGAGTCGCAGTGACTCTATATCTCACTATGTCCGTTGGTCCCCATTTTGCTTTTTTAGGTTTTGGTAATAACATTGTAACTATTCAGCCAATTCTAATTAAATTTGAAACCATTATGTTGTTTAAATTCTCTTTCGAATGATATAATTGAAAAGGTCCTCCGAAGGTTAGTCCTGGAATTATTTTTATTTTGAAAAAACATCATAACTATCCGGCCGATTCTAATGAAATATGAAAGTCTCACGTTGTTTTACATTCTCTTTCGAATGCTATATTTGGCAAAGTCCTCCCAAGGATAGCCGGGGAATTATTTGGCAATAACTTCATAACTATTGGGCCGATTCTAACTAAATTTGAAACCCTTATGTTATTTTGCATTCTCTTTCGAATTATATAGTTGCCAAGGTCCTCCCAAGGATATGACGGAAATTATTGAAAGTTTTAAGGTCGTAAGGTCATAAATAAGAATAAGTGAGAGCACGCGAGTTTGGGTAAGCAGACCTTTTTCTAAGATACTTTTCTCACATATTATTGGATTTTAATCAAATTAAAAAGTGAAGATAAATAACACTATGTAACATAATTTCCTTTCCTGGTCAGTAAGTGTTATTTTACAACTCACTAAAAAATAGCCGCTATTTTATTTAAACTTTGTTTTTTGTGGCTTGTATGATGAAATACTTAGGGCTAAAAACAAAGACAGTTAAATTCACACAATTCTATTGAAACTTCTATAAAAAATATACCAACAAAAGTTAAAAAAAATAGATTTATGTTTAAGGAAAACCACTTTCCCTTACAAAAATCCAAATGTAGTATCACATTATGTTTCATTTTATAATCAGTGGTATCATTATTCAAAGTTCAGTATATCATGATGAAAACGCTCCACTTGCTCCTCCAAGTATGCTCCAATATTCTCCTTATACTTGTCTTGACAAGTACATCTTTGGGGATCAAAGATGTACAACTTCAAGAACCATCTGCAGCCCATTTTACCGTAGCTTTGAACCAAGTTCTCAACCAGTTCCACCTAAATGTGGGTGTAGGGGAATCGGCCCTCTCCCGTCTCTCCTAGATGAGACAGGGGACGTTGACTGCAAAACATACGAACCAGGAACCTTGGGTCAATCTCGTAACCACAACTCCTGGCCACTCGTCTCTATGAAAAGCAGAACTGTTTAAACTGCAAGATCTCCCCTACGAGAGTATATTCAATTTCACCTCAAGTACGAAATTGGAGACGCTTTTCTCTCAAGCTCGAAGGGTCAGCTGGACCAAAAGGAAGACTTGCTGAGAAAAACTGTTGGAGTAAGAACCCTCCTGCGGCCCGTCCACAAGCCCTCCCCCTCCTCTCCTACCCCAGTGAAGTGACGAGGTATAAATACCAAACACTTGGGAAAAACGAGGTAGAATCCGTGAGTCAACCAGGCTACGAAGTCCCCGGCAAGAGAGGCAGGGCTACCAAGGGGACTAAGAAGCAGCTCATCCTCAAGCTAGTCCCTGGTTATCAAACCGATCTTTAAGTTAACTTGTTCAAGTTCAACTTACTCTCGTCAGAGAGACGCTTCCTATCCTGGTGATTCCTAAAGCCCAGGGATAGTCCTCGCCCTTGAAGAAGACCTCCCTCGAGCCCGTTACCTGGTGGTCACACCAAACTCTAAGTTAATTTGGTTTAGGAACCAAGTTCAACTGATTCTCGTCAGAGAGATCCCGCCTATTCTGGTTCATCCTAAAGCATCGTGATAGTTCTCGTACTTAAAGGAGACCTCCCTCCGAATACCGTGTGGACCCCCATCTGCTACACTCGCCAAAGTCCCTTGTGACTGCCAAGTCATCCCGTCCACCGTCAACAATCTGGTCGAGGCACGCGTCAAAGAACCCACTGGATTCCTGAAGTGTCTCGGCTCATTGAGTTCAAGATCAGACTCAAACCCGCCGCCAGAGCAACCAAGGTATTTAAACTCCAGTAGAGACAATTAGCCTATTTATTTTATATTGAAGTTAGTAGCGAGTTAACCAACATTATAAGGTCAAGTTAAAAAGCCTTACTTAAAAACTTATTGAAGTCATTATTGTGTATTTAAATTCGTAATATTTCTGTGGTTTATGTTTGTTTTTGTAGTTAATTGTTCAATTTAAAATATATGTATATTTTGGGATATTTCCTAGGCGTTTCACTAAATTCTTACGTGTTTGAGACCGGCTCTCCCTTAAAACAACAAAAAATAGCATTCTTCGCCAAAGTATTCATCGACAGTCAGCCTTGTAGTTGCCCTAAAAGACCTGACACACTGAAACAAAACTCTTACAGCCCTCCTTTTCCTTTTTAGTAAGCTTTTCTAGAAATTCTGAACCATCTATGTTTATCCAGATTTGAGATCCAATAAAAACATCAGCATTCAAGTTGCCTGAAAGTTTGGGGAAGAAACTGTGAAGGTACTTTAAGGCTGCATGCAGGCTCTTTGTTAGGAGCTCTAACAAACTGCTTCATGACACCTAGTTTTAAATGTAATGGAGGGAACAAAATATTTTAAGTCTCTATCAATTGTTTATGCTTGACATTATTCCCTCCATATATATTTCAGTCTTTTGTGATGAGTCAATCTTCTGGTAATGTGCTGTCGTATCTCTCCTGTCCCAAAGGCAGGGATGACATGGAAACTTGGTAAAACTTGCCTGGAGACCCATAAAAAATGCTACCATTTTGAAGCCTCCAATCACTTCCCAGCCATACTTCTTATAATTCAAAGCTTGTAGCAAGGGCTTGACACCGTTATAGTCATCCATGATATACTGAATGAGCTAAAAGAAGGAATCGAGACTCATTCCAAATTCCGAGAAGTATAGCTTTAATGCTTTTTGAAGAGCTGTCAATGAAGAGCCTTCCCTTATCTAGATTGCATGCAATTTTAACTGCATCAAACAGACCAGATACATCATTGCAGTAGCATAGCCCAGCTTGATAAGTAAAGAATCTTGAGAAATGTTTATGATGTTTACTTTGGATTGTCACTTGCACATTTTTATCCAGCAAATCCGAATTCTTGAGCCTGGAAATCAAAAGCTCAGCATTTGACTTTGAAAAGCCAAGATCTCTTACAATGTCATGAGTACCATTTGGTTTGGTAGTATAGATTCCATCTTTCTTCTGAAGATGGCTTATTCTTTTCTGGAGGGCTAAGTACAGGAAGATCCGTACTATGTGGTACTAGTGCAATAGAAAAGCGGCATAGGAAATAGCACGTGCATTTTCTCTACTTCGACGTTTGAAGTATCAGTTGCTTGAGTGGTCAGTGGGTTTACGCCAAGTTCTGGGAATAGCAAACTTCATGGCTCTTTTTTCCTCTTCATACCATCCTGTAAAAGCAAAAAATATACTTTCTTACTCCTTTGGCTTAAAAACAGACTTAATAGCTTAAATACTTGTAACATTAAATATTTTATTGTTTGCAATAAATTTTCTTACCTTCCAAAGTTTTCTTCCAGTGTTCACAATCAAAACGAGGTTCCCAGGTCTTTGTTTTGGTCCGCAACTGGCATGCAAAAGTATGCTTCGTGGATTTTACACATTCTCATAGATGCTGTCACACCGAACTATTTGGCTCTTGTTTTGATTAACTGTCTGCATCTATTACAAAATGCATCTAGATGATGATTGTAGCCTCTATATACCATTTCTCTTCAGATGTGGGTTTTTTTCACTATGGTAGCTTGAGCTGAAATGATAGCAGATCGGTGAATCTTTGTATAAATATTTCCTACGTAATATTCCAAGATATTCCAGAAGATTCTAGAAGTTTTCAGGGGTGTGTTATGGCAAGTTCTGGAACATTCTTGAAACTATGAAATTCTATTAAATTCTAGTAATTTCTCAGTAAATCTAGAATGTTTGGGAATGTTTCTTTAAAAAAAATATTATTTTACAACATGCCAATGTTTTTTTTAAATAAGTATCATTTTCCTAATAGAAAAATTAAAAAATTTAGTGCCCTACCTACAAATGCAAAGTTTTGGGATCATAATAGACTTTATCTTATTTACTTTAGTTACGAACAAATGGAAAATAACACTTTTAACCCAGTCACAAGCAAAAAGTTAAATTTTGTAAGTCCTGTATGTAGATGAAAATCCAAGCTCATCATCAAATTAGATTTATTAGGATTAAAAAGTTTTAAAATCTGAGAAGCAGGCTACAGATATTAGTCTAGTGTCATCCATCCACGTAGAATTGAAGTGCATCAGCCAATAACCGCAGCCTGCACGATATATGGATCGGAATCGCTCGCATCCAAAATGAGGTATAGCGTTTTGCCAGCGACAAGACCGCTGCTCGATTATCCTTTTAGGTGGAGAAGCCTGTATTCCCTCGCGATAAGCGGACTCTAGTAGAAAAAAATAAGCGGACAACGTCGCTCTGCTGAAGCGAGACCCCACTTTGCCTGATTCTTAATACTACCCACTTTCCACAGGACTCACCGAAGAAAATACTTAAAAAAGACCATAGACTCATAATAGGAGATGCTCACGAGCATTGCAGTAGTGGGAATATCATAGACAACTGGTCTCTCTTATTTCATCGCCAGGATTTCTCTTCAGAAGTGGTACGATCAGCTCCTCCGATGGCACGTCCTACATAATTAGTAGGCAAACTACCTGGCGACTTAAGTTCAAGCTGATTCTGTCTATTGACTACTGTAGTTTCGACCCATTTATGTTCGCCGTCTCTCGTTTTTCTTAACATTTCAAGTTGGCCAAGAATCATAAGTATGGTAACTTTAGTAAATTATTAAAATTGCACGGTAATTTTTCAGTTACCAAGCTTCGTTGGTAAAAGTGATAAATTTAACTACATTAAGAGAATTTAGCTGTGGTTCTATTAGATTATGAAGTTTAGTAACTGTAAATTTAATGGTAAAGTCGATTAATTTAGTTAAATTTATCACTTTTGACAAAACAAAAAAGGAAATTTAAATATTTTGCCATAATGAGCCACATTTCCCCCAACATGAGCGTGATTATGTGCAATTATCGGTAACTATTTATAAGTTTGGATTTGTCAGACTTCCGAAGGAAAATCTGGAAATTTTCCCCATTTAAAGTGGGTAAAGCCGTATAAATCCCCTTATAATCGTCATATATTAATGGTTGGTTAGTAGTGGTAGATTGAAGCGTAATAACAATACTTTTGAATTAACTTAAAAATTTTAAAATGAAAACTAACGAGGGCATCTCTCGTTTGTAAGGAGAGATCTGGATTGAAAGTGCTCCGGATGGAGAAATGAAGATATATCAAAGATATATTAGCTGCAGATTCCCGGCAACTAGTGGGGCTAGGAGGGCACGCGATTCTCTAGATTTTAGCTGCAGCATGCTGGCTCCTGCTACCCTTGCTACCCCCTTGCAGAGTCCATACTGGGGTTAGGGGAGAGGGTGTGACACCCGTTACAGCTGAACTATATTGAAGAATTGTTTATCGTTAAGCTCTCTCTCTCACAATCAATTGCAACTCTTTTACCCACTCCATTATCGGTGCCTGTTAACGTCTCTCTTTAAGGGAAAACTGCCGTAGTGTCCTTGGAAGCAGCTTATGAAGAAATAAGTTTCAGGACTCTATCGATTCCGATCTTTAATCCTACGAAAGAAACCATGGAAATCGCTGCATTTCTGAAATTCGTCTCTAAATAAACCCTTCCGAGGAAATTCCTGCCCCCGATTTATATCTCCTGTAATGAGGAACGCCAAAGTCTCTTCTTTTCCCTCTCTTAGTTCGTCAGATATTTAAGTCTCTTTTGGAAAGCGGCAAAGTAGGGGTTAATTTCGTATTTAAGTCTTTCATTTCGTCTATCTTGATTTACTGTATGATCGCCTGAACCTTTGAGCACTCTGGTAATGTTTGATCACCTTGTGGCTAACTAAAGTTAAGGAAAAGATTTCTTCTTTTAGTGGATCAGATAAATGGAGAACTTGGGTAAGGAATTTTTTTAGTCTCGTGCATGCGACTCTATAAGCTAGTATGTCGGTCCGTAGGTCGTCGGTCAGATGGTAACACGTTTACTTTTCAATGAGTTTTTGAAAGTCATAAGGTCATAAGTCAGCATAATTGAGAACACGCGAGTTTGGTCCGTTGACCTTGTTTTTTAAAATTGGATGCGATCGAGGAACCTTTTACATGAGAAGGAGGCGGTCACCATTGATCCAAGATGGAATGACGTCATTACGAGACGTCATTACGAGTTCCAATGAAAGACATAAATGATTAAAGATATCAGAGTTTAACGTTTCGACCCATAATCGAAATTCTAACGTATTCTATGTAAGGCTGAAACGTTCTACTATAGATTTTTTTGTAACAAAGCGATTCTTACATTTTCTCCATTACTTTACTATATTTCATTCTGTTAAATTAGTGTACAACCTTTTTTTATCTTTACTGGAGAAACTAACACTTGGTGTCCATTGTAACTATCAAGTTCATAATAGAATTCTTTCATTAATTTGTTTCTCTGTTTGCGATCTTATTTCTCTCATTGTCCCTTTTCACTTGGTGATTACAATATTTGCCATTAACCTCATGGTGTCATTCTTATTGACCATGTGAAGTTGAGTATATTCGGTACTTTCTCTTATTTTTCCATCGCATCTCTAATTTTACCTTTTCTTTAAAAGTTTTTTAGTAGCCTTCTTTATTTTTTCTTGTTGGACGACCTTTTATCAACCATGAATATTGATTATTTTAAAGTCTCGTCATTAATAAATGATGCAGAATTTATTGACGATGTGATGCGTTTTATTCCGAACTATACACATTTACAGCTCGAGAGCTTTCTCAATTTATATCTTCCTAAGTTTCTAATTCATACTTGTGAGTATTTTTTAACTATTAAGTACTTGTTTGCTTTCATTCAATTTCCTGTCCGTGTATCAGTGGTTCTCCAATAGTAAGAAATCCCTCGTTGATAACGCGACAGACTATTCTACTCTATTCACGCAGCTTCAGTCTTTTCTTAATATACCTCCATTAGATTACACAATTTGTTGAATAATTACCAATGTTTTGATAAAGTTCTACCATTGTAGTTCTTAATAACATTATCAGTAGGATTAAATGTTTGTTTTGAGGGGAATTCGGAAAGAAAAAACTACAGCTGATCGAATCTCCATCTGTGTTAACACCAGCTTCTTGAATACTACAAAAATTAGCCCCCATCATCCAAAGGTTGAAAGCGTATTCGCACGGTATCAATAGAATTATGGTAAATTATCACTCATTTGACCCCAAACCATGCAGAAATAGTTCCCACCTGTATGTCGATGATTTTAAACTCGAACAACCATAAAAAATGACCTCTACCAGACGACCGAACTAAGAAATCGGCATTTGAAGAAACTCGAAACTGGAACTCTTTAATCCTCATCAATCTGCTTTAATTATAATCTAATGAGGAGAATTATTTTCTAACTAAACTATATTCATAACAGATTATCATTTTCTTTCTCATTTTTAGCCACTTGTATTAATATAAAATTCATTAATCGAAACGATTACATTAATTAAGGAAGCAGAATACTAGAAAAAGAATAACAGAATTGATGATATTACTACTAAACACACACACATACATACCAAGATACACAAATCCTGCATTGAGGTACAGATTTCTATTTTGCCTCGTCTGATACTTGTGTTTACAACATTTGTCCCCTCAATTTTATGAATATCTAAAGGTTAAAATATATCTCGCAGACGCTGTATATATATATGTGAACTGTTATACCCTGGGAACTAACAAAATTCTCCCAGTTTAGTATTTATTATGTCGCTAACAAGTTATTTACTAAATAAAAATTATTTATTAAATCATTACCCCAAAACAAAATCTCCCGTTATAATTTTAATGTAATCTGATTCATTATTCAAATATTTCCTTGCATAAATTCAGGCCGGGTGGCTATTATGGTATTATTTTGTCCTCGATTTAATTCGATTACCTAAATCAGTACGTCTCTGAAGGTTAAGCATTTTATAAAAGGCCGGTTGATAAAAGGGGTAACAAGTCATTTAGAGCGTAAAGCGCGTTTGGTTGAAAGCTAAATACAAAAAGAAGCGGTCATATTTTAGAAAGGATGATTGAAGAAAATTGCTCTCGATATTCATTGTTTTGCTGAAAGACTTATCAGCACAGGACCTAAAATATAGTTGTATATTTAAAAAAAAGGAGTTAAGTATATTAGAAAAACCTTCGCAGAAATTATTTGATTAAATATTAAAAATCACAGCTATATAGATGCATACCATACTAACATAATGATCCGGACTAAAGACTTAAGAAAAACAAAAGATCTCTCTTACATGCTATAATAACTATTAAATATACGAGTATTACATACAAATATTATTACACATAAATCCATAAACCACGTCAATTTGTAATGAGAACCATACAACCATACGCAAATACAGAATTTCTCATAAAAACGTACATAAATCTGTAGAGCTTCTTATATTTCCAATTAAAAATCAAGGTCTGCTTATCAAAGGTCGCGTGCTCTCACAAATTTTGATTTATGACCTTATGACCTTCAAAACTTTCAATAATTCCCTGCCTTACTTGGTAGGACCTTGGCAATTATATCATTCAAAGAAAATGTAAAACAACATAAGGGTTTCAAATTTCGTTTGAATCGACAAAATAGTTATGATGTTATTACCCCCCCCTTAAAAAAAAAGCAAAACGGGGACCGACCGACTGACATAGTGAGATGTAGAGTCGCTGGCGACTAATGTTCCCAAAATTATTTGGATATAGGTAAAAGCCACTTAACTAAGCAAAGTGCTCAAAATGTTTTCGCTCGATTCGGTTGAGACTAACCTTGTGTAATCAAAGGCTTATAGCCTATGGCCGAGTGGGGTTTAGTCTCTAGGTTTTTCCCAACTTCATATAAGTGAGAAAGAACGTGATCTGTTGAAACTGCCTCCAAATCTAATAGGAGGGTAATTCAACACATCTAATGGTACTCATCACCTGATACTACGCTCCTCCCCCACCGCTTATGTTGAATAGCATCTTAATTTATCAGATTTAATAATATGGTGTGCTTTATCAACTCGGGGGTTTGTTTGAACCATATTTCTTTAATGGGACGCATAATCTGGATATGGTGCGGACATAAATTATAACTACAGTTCGGGAGCTGTTTAGAAATGACTTTTAATTTCAACACCATGGAGTTCTCTCCTCAATGCCAGAAGTACTTCGATGAAACGTTACATTCTCAGTGGATAAGAGAAGAAGGAAGCATTCAGTATCTTACTCGTTGACCTGACTTGACATCAGTAATTCTTACTTGAGGGGCTACCTGAAAGATCTAGTTTATGGTAGAAGACCTTCACAAGTCAAAAATCTTAATGGAATTAAAAATCAGTACATGATCATCTCAGCATCCACATTAGGCGATATCTTTCGAAACATTTTAACTACTTGGTATAGTTAATTAAGTTTCATATGCTAGAATATCTTTGATCGATTAAACTAAAATTAACCTTTTATTAAGATTTTCTTTATATTTTGGTTTTAGTTTTTAATTATAAAATATATGAATGCATAATGAGTAGGTACTCTTTTAGATCCTTTATTTGCTGGTACAACCACTTTTACACTGTCACCCAAATAGTATTTTTCGGCAAATTATGAAAGAAATAATACAAGAAAATACTTTTTAAAAGAGTTTCAACTCGATTTTAATCAGATACTAAGTTCCCAACGGTTAAGTTGATGGTTTTACACAATTGTTGAGGAGAACAAAGGAAAATTACTTCCTTTTACGTTTACGTACTCATTGGGCATTGCAATCACGTTTTATGTCATTTAATTACGTTAATTCTGCTAAGTATTCTGCGTTCAGTTCTAGCATATCACCTTTAAACCAAGCTCTCCTTTAAGCATTCACTGAAATGCCTCCATCTCTGTGCTCTTCTCTATTTTCCCTCCTCAGTAATTAATATGTATGTCTGTTAAACGCTGTTTTCACTTCCACACCATTCATAGTTGTACGGAGTAGAGTAGAGTGGAATGTTTTAAGCCGTCATAGAATAATATTCGTCGGATGAATTACACTACGGCTCATATTACGGCATGGATGAGTGGTGAAAGAGTTTGTGTGGTTCTGGTGGAATTCGGATTTAACTCCGATGGCAAATGGATACGAAAGAAGTGAGATGAATGAAAGGGTTGGTGGTGGATTTAGACAAAATAACAAAGTACCAAGAATATTTTGACCAAATCTCTTCCATACCATTTCTTAAGAGTGGTATGGGGAATTTATCTACGGTAAAATACATCCTTTTTTACATACTTAATTCTATTACTTCCATATTAATCCTAATTATTTTTCTTTTTAGCGATTTTTCTCCTCGCTATTTATTGACTTTTTCTTCTTTTATTTTCAGCTCAACTTCTCCTAATATTGCCATCTGAGTCCAATTTCGAGCAGATGTTTCCAAATTAAACACAAATCCTAGATCCAAATATTTAGATATGGACTGGAAGAACATGACTTTGCACAATGACTCATCCCACAAATTCACAGCATTAATGCTAATAATATCTTACAATTTTTAGCCGCCCACAAATGCACCCACTTGAAATCTTGTAAACTCTTCTACTCTAATCAAAGTACTAAAAAAACTAACAAGAGGGAAATTCCCTTGAATGAGCTGCGGCGTTTTGTGATAAGATGATAAATGGTTATTGCATTGATGGTTTCCCATGGCTCAAATCACTTACAAGTGCCTATAAATGGCTAAATGAGGCTTTTACCACTAGATAACGCCACCCAGCGCCAAATCTGATGGCAGATTTGAAAACTCCAGGTTAAAAAACCATATGCCCCATGGTCATATGGGTCACTTCATGGCTTTAAATGGGTACAATTGAACTTTACTCCATTTGAAAAAAAAAGCGACGCCTAGACCTGGTACTTCGCCGCAGGTAAAAAATAGTGATTTCCTCAGGATTTTGGAGAGCCTTAAGAGGATGCAGCCTGGCATATATTAGTAAAGAAATAGAAATTAAAGGACTTTTAAATAATTTTGCCTACCTGAAACCTTTCACTAAAGAAGCTTATCTAAAAGCCACAAAATGAGTTTATGGAATGAATGCAAATGCTTCCAGAAATCAGGCCAACACCTTCAACACAACCAATACATCCATCCTTCGTATCACCCTGAAATCTGAAACATACATAAAAAAACTTTTAAAGTAATCTTTGGCTTTTCCGGATATATATAAAAAAAGAACTTACAAAAATCAATCTTCTATCCCCAGCTAAAAGAAGATAACCTCAGATGAACTTTGTTTTTACTATACTTTCATTTTCATTTTTTTTTCTCTTCTCCTCTTCTTTTCCTCCCTCCTTGGCCTGAGCCGTTCCCTCTCCCTCCGGCCTAACAAACATGATTAACCTGGGAAAGAGGGAGGGGGAAAACAGGTTGGAGTCGACAAGAGGCCTTCTCCCCTCCTGCCCCACCAGAGAGAGGAGAGGATTGACCTGAACCTGATGCATCAATATCCTCCACACTGAACCAAGCCCTCAGAAAACAAAATAGTATATATCAGTTCCTGGGTGAAACTAGCAATAAAACGTAACGGCAAAAATACATTGTTAAACTAGGAATTTCATGCACGAAAACATTAATTCAGCTAAAATAGTATCAGTATAAGAAATCAGATTAAAACGATTAGCAGTCAAATCTCAGATGGTTGAAACGACTACAAACTACATCCTGCCTTAAATCTTCTATTGCCTTAATCCGATAAACCCCAGAATGATTAACAGTTAATGAAGACTCACATTAACTTATTTCTCTTTACATAGTATAAAAGTTTGAGAAAGTAAATGCTAGCAATACACAACAGTGCTATGAACGTGAATCACCGACAGTGATATTTTACTAAGAAATTATATTCTTGAGTCGAAGAGATGAGCCCTTACAAAGAGATTTAACCCAAAATACACCAAATGGAATATTGAAGTTTGTTGAAAATGGAATATTACCCTTTTTGCAAGAAATGAAATGGAAGTAATTGAATGTAAATTGGTCAGCCAATTTTATCTCAGGTGAAAAGGTCTTAAATTCTTAATTGCTTTCTACTCTCTCTGGTAGCTGGAGATAGTAGCAGAACGCATTTGGCAAAGCATTAAAGAGAATAAGATCCTACTGTTTAGAATCATTTCTCCGATATTATATCGTAAGTTCCTGCAATATTCCTACCATTCATACCGTTCGTACCACTATCAATCAAGATGATCCCTAAATGCAAAATCACGTTTGCTTAACGGCAACACAGCGGATTCTACTGTCACTCTCCACACCATCATCATATTCAAACACCGTTACGTTATTCTGTATTTACTTATACTCCTCTCACGCACGTCAAACGTGTATGTGCTATTTCAGAAGGGGAAAGAAGAATATAATAGTGTAGACAGTGAAGCGTTATGGAGTGTAAAAACGTATGGACTCGATAGTAAACCTTTTAAATGTGTAAACAGTTGGGGTAAAATATGGCCAAAATGAGTGATTTATACATAAGCAGAGGAGAGAGCTAAAGGTATGTAATGGTGTTAGGACTATTCAAAGCCAATAAAAATACAGTTTTTTGGCTATCTGAGAGAACGCTTATTTTAAGGCTTACCTTTTCGTGTATGTGAGAAGAGCTCCTTCCGAGGGCTTTGAGGAAGGCTGCCTAAAAATAGCCTTTCAACCGCATTATTAATTGCGTTACTGCAATAATATTTCGTAATTTATAAGGCATGGCGAAAATAGGGAATAATAAATTTTCCATTCTCTTTGATAAGCAGGGATGGCACTTGAAAAGGCCAATCGAAAGATAGTTTTTTGGCTGTCTGAAAGAACGCTTATTTTAAGTGTTACCTTCTCGTGTATATGAGAAGAGCTCCTTCCGAGGGCTTTGAAGAAGATTGTGTATGTCAAAAATAGCCTTTTAAGCGCGTTATTAATTGCGTTACTGCAATAATATTTTGTAATTTATAAGGCATGGCGAAAATGGGGAATAATAAATTTTCCATTCTCTTCGATAAGCAGCGATGACACTTGAAAAGGCCCATCGGAGTATAGTTTTTTAGCTGTCTGAGAGAACGCTTATTTTAGGTGTTACCTTCTCGTGTATGTGAGAAGAGCGCCTTCCGAGGGTTTTGAAGAAGATTGTGTATGTCAAAAATAGCCTTTTAACCGCATAATTAATTGCATTACTGAAATAATTTTTCTTAATTTATAAGGTGTGGCGAAAATAGGGAATAATACATTTTCCATTCTCTTTGATAAGCAGGGATGACACTTGAAAAGGCCCATCGAAGTATAGTTTTCTGGATATCTGAGAAAGCTTATTTTAAGTGTTACCTTCTCGTGTATGTGAGAAGAGCTCCTTCCGAGGGCTTTGAGGAAGGCTGTGTTTGCCAAAAATAGCCTTTTAACCGCATTATTAATTGCGTTACAGCAATAATATTTCGTAATAGATAAGGCGTGGCGAAAATGGGGAATAATACATTTTCCATTCTCTTCGATAAGCAGGGATGACACTTGAAAAGGCCAAATCGAAAGATACTTTTATGGCTGTCCTAGAGAACGCTTTTTTTAAGTGTTACCTTCTCGTGTATGTGAGAACAGCTTCTTCAGAAGGCTTTGTGGTAGGCTGTGTTTTCCAAAAATAGCATTGTGGGCGCATATATATATATATATATATATATATATATATATATATATATAGGAATATATATATATATATATATATATATATATATTTATTTATATATCTCAATAGATCAATAGATTATTATGAGTTATACGTTTCTAGAGTGATTAACAAAATGATCTGTTTTGTTTACTCTATAAGTTACAACTTTTGTTCAATTTATATTAAAGTGATCTTAAAAATCACGATCATAATCTGGATCTTCAAGAGGACAATTTCTGGTAATCTGATCTTGCTCTTCAAGATCAGATCACCAGAAATCTATTTGCAAGAGGTAAAAAACAAGAAGATATTAATGCACTGAAAGAAAGCAAATGCAAATGAGACTTCAAAGGCTCAAGAAGAGAAGCTGACGAGAAAGAGAAAAAAAGACTGCTATTCCAAGATAAGATCCGCATCTATCCTGGAGATTTCGTCACTCTCAAGTACGAAACCTTCAAAGAAATTAAGCCTGGCAAATTCAGAAATAGAACCTAAGTCGCCAAATGTTTCACCTATCAGAATGCAAACCAACTGAGAACTTTAATTTAAACTAAACAATGCAAACCTAAAGGAGAAGGAAGCTCAGCTTATTGTAAATAAATACACAAGACCAAGATCGGTAAAACGACGTCATTAGGAAACGTATTCAGAGAATTCGATATGATATAAACCTAATCTCACAGATTAAAATATAGTATATACTGAAAGAAGACAAAGGAAACTATTCAATTACACTGTCATAAATGCTAACACGTTGGGCAATTTATATGGCGGGGCGCCCATATAAATCAAACACACTGAGATTTAAAACCTGAAAGGAAAATTCTTGGCCATAAAAATCGAACGCCAAGTACAGGTCAAAAGGGCAACTTGCCAGAAATATCAGATGAAACAGACAACTTAGAAATGTTGCCAGAATGGAATATTTCCCCCCAAAATTGGACAGACTTTTCGGCATATGTAACCGGCAATGGTGCAACGAAACTTATGCCACTTTAAACAGTCACAACATGCCATTTAAGTTACAAACAGCCAACATTACTTGTAGCGACTATTTTGGAACTATACTGTTCAATAATCATATCTAATACAAGTGCCAGTACCAAAGAGGAAAGACTACAGGAGAGCCTATTGGGAAAAGATACAAAGAACTAGTTAACTTCATCTCAAAGGATTTTTATGATACAAACGTGGAAGAAATAGACGATGAAACAAGAGACTAAGAAGAAAAATCACCACGACAAACAAAAGTAACATTACGAGAGCCAGATTCAGTACTCTTCCCCAGTACTCTGGGTGGAAGTAAGAAAGAGAAAAAACAGACACAAAACCGAAGAATATATGACCAAATAAAGATTTGGGGGATTTGGGGGAACAGAGAAAGATTCGCGGCGTTCAGAAGGACAAAAAAGGAACTAAGGTATCTCATAGAAGAATAACAAGAATTTAAATTTAGATAGCCATATAGAAAAAATCGACGAAGAAAGAACAAAAGAGAAGCAGAGACTAATAAATAAAATCAAGGACGGGCCACCAATAAGTAAGTTATAATCAACAAAGAGAGGGAAATATTCAGGAAGATAACACCACAGAAGAGCATTTTTACGTCCACTGGAACTCTATGTTTTTAATAACAACAGATGGGAACAAAGACTTCAATCCATATATAGGCGAAATTGACCAAACCTATTTATAAAATATATTGGAAAAAATATTCTCAATGTCATCAATCATGCGAGAAAGGGAAGACATTCTGGGACCAGGGGCCGTTATAATACGAAAGAAATTAAAAGCGTTATTAATTCATTCGAAAAAAAGGACCCGAACCTACGAGAACCACCGGAATGGACCCCACCAAGGTATCAGACAAAATTGTAGAAGCAATGAAAAACATCTATAACGCGTGTCTAGATACTTCCCAGATGAGTAAAATGTTGCAAAAATGATATTCATCTCGAAAACAGGTAAAGCGCATAGTCACTTTAAAGGTTACTGGCTTATATCGCTATTGAATTTTCGGGGGCAAAGTCTTCAAAAGGAAACTCAACAAAAGACTCAAAGAATTCGTCGAAAAAGAAAATCCATATAATGATTACCAATGGTTAATAACGGAAAAAAATAACCAAGGCAAAAGCAGGAAAAAGGTACAGCCGCGGCCAAAATTTTTCAGACACCCGAAATTTTTCCTATTCTTTGGGTATATTTATGAATATGTTGGTGTAGATGTGTATTCATGTGTTCAATGCATATGGAAAGCTTCTTTATAACTTTTTTGTTAAAAATCTAAAATGGCAATGCTATTGAAATGTGTGAAATTCTTATATCATTATGCTGTATGTTACAGTCAAAATGTCTTCATGTAACACATATATGTTGAATAATAAGATATTCCATGTCGACAGGATCTGATAATATGCTAATGGCGAAAGCATTTAACTCTACCTTGCAGAAAAGATGTTTGGTACATGCGCTGCACGAGGAGAATGCCAGATGTCGACAAATCACCCTCAGATTCAGCGGATCACGTTCTCGTTTGGCAAAAGTGTTGAAGAGGATCGGAAAAAGTTGGAACATCCAAAACCGACATGGTTTACCATGACCCAGGCTCAATACTCAACTTTCAGGAACATAGGAAAACCGCAGTCCAGTTGCAACATGAATGGACAGAGGGCAGCCAGGTCAACACATCCGTCAGAATAGTTCGTCGCAGACTGCTCCCACAAGGCATGGGGCAAGGTAAAGCCATCCAGAAACCGCTGATCAAATTTCAGCCCGGGCGAAGTCGAATAACTCGGGCATTTTCCATCCCTACTGGACCAAGCGTCAGTGGGGACGTGACTTTTGGTCTGAGACGAGGCTACGTTCCAGTTTTTCTTGACCCCAGGAAAATTAGAGTCCGCAGGAGACGAGACAAGAAGTAGAATTTAGAGTTCATAGTGAAAACAATAAAGCATGATGGCCAGTCTGTAATGATATTGAGCTGCATGCCAAGTTTAGGTGTAGGTCGTCTCACCGTTTGTGATGGTATGATGAATTCAAAGTACCAAGCTATAATGAATAATTACATGTTGCTAACAGCTTGAGACATCTCTAGAAATGCCCACAATATGATTTTCCCGCAGGAAATAAATACCCAATCTCACAAGTCTGCGTCACCCATACTGTGGTTTCAGGAAACATATCATGGCAATGGACTTGCCTCTTCATTCTCCAGATATGAATTCAGTGGTAAACCTGCGGTAAGACCTGAAAAAGGTCGTAAGACATCGAAAACCAGCCGCTAATGAGCAACTGAAAGCAGTTATTACTAGAGATGGGCCAACATCACATCGTTCTGGTGTCGCATACTAGAAAAATAAATGCTCTTATCACTGCCATTGACTCTCAACACACTAGTGAGCTTCCTGTATCACTTTGGTGTTGCTGAAATTTTCACAGAGGTTCATCTGTTTATATATTCCTGATGTTACATGCTTGGTAATTTTATTTTTTGTTAAATCATGTTAATATTTTTTTTGGGGGGAGCATACAAATATAACTTATTGCTTGCTTGTAAACAGGCAAGCAAGAATATCACAAGTAGGATTTTCATTCCCTATGTAAACAGACAGGAAATTAAGTCAGCAAGAAAGTTTTCCCCAACATAAGTGAACAGACAGGCAGGTTGAAAGAAACAAGGTTCTCACTTCTCTATTACAGCAGGCAGACAAGTAGGAGACAAGAAGATCTTTGCTTGCCTATGTAAATAGCCAGGCAAGAAGGTCAAATCTAGCCCCCTTCCTACTCCCTATGTAAACAGACAGGTAAGTAGATCAGCAAGATGGTTTTCACTTCCTTTTGTAAACAGAGAGGAAAGTAGGTGAGCAAGAAAAGCATCCAGTTCTTATGTAAACAGAGGGGCAGGTTGTTCAGCAAGACGGTCACCCCCATTTAGATTTAAACAGCAAGAAGGTTCTCTCCCCCAATGTAAACTGGCAGGCAAGTAGGTCAGCAAGAAGCCTTTCCCAATCAGAATGTAAACAGACAGGCAAGTAGGTCAGCGAAAAGCCTCTCCCAATCAGAATGTAAACAGACAGGCAAGTAGTTCAGCGAGAAGCCTCTCCCAATCAGAATGTAAACTGACAGGGGGGTAGGTCAGCAAGTTTCCCCTTTCAATCAGAATGTAAACAGACAGGCAAGTAGGTCAGCAAGAAGCCCCTCTCAATCAGAATGTAAACAGACAGGCAGGAAGGTGAAGAGTATTCCATCAAATCCATATCTAAAGAGCTAAGTATGAAGGTAAGCACGAAGGCCCTCCCATCCTCATGTAAACATACAAGAAAGTAGGTCATCAAAAAGGTTCTACCCCTCCCTATGTAAACATGCAGGAAACTAGCTTAGCAAGAAGGCCATCCCTTCACTATACAGACAAAGAGTTAGGTAGATCAGCAACGAAGTCCTCCCTTGCCTATACATATATACAGGCAGACAATAGGTCAGCAAGAAGACTCTCTCCTCTAGATTGTAAGCAGGCGGGCAAGTAGGTGAGCAAGACAACCCTCATCTCTCTATGGAAACATGCAGGCAAGTAGGAAAAAAAAATGCCCTCTCCTCTTTCTGTAGAGAGGCAATTAAGTAAGGAATGGCATCTTCCCATAATGTAAAAGGTAGTTCCTCTACTTTCAATGTAAACACAGAGATAAGGAGAGCGAGAGTGCCCTCCAATCCCTATTGGATTCATGTCAGTGAACTGACTCGACCAAAGAAGTCGGTTGATGCTGTTTTAGTCCTTCCATTCTTTTGACCTTTTTGCAGTGTGACAGGGAGCTCCATCTTCCTTGAATAAACAACTTTCATTTTCGAGTTGATTATTTTATTTAAAAGCAATGGGAGAAGTCCCTCTTTAAGAATGTAAATTTATTTATTCAAGTCTATATTTCCAACACACTCAACAGACACTTTCTTATCATTTCAAATTGCTTCACATACCATAACGGAGATGCCTCCATGTTTAGTTGTTGGTTGTAAGCTGTTTTTTAAATTTCGGATCTGAGAGGGTCATCTTGGCCCTTTCTGAAAATTGAGCCAATCTTAATTGGTCATAAAAGAATTATGCTGTACTAAAATTCCAAAAGGCTTGCCGCTCATTGCTTCAGCCGACTCATTCTTCTTCTCAATATTGGTCAGGGTTAAAAAGAGACTTTATCCTGATGATACCTCCATAATATCCAAGAGGAGTCCAAGTAATTTACTGCTGTTCTCGGGTTGATCTAGAATCGCTATGCCATCTCAGAAGCTTTTAATCGAGGGTTGTTCTCCCTGGATCTTCGAACAGCACGAAGACATCTTTCAAAAGACACAGGACGATAAGGTCCTGACTCTGGTGATGTTTTCCCCACTTCTTTAAAGTGAAATACAATTCTATTAACGGAAGAAATGGGTAACCCAAGATTCCTAGCAAACTGTCTCATGAAAAACTAAAACTGTTTTTATTTTTGGAAATAGAATCGTCAAATTTGGGTCAATTTGTTATCATGAAAGTTTCTGTTGATCTCACTCGATGAACAGTGCCTGCGGCGCTGATGAAAGCCTCCAGCAGACCTCGGAATTATAAATAGGTTTTCGTCACTATATGCCGTTTAGGTCCCTGAAGTCCCTAGTAATTCTGACCTTCAGCTCGTCTTTTGTGTTGTAGCTGGATTCATTGGTCTCTCGTTACGCCACACCCCCAACAACAGAGTCGAGGGAGTGGTAATCAGGGGAGTTGGGAAGCCAAATATCAGGTGGAGTGTGATCGAAGAAATACTTCGACCCCGAGTACTAGGTCTTCCGGCCGGGGTGGCCGGACGCAGTGTTGTCGCCACACGTAAGGCCTCCCTGCAGCTTACCAGTTGACCCCTGTCTTAACCACTTTGCTTAGAGTACGAGTAACAACAAGGAGTAACAACAAGGAAAGAAGGCACCCTAGGAGACCTTACGGTTCATTCAAAGAGGGTACCTTTGGACTAGCAATCGAGTGGGCACAAGTCTGCTCAATTGTTTTGCGTCCCTAAACGGCCACTTTTCAAGACCTTGTGTAGTCTTGACTTGAACTGGTCAACAGATTCACTGTTGACAACTTCCACTGGAAGTGCGTTCCACATACCGCAGATACTGTACGTAAAAGAATTTCCACACAGATTGCGGTTGTAACGCTTCAGTTCAAGTTTAAAGCAGTGATTGCGCGTTCTGTTCTCACTCAGTGTGAAAATATCCCGGTAGTAAACATTGTCGAACCCTCGAAGTATTTTGAAAACTTCAAAGAGCTGACCACGCAGTCTAAGGGTTTCCAACGAGAACAGATCTAATTCCCTTAGTCTATCCTCATAACTTTTATGTCGGATAAAGGGAATCAGCTTGATTGCCCTGGCTTGTACGCGTTCCAATCTCGCGATGTCCTTTCGCAATGAAAGACTCCAAAATTGTACGGCATACTCCAGGTGCGGTCGGACAAGTGAGTTGTACAGGCACAGTACAATCTCCTGGTTCCGATAACCAAACTGGCGCTTAATATAGCCTAGCATCCTTTGGGCTTTTTTCTCCGCCTCAATGCACTGTTTCGAGAACTTGAGGTCACTAGTGATTGTTACACCCAGGTCCTTCTCAGTGTCAGTGGATTCAATAGCAGTGCCCTAAAGGATATACTGAGATTGGGGGTTTCTGTGGCCGATATGCATCACTTTGCATTTCCCCACGTTAAAAGGCATTTGCCACGTGTCCGACCACTCTCCAATCTTCCTAAGATCTTCCTGCAGGCGGGCAGTATTTCCATCCTTTGCAACGTTCATACCAAGCTTGGTATCGTCGGCAAATTTGGAAATCTTGGCAACCATGTCACCGTCCATGTCGTTGACGTAGATGATGAATAGTAGTGGTCCCAGGACAGAACCTTGAGGCACCCCGCTAGTAACGGGCACCCAATTAGAAGCCTGTCCATTCACCACCACCCGTTACCGTCTGCCACTTAGCCAGTTCTCGATCCAGCCGGCTACCTTTCCGTCTATGCCAAGCGCTCGCACTTTCCGGAGAAGGTGGTGGTGTGGTACCTTATCAAAGGCTTTCTGAAAGTCTAGGGAGACCACATCCAGCGCCTTGTCCCGATCGTGCTCACTGAAAACGAAGTGGAAGAATTCTACAAGGTTCGTCAGGCATGACCGTTGGCTTCGAAAGCCGTGCTGGGAACTCCTCAGTAGCAGGTTTGACTCTAAATACGACGTCACTTTGTTCACCATGATGCTTTCCATGAGTTTACCGACTATCGAAGTCAGACTGATAGGTCGGTAGTTCGACGGTTGGTTACGATCTCCTTTTTTGAAGATTGGAGTCACCTCCGCCTCACGCCAGTCTCTAGGAACGCATTTGGTCCGGATTGACATGTTGAAGATTGCGCTCAGGTGTCGTGACACTTGATCGCGCACTTCTTTCAACCCTTGAAGGTAGAAACCCATCCGGGCCAGGTGACTTATTCGTCATTAGGTCACTGATCTTCTTTTTGATTTCAACTTCGGTGAAGTCCATATCCTCCAGCTTTTCCCCCGAGTAGGAATCCGTCGGCTGGGGGATGGGACCACATTCTTCAGTAAACACTGAAGAGAAGTAGTCGTTGAAGAGGTTAGCATTTTCTGCATCTGAATGCTTTAATGTCCCCTCCTCGTTCCTCAAAGAACCAATCGTTCGACGGATTGGTTTACGGCTGTTTACATATCCAAAAAACTCCTTGGGATTCTCTTTACAGAGTCTCGCCACTCGGAGTTTCTCAGACCGCTTAGCCGCCCTTATGCTGGACTTCACTCTCCTGGCTAGCCTCCGGTATTCGTCAAAGTCACCCGAGATCTTCGATTGCCGGTACATAGTTCTCTTTTCCCTAAGCAGTTGGCCGATTTCTCGATTAAACCACTTAGGTTGAACAGAAGACAGACGGGGGCATTTCAGAGGGATGAAACGCAATTGAAGACTCATGAATGTGGTTTTGAAACTATTCCACGAGTCTTCAATGGCATCGCACACTTCTAGCCTCACGTCAGTCAGTCCAGCTCGAAGGCTTGCAAAGTCTGCTCTTCTCAAGTCAAGTTTCTTTGATTGACTGGCAACAGACCTTACCTTCGGGATCTTGACGCTAAATCTAACTAGCTGGTGATCACTGCCACCGAGTTCTTCGCCTACAGAGATATACTCAACGATATCATCCTCAGAGATGAAGACCAAGTCGAGGATATTGTCTCCTCTCGTCGGTTCTCTGACCCATTGAGTGAGGAACTCGTTGTTGGTGAACTCCAGGAGTAGCGCGCTCTCGCCACAGGCTGCTCTGGTTTCCTAGTCAACTTGGCTGTTGAAATCGCCCATAACGATGCACACTCTGCCTTGAACCAGCTCACCCAACAGCTGGTACAGTTCCCTGTCCTTCTCAACGGGTTGGGAAGGGGGTCTGTAAAGCAGCAGTGTCCTGTATCTGACAGGAACGATCTCTAGGTCAACGTCTAGGAGCTCGTGGTTGGATATAACGTTGGAGTTCGTAGATTTGATTGTATCCTTGACATACAACATTACACCGCCACCCTCTCTGTCTGGCCTATCTTTGTGGAAGAGTTGGTAGCCAGGAACCGTGAATTCGCCTTCAAAGTCTCGGTTTGAGGTTTTTATCCACGATTCTGTTTTGGCTACCATTTCGTGTTCTTCCGTCGCTACGAGGCCACGGAGATCAGGAAACTTGTTCCTGATTGACCTCGCATTGAACAGAAGAACTTTCAGGGAGTCCCCTAATGTAGGACTCCCTATACTCTTCCGTTTCCCGGCTTCTTGTTTGTCGCGGTGGCACCATTTTTGAACAACCTCCGAGAAGGTTGTTTGGGGAGTGACTCGGGCGTACTGGCGTACGTCCGCCTTCCCAATGGGCCGGACACTCCTTTGGGTGCGCTCCTCGACATCCTGGATGAGGTTGGCTAGGAACACCTTGCCCTTAAAGAAGAGGTGCACCCCGTCCCTTTGGTAGAGGTCTTTTCTACCATACAATACGGCGTACGGGTCCACAAAAAAGACACCCTCAGCCGTACAGAGGTCTGCAAGGCGCATGTTTAGCGACATGTTCCTCAAGTGGGCAGTCCGGCTTGGACCCCCTATGTAGGACTCCCTATACTCTTCCGTTTCCCGGCTTCTTGTTTGTCGCGGTGGCACCATTTTTGAACAACCTCCGAGAAGGTTGTTTGGGGAGTGACTCGGGCGTACTGGCGTACGTCCGCCTTCCCAATGGGCCGGACACTCCTTTGGGTGCGCTCCACGACATCCTGGATGAGGTTGGCTAGGAACGCCTTGCCCTTAAAGAAGAGGTGCACCCCGTCCCTTTGGTAGAGGTCTTTTCTACCATAGAATACGGCGTACGGGTCCACAAAAAAGACACCCTCAGCCGTACAGAGGACTGCAAGGCGCCTGTTTAGCGACATGTTCCTCAAGTGGGCAGTCCGGCTTGGACCCCACCTCTGGAGCATCCCTACGACGACGCGTCTGCGGGTTTTCAATCCACAGTCGTCAACAGCGCCCATAACTGTCCTCATAATCTCACCTGTAGGGCCTACCCTACCTCCTCTGAGGTAGAGGTCGTTGCAACTTACCATAAGGGCAACGACTGAAGTCTCTGAAATCTGAGACTCCTCGGCCTCAGCTCTTACCTGGTTATTCCCACAGCCTGGGATGCAGCTCACCTTAACGCTTGTGCGAAGGCGGGCCGCTAGCAGGGGCTTCAAACCCCGTGCTTGAGAATCACCAATAAGGGTGACTCTTGCACATTTGTCTGCGGACGACTTAGTCTTTCCTTTTGGATGCGACTTGCCGCTTTCCTCTTGTATCTCTATTTTTTTTTCTTCTTCTTCTTATTCTTCCTCTTATTCTTCTTCTTGACTTGCTTTGTTATCTCTTCGTTTGTTTCCCGTTTCTCTTCTTCTGCTTCTACTTTCTCTTCTTCTGTTTCCAGTTTCTTTTCTTCTCTTTCTACTTTCTCTTCTTCTTCTTTTACTTTCTCTTCTTCTCTTTCTACTTTCCTTTCTTCTATTTCTACTTTCTCTTCTTTCTTCTTTCTTTTCTTTTTTTTGGCTCGTTGAGGAAGCCCTTCGCCTGAGCATCAGCATCTCTCTGTTTTTAAGAGTTGAATTTCCCTTTTAAGGAGGGAGTTCTCCTCTCTCAGTTGAGCGATGCTCTCGCCCAGGCGCTTCTCGAGTTCGCAGAAGTCGTAGACACTGACGCCATCTGTGAGTTCCTTGCAACTCCTTCCCCCGAAGTCTTCACTCCATCTGTAGACTTTGCATATTTTGCAGGTTAGCTTTCGAAACGGAGGACCATTCTTCTTCGCCATCTTACAAAAATCTCGGACCATACGCATTAAAAAAGGGGTTTTTGGTTGTGATTTTCTCTCGCACTAATCACATCCGCCTATTTCCAGGAGGTTTTCGGTCGTTCGGCGAACAGAAACCCTTTGAGCAAGCACACCAACCCTAAGGTCTCCCCTGGGCCGGACGTCCCCAATCGTGCCGCAGCTCCCAACTGAGCAGCACGAGAGCCCCAGTGAACTGGTTTTCTGATTTTTCGACAGGGGTGCTTGAGGTGTAACTGTCTTCCTACTAAGCCCTACTAATCAACTAAAAACGGCCAGACTTGAGGCAAATAGTAAAGCTAAGTGCCCACGACTTCATCCGAGATCTTTAGCTGATCTGGCAACCAGCAAGGCACAAAAGCTCTCTCTCCAAAGATCAGTTGAGCCTATATTCACCAAGTAGCGGTCACAGGGAGCTGGTCAGGCAATTACACGTTAGGAGAAAGCTTCTAAGGGGTACCTAGCATTTCTCCATTAATCGTACCCCAAACACCTTAGATCCCTTCAATCTCAGTCTCTTGTAACCTATGAGTGCTCCAAGGAGTTATTTAAAGAGGTTCCAAAGCCTCTCTTCTCACGCGGCATAAGGGAGCTGGTGAGGCCCTTATTAATAAACAACTTATGTGTAATAGAGATGAAGGTTTTTTTTTTGTTATTGGGTTTTTGTTTTGATTTTTTGACAGTTGAAGAGAGTTAGTGAAACTTAGTACTAACAGAATCGAAGAGGTTGGTAGGGAGGTGCAAGAAGACGCATCAAAGAAGTGGTAGAGAAGTTTGACAAACATTAGTCTGGATCCTACTACAGCTACCTTACTGGCATGGGTGACCCTAGCGGACTAAAAGTCCCCCAGTGTAGTGGTAGTTGTTTAGCTTGAGGCCCTCGTCAAAGAAGTGGGATGAAATGACGAAACATTCACTGTTGACGACAACGAAGACTGAGAAAAACCACAGCATGTGTGGCTACAACGGTTGTTTCAACGTGTTGATCAGCTTCTTGATGTGCTTAATTCGCTTTTCCTGCCACACCTTTCTCCCTCACAGTGATCTCCCTCAGGTAAGATCCTGGAGTTCAGCAACGATTTCCGATATTCTGATGTCGTCAGATCGTCAAACATGGGTTTTAAGCTCTGCTGTTGCCTCGTAGTCGAATCTTGAATCTTCTAGATTTTTTTCTTACCTTTTCCAGCATCTTTCTGCTGAAGTTGAGGAAGTCTGAAATCTCCTTGTATGTCTTTCCGGCTCAAATTCCAAGGAGGAATCCATGCCACTTTCGCAAATTGTAGGGGGGTGAACAAAAACATCCATAGTTAATTATTCTGCACAAAAATAAAGGCAACAATTTTATTGCATTTAAGAAGAAATAGAACGACAATAAGAGTTTAAAAATATGCCTAAAATTAGCAGTTGAAATTCGTGAATGAATACCGTCCCAACTCTATACGTTCTCTCTGTAAATATAAAATTTACTTTGAATTTTTCCTTTGATAAATAAAATACTTGTTTGTTAAAAAGTGAGCATTTAAAAAAATAATATAAAAAATTGTGCATTCCTTCGCTGATTCCAAAATCGCGTTCTGCTCTTGTCCCTGTAGGAGGCGAGTTTCAATGAATGGAGCTTTGTTATTATATCTAAAGGGTAAAGGAATGATGTGTAATTATTATCTTTTTCTTAATATTTTTGTGAAAAAATAGTTGTTTGAATCTCATTTCACTTTCAAAAAAAGGTTCATCCCAAAGAAAAGTGTGCAACCATTGTTTTCAGCACTAAAGTGGCATAAAACGCAAGGATATAGTTCTTAAGGGTACTGCATCAAGGAACACCATCTTATAATCATTTATGACTTTAAAAGGACTGGATACACTCCTGTGAAGAAGTCTTATGGACAGTCAAAATCAACTCCTGGTAAGGTTCAAGCTCAAGGATCGGATTTACTCCAATGCCAAGCATGCTCACGATTGGAAAGAGGCAGGTGTAAACGCTTCAGTGCACACAGCGAGGCGGAGATTTTTCGACAAATGTCTTAGGTTGAGAAGAGTTGCGAAGAAGCCTCATCTCACCAAGAAGAGCCTTACGGGTAGGCTCCACTTTTATAAGAAAGCCTAAAGGTGTACTGTTGAAGACTGGGGCAAAGTGATTATATCTGATGAAGCTCTCTTCAGCTTGTTTGGAGCTTATAGAAGATCCCTAGTTAAGTTGAGAAAAGTGGAGCGCTTTTACTAGTCCTGTGTCTTACTCATGATGAAACATCAGGATACACCCAATGTCTGGGTCTACTTCTTATCTAAGGGAACTGGAGCACTAATAATTTTGCCTAAGAAAAACTGCCATGAACTTGAAATTGTACCAAATTTGCTTCATCGGCACTTTTTTCCAACATTTTCGAACCAATTTGGGGTGGATAACTCTATTTTTCACATGATATGCACCTTGTCACAGAGCCAAGTTAATCACATAGTTCGTTCTAGACTAAAAATAACATTAAACTTTTGGGACTTTGGTCGGGCAACTCGCAAGATTTCAACCCAAGAGATAATTTTTGGGCGATAATGATCAAACTGGCGGTTGATAAACAGAAGCCATTGAATTGAAAACCTTTGCGGGTACTTATTGAACACAAATGGATGAATATAAGTGAAGATGATATCACAAACTTGGTCTCCAGCATGCCAAAACGAATTGAAGTAGCCCTGAAGAACAAAAAATTGATGATGTGCTCAAAGTAAAGAGATTCTGAGTATATTCCACCGTCAGCCGACTTCGACACAGGGGTCTTCCGCCGCGTACTGGCACTGTTGCCGAGATCAAAAACCGAAAATAACACTGGTCTGTGTCAAAAATGTACCTTAGGTTTTCTATAGTGTTTCTTAATAAAATTGATCTTCTAAATCCGAATCTGTCATCCGTTTTTCTCTATCACCTCTAGTTTTTGCGATACACGGAGTGATAATAATTCTATAGTTTATACATCTCCTATATTACATCAAATTTCAATAGTTTTTGCACTGCTCTATTCGCAGTAAATTTTGTGTACATTTTAAGTAATTATGCAAATAGGTTTATATTTTGCAGGTTAAAAATTGCTTAGCATTATAATAATAAGAATAATAATAATAGTGGTTGAGTTAAAAATGAACAGAAAATGTAAGAATAGCTCCGACAGATTTTTCTATGTTTGCGGCAAAGTGACTTTTCCCGAGCAGCAAAGTACAATCCCTCCTGTAATTAAATCTTTGTATCATGCATATTTTGGAGTAAGGCCAGGAGATCAAGATAAAAGTTTTGTACTACATATCTGCTGCAAGGGATGCTACATAAGTTTAAGACGCTGGAGTCAGGGCGAACAGAAGTACCTCTCTTTTGGTGTTCCCATGGTGTGGAGATATGGCAAGGACCACACTACGGACCTCTATTTTTGCATGACAAATCTTAAAGGTGAGCATTGTATCAAGTATTTAAGCTTTCTGTATTATACTGGCTCCTAAAAATGTCATTATTATGCAAAGACTTAGCATAAAATTAAAAACTAACATAATTCACTTCAGCATGAACATATCCTTTACTAAACATTTATGTACTATCTGCAACTCCAAATCAATTTCTTTATGTAATATGCAATTATATTTTTCACAGGTATGGATAAGAAGAATAAACATAGTGTGGCATATCCGGATGTTCCTTCTGCCATCAAACCCCTGCCCCATCACCCAGGAATTCCTATACCTTCTCCCCCTGAACATATAGAGGTACATGAAGAGATTAATATGGAAGTTGACCAAGATTATGACACATCTGAGTCTTATCAGGTTTCCACACATCATATGGTCGCAAGACCATTCACTTAAGTTCAGTCAAATGACCTGACCAGGGATCTGGGGGTTTCAAAGGCTGATACACAACTTCTTGGCTCTCGACTTTGTGAAAGTAATCTTCTCGCTTAAGAAACAACATTTAGGGTCGTACAGAAATAGAAAACAAGAGTTTAGAAGCTATTTTTTACAGCATTCTTCCAGCTCTTTAGTATACTGCGCCAATATTAAAGGACTTGTTGAGGCCCTTGAAATTCCCTACAACCCATTAGAATTGAGACTGTTCATAGATTCCTCCAGTAGAATTTTAAAAGCTGTGTTACTAAATATTGGTAACAAGATAGCTTCCGTTCCTATAAGCCATTCAATCCAACTTACTGAAAGTTATGAAAATATGAAAAAATTGCTGGATGCAATAAATTACTCTAGCTATAAGTGGAGGACTTAAAGGTAAGATCATTTTACACTCGGCATTTCTAAGCTTTTTGATATTGACATTTTCATTTTTAATTGTTAATACTTGTATACACCTTTTGGTCAACTTACATTTTACAAGAATGCAAATCTGGAAATCATGAGTCATTTTTTAGTTATATTTTTTGTTGAAGTGTGTCCCTATAGGTTAATGAATCCAATTGGGTTAATGGGGAACTTATCCTAATTGAGAAGGTATACAACACAACTCAATAAACTCAAAATAAGTTGTACATATATCCAATTAGTTCCAATACGATGATTTAATGCATCTGCATACAGGATTTTTGAGTACATATTCATATTCTTATTGTTTTAAAAAATATTACTTTGAATTTGTTTTTAGAAATATTACACTGAATTTACATACCGTGCTAAATTTTTTTCAGGTAGTGTCTCTTACGCTTGGGACGCAAAAAGGCTACACGAAGCATCCCTATCTCCTATGTTTATGGGACAGTCGTGCAGATAGTATGCACTATGAGAAGAAGGTTTGGCCTCCACGAGAAGCATTTAGAATTAGATCAAACAATGTGATAGCTGAACCTTTAGTGCCTCCTCAAAAAATACTCCTCCCTCCACTGCATATAAAGCTTGGCATAATGAAAAATTATGTCAAAACCCTTAATAAAGTAAGCAAAGCTTTTAAATTTCTTCTTCTAAAATTTCCACAAATCAGTGACGCTAAGCTCCATGGGGGAATTTTCGATGGACTTCAAATCAGGAACTTGATCAGCAATTTGATGCATTAATGAAGGACATAGAAAAAGATGCCTGGAAAGCTTTCAAAGCTCTAGTTAACAATTTTCTAGGCAATAAAAAAAGCCTAGAAGAATATGTTGCCCTGTTCATTCAGCTCTTAACAAGTCTCAAACATTTGGGAGCTCGAATGTCTATAAAGATACACTTTTTACAGTCCCATCTGGATTATTTTCCCGACAACTGCGGGGATTACAGTAAAGAACAGGGGCAAAAGATTCCACCAGGACATAAAAACAATGGAATCCAGGGACCAGTGTAAATGGAAAGGAAACATGCTTGCTGACTACTGTTGGTGTTTGATGCACCAGATGACAGGCACAAATGAAAATCGTCAAGGGCGTCTGTTCTTCGAAATTATAATTATTTTCTCTATTATGTTGCATTCTTTTATTTTTTGTTTATTAAAAGAATTATAGTTTACATACGTGTATTCCTGTTGATATGATATAACAGTAATAATGCATTATTAGATAGAGAAAGTTTTTTTTTTAAATAAATTCAGAAAAAATGAGGTAATCTCAATGAAAATGGTGTATGCTGTACTGAGAAATTCTGACCTGATTGAACAAATATACATTCATTTTTGAGCTCAAGAGGTTGGATTCATTAAGAAAACACAAAGAAATCCTGGGGAACATAAAAAAAAATTCAAACGCAGGCCTGTGTAATTGGTTAGTCGGAACTCTATCTTGGAGTGTACGCAACTCTCTTAATTTTTTGTCTCTTTCTCCTATAAAGAACGATTCGAATTGGATTACTACTCGACTAATAAGAGTTAGTTTCTAACTTCTCAAAACTATTGTTTCTCGGGATAATTTTATGGTCTGGTTCCAGGGTAGTCTACCTTAACTTGGGAGATTAGGAGTTGAAGAAATAAAATGAGAAAGAAAATTAATATTAATAATTCGAAGAAGAGAGAAGAGTAAAAATAAGAATATGATGAAAAAAAGACGAAAACAAAAAAAAATGAAGAAGATACGAAGAGGAAGACCTGATTTAGATGAGCTTCGAGTTGACTTTCATATGCTGCATTGATCCATGTTTCGCATCCCACTTTTAAACCACTTAACCTCCCGGCTAGTATAATGGTTATCGCGCTTGCACGGCAATCGCTGGGTCGGCAGTTCGAATCTCCATCCGGATTCTTTTAAGGTGACACTATTTACTAGGAGAGGTTAGCGACTGGGCATCACATGGTGGGGAGTTGGAGGCTTGCCCTGGCTGACGTCCGCTTGAGAAGCAACATAGCTCGATATGAGGACTAAAACCAGTAAAACCTTAACTTTAACCTAATCTAAATTAACCTAATCTAATCTAACCTAACCTACATTAACTTAATCTAATCTAACTTAACCTAAATTAAATTAATCTAATCTAACCTAAACTAATGTTCTTTTAAACTACAGATCTTCGTTAAGTTAAGCAACATATACAACAAATATACATACACTATCAACGTCTTAGAAACAATCCTAAATAATACATGAACGTCCAGGATTGGCACAGGAAGAATGAGTCCTTAATTGATACTATAAAAGAAGATGAGGCAATTTGGTTCATACGTGTCTCTATAAACGTTCACAGAGGAGTTTTTGTTGATTGAACGGTGTGATGGGAAATTCCCTTTCAAAACGTGTTGTATTGAATTTAAAATGATGACGTCCATTCAATTGAATGAGACTTATACTCTTATTTTCGATGAGATCTACGAATTTTCTTTCCATTTCTGTATATTGCATTTTCAGAGTGTTTATCTCTCTTGGTTTGGTGTTTAGTACAAGGTTTACATCGATACGGGTTACTTCCCGAATTATTCCTTCTAAGTCTATAAGCGATTCACGATCAGTTTCTGTGTTTAATTTTTAGACACTTTGTCGGGAGTTAAATTTTTCTTTACACGAGAAGTATTCAGAGTGCCTCTCAAAATTGGAGAAAATCGTGCCTATTAAAACTAATTAGGTAATTGCAATAATGGACATTAAGTTACAAAAATATATAGAACAGAGATACAGGGTGTACCCGCCCCCCCCCTCAAAAAAAACCCCGGGCCTGTACACACTTTTCTGTGATATATCTTTCATTCATTTAGTAATCACCCTTATTTTGCAGGACACGACAGAAGCAACGCCGGTGAACAAAACTAGAACTCAGTGGGAGCTCCAGCAAAGAATATACTGCGTCAAACATTACTAGATGACAGGCTCGTTCAAGAAAGTGCAGGACACTTTCGTGCATCAGTTCAAATGTGAAAAAGCCTCCTCCTAGAACAGAATTCAGGACTAGGTGGACCACTTTGAAAACTGTGGGACAGTGGAGAACCTCAATGCAGCCAGTGACAATCGTCCAAGCCATTCAGGACGACCCAGGAAGCGGACAGCTGCGCTGGTCGAGAGCATGAGAGAGTCAGTTCAGCAGAGTCCAAACCCCTCTGTGCGGAAGCGAAGTCAGTCCCTCGGTAAATCCCGTGAGACTTGCAGGAGAGTGCTAGTAATGGACGTAAAGGCCTACCCATACAGAATACAGACGAATCAGACCCTTACAGTCTCAAACAAGGAGCAGAGAAAGACTATGGCAGTGAAGATACTAGAGGAGATTCAGGAGACCCCAACTTTCCTTAACCTCCTTTGCACCTCAGATGAAGCTTATTTCCATCTTGAAGGAAAGGTAAACTCGAAGACAAATGTCTTCTTGGGGACCTCCGACCAAATGCGGTAGCAACCAAGCCCTTACACTCCCCTAAGTGCATGGTATGGACTGAAATCTCAGCCAGAGGCATCATCGGACCATTCTTCTTCGAGGAATCTGGTGCGACAGTGACAGACACCAAAGAGCGGTATATTGAGGTCATCAAAACCTTCAAGGGGGAGTTGCAGACCCTGTTCCTGTCGCTTATGGGAAAGTTCTGGCTCCAGCAAGATGAATCAAGCTCTCACACCTCAAACCTGTGCCGAGATTGGCTGAAAGAGAACTTTGGTGGCCGTGTGATCAGTCTCAAGACTGGTTTGAGTTGGCACTTCACATCCCAGACCTTCGCCCCCCAGATTTTTTAAAGACAGAGTGTACGCAGGGAGACCCAGGACCATCATGGAACTCAAGTAAGCCATCAGAGAGGAGGTCAGAGCCATTAGTCGGTCGGTTTGTAAGAACGTCATGGACAACTTTGTGCTGCGCATCAAGAAATGCACAGAGCTAAATGGAGGTCATCTCAAACGCGTGCTTTAGAATAAAGAAGAAAAGTCCGAAGACTCTAATGTTTTCATATGATGTTTTTAAACACAATATACTAGTTATCACCAAAGTTTCATTCAATCCTTGCATAAAATTAAGAAATGAGGCCTATCGAAAGTTGGGGCCCGCTTTTGGGGGGTCACCCTGTATACATGTGGGGTCTTTGAAATTTTAGATAATAATGGAATTTAAAGCCAATTTTACAACTCTAAAAATATTGAAATTCTCGGAGTATAACACTATTTTACAAGAATTCACAAATCATATGTATTTATATCAATAAAATTTGTGATAATAGTTATATTGCCATGAATATTAAATCGCTTTGAATTAGATAATTATTGGATGTACATAAATTCAGAGATATTTTTTTTATTTTGTTGATAACCATTTTGTGCTATAGAATTTAAGAGACCTTACGAGACAATTTGTGTCGCACTTCATTTCATTGGTTAATATTTATTGGATTATCATCTCTTCTACCATTAATGCTGAGCTAAGTTTACAGAAAATTCTGTATCAATGAAGCAAATTATTAAGAAAAGTCAAACAAAGGATATAGAGAGTTTTTCATGTGCCGTTCCAATCAGATGTTTGAAAGCACCAAACAGAATTGCCCGATTTATTAGCTTGTATGCAGTTCTCTTCTTAAAGTTGCAGGCCAATAGTTTACACATTATAAAGCACGTTATACGTGGCCCAACCAGTTCTTGTATCTATTTAACATAATTAAATGAACATGATCGTATTCGAAGTTTTCTCCGGTCAATAAACGTGGGCGTGGATTGCTTGGTTTTGTAGAATAGAAGCAGGATCTCAAATTTGACAGATGCAGCAGCCATCTTAGATGACGCTCTGAATCATTTTCTCGCAAGGATCCCGCTCTAGAGAACACATTTTGCTAGTACGTCTGTTAATTTGGGACTCAGTCCAACCGATGTTTGCCTGGATCCCAAGAGAAACTTGGGAAACTCCAAAAGGGGGCAGCAATGAAGGTAGGCTCATCACTCTCTCCACAAACTCCCTCTTTGTACGTCATAAAGAACATCACGGAAAGAATGTTTTTTGGTGGATACTGGAGGAAAGAGAAGGAAACTTACGCCCCAGAAGAGAAGGAAACTTACGTCCCACTTCAAACAGCAACAGAATATCCAATACGAGCATTCATTCAGAGAGCGGAGAACTCCATCTTTCATTAAAGTTAAGACAAAATCTCGTCAAAATCTTAAGTGTGTGACATTAATTACACAATATGATCCATCGTTTTTCTATCTCATTTTAATATCTAAGTAGTTTTAAAGCGTGCGTGTTTGGTAGACGTAACAACTAATTTATCAATATGGGTTGTTCATAAAATTGCACTCTCATTCACTCTCCTTTTTAATTTTAAGTGATTCACCTGAGCATCAGTTGCTCAATAAGTAGAGTGAATTATATAAGGCCAATAAACAGTCCGATCATAAAGTGGTAGTGAAAGTCTTTTCTTCTCATTACCACCATATAACTACCACTGGCCCTCCAATCGCGGAGAGTCTTGGGTGATTTTTTTCTAAATTATTCAGTATTCATAAAGAGGAAAATTATAGAAACTTTACTAAGAAAAGTCAAGATAAGAACACGCTCAAGCCCTTAGGTAGATTGGGTCCCTCTGACTCAGAAGTCAGGCAACTCCTATCTGACTTCCCACGACTGAATGTTGTTACTATTCGTGAAACACATGCCTTTTTTGACTGATTTCACTGCAACATTGAAAAATTATCTTGAAGGTGGCTCTTAAAGATGCATTTTTTCAGGTTTCAATGGATTAATAATTACACTGGAAAAAATGTATTTAGTAAATTGACATGAGTACATTTTCCTACCTAATTCGAGCATAAGGAATTCAAATCTGAAATCAGATTCTATCTAAATGCTACAGACTTTTCGTAATATCAATAACTAATATTATACAATAATTTTCATTTTATCACGCCTATCATCATGCCCTGAAGTAATTTTGAATCATCCTTTTGCAGGGTTTTTGCACAAAAATTTTATTGTATATGAGAAGAAACTTGAATTACACATTAGGATTACAAATACTGAAATCAAATAGATGCTAATTTATTAATGACCGTACATCAGGCTAGAGGACCTCTTCTTGATTTCAATCAGGCAAAAATTTGCGCTTGTAACTCATTCTCTTGTAAATCTTCTTTGGCTGATCTCTTCTAATCGTCCAACAGTAGTCCGCCATCATGTGTCTATCCCAGTGGCCTTGGTGCGCTCTTCCATCGTCATCAAATCCTGATGGAAGCCTTCCCCTTGTTCGTCGTTCACGGCTACCAGATTCTCTGAGAATCGGTCGAGGTGACTATTTAGGAAATGCAGCTTCACACTCATGTTGCATCCCAGATCACGATATGCTAAAAGCATATTAGTAACCAGACCCTCGTAGTTATGCGCTTTTTTTGTTTCCTAATAAGTTACGAATAACGGCAGAAAAATGAGAGCTAGGCTGCCTTCTCTTTTTTATTCATGGTGTTCACGAATCTAGAATCACTCAGAAGTCTTCGGATTTGGGGACCATCAAATACTCCTGCTTTTATTTTTTGTAGGAGAAAGCAAGAACCGCCGATACTATGGTACTGAAAACAATCATTGTAAGTGCTAAACGCCTTGAAATACTGCTTTAGTAACCCCAGTTTGAGATGAAGTGGAGGGAAAACGATCTTCTCTCGACTTACGATTGACTCATTAACAATGTTTGGCATTCCTGTTCCAAAATTTCCTCGAACTGGCCAATCTGCTCAGTGTTTGTCACGGGCTCGATTGTTCAACATACAGATATAGCATGGAAACTTTGTATATCCCTTCTGCTGGCCAAGAAGGAAGTTGAGCATTTTCAGGTCTACACATATGATCCAATTGTGTTTATGGTACTTAAGTAAATCCATGACCATTCTTATGTCATCGTGAGTTTCTCGCAGATGGATAGAGTGACCGAGAGGAACTGCACCAAAGTCATTGCCATTATGTTAAAGGACACACTTGAGGCTACGCTTGGAGCTATCCAAAAGCAGTCCCCACTCAGCAGGGCTATAGGTGCCAAGTGTGAATTCGGTAAACAGACCAGGAACATCGTGGCAGTATACAAATTGTTTGTCCCCAGAGAAATAGTTAACAAATGTACTTTCTCTTCCTTGTTCGGTAATATGATACCCGTACTGACCTGTTAAGCATATGTCTTTCACTCAACCTGAGGCTAAAAGTTCTGCAGCTTTCTTGGAGAGCGCCAAATTACGTATTAAGTCATTCAAATCCTTTTGATTGAAACAGCGAGGAGCTAATGACTTTTCAGCATCTGATGATAAATCTGCAGACTCTGAATTCATTCCATGGATGTCCATATCAGGTATATCATTTTCATCCTCGGAGGAAGCATATCCACTGAAAATCGGAACTGGTAAAGACTCAGAATGAGTTACTGGCCGGATTGCTCAGGGAATGTTAGAGTAGTCGATCTTGTGCCGATTTTTCTTGCCAATCCCTTTAGTATTCACCGGGCAGAAATAACAGTCCGATACATGATTCTTTGGCTCTCGCCACACCATGGGGATTCCAAAAGGAAGACCATTTCTCTTTCCTTTCGTCCACTCACGAAGATTTCCACACAACTATGTCAAACAGCATGTGGGGCCCACTTCTTATCTTGATCGCCAAGAGGAACATCAAAATATGCCTTATAAGTGCGGATCACAAAGTTTGATATATTGCGCCTTTGACGAACTAACATGTAATAGCCACATATGTAGCAGAAGGTGTCTGGATCATTAACGCAACTTTCTCTTGACAAAGACATTAATCTAACATAAGACCTGAAAAAAGAAACAATAATGTCAATATTTTGCACAATAACACTTATTACTATCTTACTACTACTATGTACTGTGAAGTATTTTCTTTCTAAAAGCACCCTCACTGTCCGTCCGGAGGGAAGTTTTCAGGGAAACGAGAAAATAGAAATTACAGAATATCTATAGCGTGTAGGTAAAAATGGATTATATATTTGAAATCAACATGAAAAAAACGAATTAAAATTGGCAGATAAATCTAAGTCACCCGAAAATGTGATTAAAATTGTTCCCCTGTGTTATCAATCGAGAAATCAGGGACTATAATGCCTTGTAGCTTTTTGAGTGGCAAATCCTCCTCCCAAAGTTATGTACAATTACTCCCAAACTTATCACCGTTTCATAAATTATATTTTGAGCGATTTAGCTTCGTTTTCACCTATGTTGATTATTTTCTAATTGACACCGTAAACAGGGGCTCAAGATTTGAAACATTTGGAGCATGTATTGGCATTGGTGCAATTGTACTGTTTATAAATCTACATTGCAAATTGCCTTTTTTCGATAGATTTACTCAACATTTTAAGCTATAAAATTAGTTCGGAGGGAAGTTTTCAGGGAAACGAGAAAATAGAAATTACAGAATAACTATAGCGTGTAGGTAAAAATGGATTATATATTTGAAATCAACATGAAAAAAACGAATTAAAATTGGCAGATAAATCTAAGTCACCCGAAAATGTGATTAAAATTGTTCCCCTGTGTTATCAATCGAGAAATCAGGGACTATAATGCCTTGTAGCTTTTTGAGTGGCAAATCCTCCTCCCAAAGTTATGTACAATTACTCCCAAACTTATCACCGTTTCATAAATTATATTTTGAGCGATTTAGCTTCGTTTTCACCTATGTTGATTATTTTCTAATTGACACCGTAAACAGGGGCTCAAGATTTGAAACATTTGGAGCATGTATTGGCATTGGTGCAATTGTACTGTTTATAAATCTACATTGCAAATTGCCTTTTTTTCGATAGATTTACTCAACATTTTAAGCTATAAAATTAGTTCCCAAAGAATATCCCCAGATGAGGATAAGATAATTTCAATTAAAGATTATTCTAGGCCGTATACACTAAAAGAGTTTCAGAAATTTCTTGATTTAGTAAATATTATTAGAAGATTCATAAAACATGCAGCCATTAATTTCATTCCTTTAACAAAGTTGTTGAAAAGTTCGAAAAAAATCGCCGTCCCAATTTAACTTTACAAAGGAATGAACAAGCCGAATTCGCCTTCAATAATATAAAAGATGCAATAGTTAAAGGAGTACTTCTGATTCATCCAGAAAGAGACTGGCAATTACGAATTATCGCCAATGAATCGGATTTAGGAGCGTGATTGGTCCTACAGAAATTTTTGGAAGGGAAATGGGAAGCATTCATTAACGATCTACCCTCTATAGTTCTTGCAATTAAACATTTTCACCACATTTAAAAAGGCACCGTTATTCATCTCTTGACAATAATTGGCCTGTCAAATCACTTACAACTAGACACTGTCCAAGGGACGCTCGTGCTTTCGAACTCATTAATCAGGGCACAAATAACATTAGGCTCATAGCCGAGAAAAAATAATCCTAGTACTGCTCTTTCCCGTGCAACCTGTCATCGATGCAATATGTAATCTGTGCCACACACAACGCTGGCATTTCCGGGTAGCTGCAACACGCACTGGTACTGGTACTCTCATAAGATAACATTTCTACTCATTCGTGTCATTCAGTCTATTTTGCAATTACTTAGCTCACTATTATTAATTATGAGTCTTTGGATTAATCTCAACTGCCTCATTCAGAATTTACCTCTTTACAAGATGACCTTTCTACTCCATTCCAGTTTCATTAGACAGCCTTTTCCTCCTCAAATCACTCCATCATTTGCGATCAATCCAAAGAGTTTGCACGAACATATTTAACTTCCGATTTCTGTAAACTTGCCTTTTATTATTATCATATCTTAGGATATCTAGGTACAAGCTTATCTCTCAAATATATCTTGGAGAATTTTATGTGGAAACATATAAATAAGACATTCGTGAGAAGGTTAGGAAATGCATTAATTGCCAGAAATTAAGTACAACGACACGCAAAACCACCTCCCACACAATTCGCTGCTCCCAATGGGAGAATTCATAATATTTACATAGACATACTAATACATTTCCGTAGCACCCAAAAATGATACAAATACCTACTGACGATCATTTATCGCTAAACCAAGGGGAGAGAGACATAACCAATTAATAATATTGCATCCGATACTATAGTTGAAGTTTTCTTTCACAATTACGTTTCACGTTTTGGATCCCCCTTATTAAAATTCACTGTCACTGAACACATCTTTACTTATCCTGGGAATTCTATCGGAAATGTCATCCTTAAATGGTTCCACCGCACGTTCAGGTCTCTTCTTACAAAAGGACCTCATAGCCTACGATTGCGTAATCTACCTGCCCCCTCAAAATACAATGAAGAATAACCCCTATTTAGGAAACACGTTTCTCTCCGTGCAAATGGACTATGCCACTCCTCTACGCCTTCCTGGTGATCTATTCATTACCAGGGACTGCAATGCCTTGCAAAATAGAATCATTTAGCAATATCAGGAGGCAATGGGACTGAAAAAGAATTTTTCGTTCCCAAAGACTTGGAAACTTGTATATACGTATTGCTGAGAGCTACTCTGATATGCAGCACATTTTTTACCTCTAAAAATACAGAAACATTCATTCACCCTTCGAGGCTGCAAAGTAAATGGCGGGCATATTTGCATAATTTGAAACTAGCTTACATGGAATCAAATCTCACTTCACACAGTCAATTTTAACATAGAAATACAGTACAGAAATTTCTACACAAACCATAAGAACATTACAATAGAATCTTAAAGTCGACACAACCAGATACATCCCAACAATCACAGTGATGTCTACATTATTCCTCCCATGACAATCGTCGCTCGTAGCCTTTCATTCAACCATGTTTTCCTCTATGCATCATGATCCGATTACTTAGATCTGTTTTGATTGTGTCGAGATTGCAGCCATCTTGGGTGAAGGAAGTTCATTATTATTTCATTTGTGTTGTTGTTTCAAGTATGCTCTCCACTGTCGATTCAGGATACCTTGTTACCTTCATTCAATTTTTAATTAATCTCAAATTATTTTGCTTTAACTTTATCGTGTGTAATATTTCATGCCATCAATGATCTCTGTTGTCACTATTTTGTTTCATGTCATTAATTTTACAATTATACACTTATCACATGGTATTCAATGTATTATGTAATCATTTTTGGTCTTCAAAAACTGCCGTATTACATCTGTGTAAGTCATGTATAGAGGCAATGCCTTGCCCTTGTTTATTAAAAGGCGGAGTGTTGTTGAGATATTCGCCTTCCTTCCTCGGGAAACAGGGGAATACGCTCCACAGATAAATCCAGCCTGCCTCTCTATTTGGGAATATCGCCTGTTTCCCACGCTTCTCATCGGGAACTCTCTGGAGATTGGTCTCTCCCTCGGGGCCTGATTCTCTTATCGAACCGTGAGGAACAGAAGAATTATCGTTTTCTATTTAAATTAGTCACTATTATCTGCATACTAGATGATTCTTTGATAAAGGCATAGCGTTCGATTGTAGAGTGGAGGCCTTATCCCACTTCTCTCCCTTTATACTTAAGACTTTATACTTTATATTTATTAAACATCTATTTACCACGGACAAGAGGTATGACATGTAGATCATTGGTGCTTTTCACTTTCATTATAAACTTAACCCACTCTTATGAACCTATCATCATCCTCATCATCACTATGAGTTACGCGACAACTTACTAAAAAGTAAGAGAGTGGTGTTACACTCCTCATTCTGAGTCCACCATATTCGCCTGGAGGGGGGCTCAGATTCTCATGGAACCCTCTCATCCTTCCTCCAATTCATCGGTCTTGGGCAAATAACGATACTCAACTCTTGTTATTTTGTTGTTAGAATTAGGAATTAAATTACGTTGCAGTGATCGACTTTACATGTATGGTTGCGTATCCGGAGAACGAAAAATAAGTGAGCGTTTTGTGGTGTAACTTAATTCAGAGTTATCTCGAACGCCCAGCAATATATATATATATATATATATATATATATATATATATATATATATATATATATATATATATTATCCATTAGTAATGCTCAATTTTTTATGTTTATCATTATTTTATTGATAAAAATCAAACAACTCTTTAAAGTTATTTATACTTAAGTAATTATTTGTATATGAATTTAATAAGTAATACAATTTCCACCGTGTGCTACCACTTGTCTCCATCTTTCTACTAAATTTTTATTAGGATATTTGTAAAAATCGTTTGACTTTGATTTAAAAAGTTCTTTTAACCTGTTCGCTTGTTGACATCTTCATTCTCTTTAGGTGATTCGTTATAAACTCGTAAAAGTATAATAATCTGATGAGCTAAGTCGAAATAATATGGGATATGACACATTTGTTCAAAATCGAAATTGTTAAGCTTTTGTTATGTTATCTCTTGCGATATGAGGCCGCGCGTTGTTTTAATGAAAGAACACTCTCCTACTATTGGCTAATGCGGATTTTTTTTTTTTTTTTACTTAAGTGCTACATGTAAACGGTCTAATTGAGCACAGTAAACCTCTTTGGCGATAGTCGGATTTGTATTAAGAAGTTTTATGTTAATCATATCACAACAAACTCACAAGAGCATCTTCCGTGGATGAGACCCCGGTTTGGTGTTTTTTTTTCGCCAAGAATAGTCCATTGTTAAAAATGCTTAATATTATTGAACATAATCCACTTTTCGTCCCCTTTAAGAATCCTCCTAAAATTGGTTCACTTTCTTTGGAGAAAGAATAGATAAACAAATGTTGTTTCTTTGCTGCAAGTGTACCTTTGACAGTGCGTGTGGAATCCATTGCCCAAATAGTAAAACCTTGTCTATCTCCTTTATATGACGATGCATATTGGAGTCAATTAAATGTAGTTTTTTAACCAAATGTTCACTAGTAACAATCGGGTTTTCTTCGAATTATATTATTTTTTAAAGATGTGTCAAATTCCCTGGTCGGCCTGAGCGAGGTTCAAGACGACCGAACGAAAAAAATGCCGCATCACCTATGATATATATATATATATATATATATATATATATATATATATATATATATGCAAAAATTAAGACATCTTTCGGTAACCTAAAATTTTTTCTTTGAATATCAAAGCCAAGACCAATATTTGGAACATGTTATTTAAAAAATGTATATTTGGAAATTTCGAACATTGACTGTGTACATTATTATCCTATCTTATAATGAATTTACTTTGCTCCATTAGAGGCTTTTGATGAACATAGTCAATGTTTGAAACGTTGCAATACGCATGTTCCGAATACTGGTCTTGGCTTTGATTTTCATACAAATACAGGATGTTTCTGGCTAAATTTGACGCTTTGCATACCCCCTTCCCCCCAACAATAGCTCCGCCCAAAACAAATGTACAAGTATTTTAAAAACTGTAAAATATTAACTAAATTATGGTTGGGAGATCGTTTACTCAATAAGCTGCCATTAGCTCCAACCGCGGCCTCAAGATGGCTCCGAATCTTGTCTTATGCATCCTCACTGTGTCCCTTGGAAGATCTTTGAACACCTCCTTGATCTTGGCTACCAGCTCATTCTTGATGTTGCAGATACAGGGGTTGGTCTCTTTCTCCCCGGATTAAAATCCGGCGAATTAGGCGGGCGGAAAGTAACGCTGAGAAGTTGTAAAAATTCTCCGCCATTCACTTCTGACTCTTTCCGGAAGTATGGCCTTTCAGCAGCAACTCTCTCCAACCAGAGTTTGATCGCAGTATCCAGCAGCTACATAAAGCCGTCTAAATTGTGCCTAAGAACATGCTCAAAGAAGTAGGGCACCATGAAGTTCCCTTGACTGGAGACGCACCCAAAGGCCAACACAGCTAGGGAAACTTGATCTCCATGATACATGGAACGTCGCATGGATTGTAGACAAGTCAGCTGTTGTTCTTGGTGATGTGCAACTGGTCCTGGAAGAAGTTCCTTTTGTCTGAGAAGAACCTGATTGTTCCTTGCTAAATAGGATACTTCAGTTGTTTAAGAGCTACTTTGACTTCGCCAATCGGTTCTCTTTGGTATTTTTCATTATTTAAAATACAATTATTTTTTACTGAAATATTGTAGGTATTTGTCGTTGCTGAAATCATACAGCACACATCGTATTTCGCTAAAGTGTTTTGTTCTCTTGTATGATTTCCAGATGATGATACTGACCAGCAAAATCTTGGTATATTAATATAAATATAAGAATTATGCACTTATTTTCTGTTGCATTGGTTTTGCTGTATATATTGAAACTCCGACCCTAAGAAAACACTCTCTCAATTTTACGAGCTAAAATAAGTTAGGTTCAACAACGAACTATATTTGTTTCGAACTTCTTTTATTTCCAAGTATGAATGTAAAGAAATATATAAATAAAGGTTCAAGCACGTATTTATCGATAATTGTTAATGCAAGGTGCTCCCCAAGGGATCGCACCCGAGATGAATATTAATAACCTTATTAGAATGCATTGGTTTTTTTTAGAAAAGTGCATATAAACATAAAATAAACAAAATATACATAAAATAACGCTCTCTAAGAGAATTAAAGCTCCCTTATTTAATATATTGGGTTAAAGAAAAGAAACCAATGGGCTATCAAGACCATTTTCCACAAGGTAATAAAGAATGACATAAAGAGTAAGTAAATTCAAGAAAAGCACAAAGAAAAAGAAATAACGTTAATAATGAAATAAATGATTGGCACCCTGGCGAATCAAACACTAACCCTAAATAGTGGTTCGGAATGTTTGAATAAGTTTGAAGTTGGAGGAAAGGCATTCAAAAAAGTATGGATTTTTTGAGTGAAAGAGTTAACTCATCAACCAACTCACACTACTTGTAGATAGATAGATAGGTTTATAGGTAAAATGAAAAATAGATAGGTACGTAGAGAGGACGCTAGATGGACATTATGGTGCGTGGGTGGCTGGATGGGTAGAATGGCTACAAATAAAACCGGATGCATAAATTTATCCAGTCTATTCTTACAACTCCCCAGGGTGGACGTTTCACGCCTCAATTCCACCTCATTAAACGAATTTATGGGATTACTTATAAATACAGGATTCTATACAAAGTTTTTTTCCGATAAATAGGATTTATTTAAGAAAACTAAACACAACTAATCTTCAATGGGAGAAAGTTCACATAAGCAGCGCCTAGTCTCCGCATAGCTTTAACCGAATTTCCGTCGCCATAGAGACCTCACAGCCTAGGCATAGCGTTAAATAAATCAACCGAATTTCGGTAACATTAGAAACCACACAGTCTACTCATAGTGTTAAATAAATCATATAAATTTCCGTCGCCATGGATACCTCATGATTACAAGAATGCGTTTATTCGCTAGACGCAACTTTGTAAACAAAACGGCATTAATAATTTAACCAATTTTCCTCTTGGATAATTTCATCTTCTCCGATGTTATGAACCTAATTTCTAATATTATTTTGTATTATTTATTTTGGGATAATATCAATCAACACATTTTATTTAGATGTAAATTTCTTTTGTAAAAAAAAATAATACAAAACTCTTAGTTTATTAACCAAAGAAATTAGAATAAAATAGAATAATGAAAAATAATAAACCATTCTAATGAACCATTCTGAATACCATGCCATCTTGGTATGTATTATTTCCACCATCATCAACCTCCTTTCAACAAACTAGGGTTGGCACGCATCAATGCCAATAGCAGCATGAGTGGATGGTGTCCACATTGCGTTTGCAAGAATAAAACTCTCGGATGGGTGGCTTCCCAGAGCCTCAGTCCATATCTGGACTTAGTTCTCTTTTAGGACGCTCGCTGTAAGCGCTATGGGTATTCCTCCTGCCCAATAGGTAAATATTTTTAAATGTGATATAATGCATTTAATGGTATTTGGGGCATTATTTTGAAGCAATATGGGTATGTAAGAAGGATTTTTTAAAGATCGTTTAAAGTTCTCTATCACCCGTCGTCGGGTCCAAACAGGCGCGAAAAAGATCGTGGAAGATTCAAAAGAGGTGCAAAAGACCACACGAGAGAGAGAGAGAGAGAGAGAGAGAGAGAGAGAGAGAGAGAGAGAGAGAGAGAGAGAGAGAGAGAGAGTACTAGTTTCTTTTGAGGCGCTGGGCCCGGTAGGGCGTGCTGCTCCTCCTGGTTTCAGTTGTAGCAGGGGCAATACACCCCTACCACACTATCCAATCCCTCGGGAGAAGGGATGGATATAGACGTGTGTGGATGAATGTGTGGGTGTGCGAAGGGAAGAATGACAGGGGTGGGTTGATTACGTGAATGAGTGGGTGAGAGATGATATCAGGTATGTTAGGGGGTGCATGAGGGAAGGGTGAGGCTTGCTGGGTCCCCTCTACCCCCGGATATCCCCTAAGTGGGCGAGATGTTAGGGTACATAGCCCCCCCCCCCTATTTAGCAAAATAAAACCTACATTTTCGCCAAATAAAACTTAAATTTAACCAAATAAACCTAATTTTGGCCAAATAAAACAAAATATTCGCTAAATAAGACCTAATTTCGCCAATAAAACGAAAAATTGGCTAAATAAAACTTATATTTCGCCAAATAAAAAACAAATGGCTAAATAAAAACCTAAAATTCGCCAAATAAAACAAAAGTTTGGCCAAATAAACCTAAATTTAGCCAAAAGAAAACCTTAAATTTCACCAAATAAAACAAAAATCCCCCCCCTCCCTAAATTTGGCCAAATAAAACAGATTTTTCGTAAAATAAAACCTACATTTCGCCAAATAAAACAAAAAAGGGCCAAATGAACCTAAATTTGCCCAAATAAAACCTACATTTCGCCAAATAAAACTAAAATTTTGTCAAACTAAAGCTACATTTCGCCCAAAAAAAGGCCAAATAAACTTAAATTTGCCCAAATAAAACCTAAAATTGCCCAAATAAAAACAAAATTCGGCCAAGTAAAACCGAAATTTAGGCAAATAAATCCTAAATTCATTTGGAGTTTTATTATTTGGCTCTTAACATCGGGGCAATGCTGTTACTTCGCCTATTTCATCTATTTAACCTCTTTATCAATCCCCTCCCCTCACATTCCCCCGCTGGATTACGCGTTTTGTCTCTCCATTCACAGAAATCAAAACAATGTTGAAAAAATTACGAAAATTTGAATTGCCATTACTATAGATGAGGAATCCTGTACACGTGTATTATTATGTACATAGCCAATAATATGAGTAATTCGTAATTTTCATGTATGTTTTACGATAGGAACTATTTCATTTATATTCTGTGATGGGGTAAATGGCGTCGTTTCCACGCAGTCTTGGGCGCATTAAAATTTTATACATAGGTAAAAAATACATACAGAATATTTCAGTATTATTATGTATGTTTCACCTGTAGGAAATGGCATGTATATGAGATATAAATTGTTTTAATATGCATTGCGAAAGGTCGCCCAAGGTTAACATGGTTATCCCGTTGGTGTGGCCTTTCCACATTTTAACCTACCCTAATTTCACCATTTCTGTCCAAATCAATTATTAAAATATTCTATCCAAGATGCCCCATTTGGTTTTCGCATTTTAGCATTTTACTACCAAATCACTTCCCTTCACGTTAGAGCATTTTTAAAATTTCAGTACGAAAATCCTGGAAAAAAAGGCAATTTGGCAACTCATTGATGATTCAAATTTCGTCATTGACGTGTCCAAAATTATTGCTCACTTCAGCATACAGAAGAAAATTGAGCGAATAAGCCAATATGACATGTGGCTTTAGGTGTATAAAAAAATAAAGGCTGGGGGGGTGGGGGAGTACAGTTATTTATAAAAACTTCTAAGTTTAAAATTTTTAAAGTAGATTTCTTCCTGGTGTCAATGATTTTGGCTTTTCTATTCTTTTAAAAATAGGCTCGAACACAATATGGCGAGGTTAGGGGATCGGGAAATGTATGAAGGATAAATATCTCCCGTTCTTAATATTAACCTATATTCCCCCAAGAGGATTTTGGCCATAAACCAGAAAAGCCCAAATCTCAAAAGCCTCCAACGCCTCTCGCTTCCATGAGGTCCTTTGGAAGTCTTCAATTCCTTTCCACCTTAAAATTCACTTTTCCAAAAGTTCACAAAGTGCTATTGGTTGTATACAAAGGCCGTAAAAAAGGGTGGCAATGATTAAGTAGTAATTGTATTTTTAGTATTATTGCCATGGTAAAGTTAAAAAAGTATAGATAAATGAGATTTTAGAACTTCCCTTTCACCTTGAAATATTTTAGTATTAATTTCATTATTATTACTCCCTTCCTCTCGTTCTTTCACCACTGGGTAAAATTGCGCTCGTTGTTCTCACCAACTACCTTTCTTAACCCAATTATCTCGCCTTTTAATTTCTTTGAAGAAATGAGAAGTGACAATGTACCCGGATATCCGTACCGTCCCTATATAAGTGATAATAATAAAAACTATTGTTTCATTTCTATGATTATCATTTATTGCCTTATTAATAATAAAAAGTAGTGATTAATTGAATTTCAGAACTTTACTCTTTAATGAAATTAACACTAACTCAAAAGCTCTTTTACAAAAGCTAGTAAAGAAGCAAAGAAAATTCAAATATTTATCTTACATTATTATTTTTCATCCATAACAATATATTTTAGGAATGCAATTTTTTTTTAACAGTTTCAATTTTAATTTGTCACCGAAGGATATTTGAAGCTTTTAACTAAGTTCTAATATTTTCTTTACAGTTCGAAGAAGAGCCAAGAGGACTGGCTTTTCTAAAAGTTCTTTCTAAGACTTCATAAAAATAAATAAGATGGTGGTGGGTGCGACCCCGTCCCCGGCCTGACAGTGGGTCGGGAACCCTCACACCTATTCCAGGCCCCGGCTCGACAGTGGGTCGGGGACCTTCACACCTATTCCAGGCCACACCCCAATTCCATAAACCATCGCAGGAGCAGATCCACCGCCTCCTGGGCCTCTCCCAGAGATCCACCTGGCCCAGGTCTGTGTGTATCTGGGGTCAGTTGATGAGATGTGCGGTGTCGTGTATCTGTGTTATTCATTTGGGGCAGTTTGGTGTTGTATGGGTAGTGGGAGATATTTTGGCATGTATGATGTCAGGAGTGGTGATTTGTTTGTTCGTATCTGTGCTGGTGTTCTGATCTGTTTTGGGAGTGTTTGTTCTGAGTTGTGTATGGTTGGACGTGGTGCACTTAATATTTTGTTGTTGGTTCTGTGTGTCAAGTATCGTTGTGTGATCTGAGAGTGGATTGTTTTCATGTTTTGCTTACTTGTTTCTTCTGTTGTTGTATTAGGATCTGTGTCTAAGTTGGTGGTGTAGTTGTTGTTGTTGTTATCGAAAATGGTCTGTTTTTGTGTCGATGATTGGGAGCTTGTATGATGATGTGGTAGAGGGGATGATTTGGATGTTGCGTTTTCTGCCTGAGTTGTTATGCATGTAGTTTTAGGTGATTTTTGATTGGTAGAATGTTCGTTTTGTCGTGTAGATGTTGGGTGTTTGTGTCAAGAGTGCATCCTATGGCAGTGCCGAAGGCGGGGTTTTGTATTGAATGTTGGTTTCTGAAATGATTGGGGACCAGATTGTGTTGGAGTATTCTTGTACTAGTTTTGCGATTGTCTTGTATGTGTTAAAGCGTTTCCTTGGTTTTCCCTCAGTGTGTAGTCGTGAGTGCCTTGGTGACTTTGAGTGTTTTCGTGGCCTTGACCATTGTGTTTTGTATGTGTTTTGAATATGTGAGTTTGAGGTCGAAAGTGAGGCCAAGGATTTTCGTTTTTTTCTGTGGTGGGTAGTGTTATTTTTGTAGCTTTAGATTTAGGGTTGTGTTTTATTCTGCAGGGTCTGGTGTGAAGAGAGTAGTCATTGTTTTAGGGGCGTTTAGCTTTAGTGAGTTTATTATTACCCATGTGTGTATTTTGTTGAGGTAAGGTTGTATCTGCTGTGATGTCACCTGCGTAGGTGACAATTTTTACTCTTTGTGGAGAAGTTGGTATATCTGAGGTGTAGATGTTGAAATGTGTTGGGAAAAGTGCTCCTCCTTGGCGAACTCCAGATTCTGTATGCTGGTATTTGGATTTTGTGTTTTGTATTTGCATCTATTGAAGTTGTCCCTTGATGTAGTTTGCTATGTACTTGATGAGGGTGGTGGGTATGGTGAGTTTGTGGATCTTGTTGATTAGTATGTGTACGTCTATTGTGTCGAATGATTTGGACATGTCAAGGGCGACTGCTATGTTTCTATGTGGTGGAATTTTCTTGTTGAATCCATTTGTGATTATGTTGATTATTGTGTGTATGCTGTGGTGGTTGAGTGTGGTGTGTTTGGGATGTTGGATGTGATGTAGGGTAGGATGATTTTTTCTAGTGTTTTGGCTATGTGTAAAAGCAGCGCTATTGGTCTGTAGGAGTCTCCTTTGTTTATGTCTCTCTTTGGTTTGGGTATTGGGATTATTTTTGCTACTTTCCATTGTGTAGGTATGTTATTTGTGTTTTTGACGAGGTTGTTAGTGTGAGTGAGGAGGTTTATGGCGTTTTGACCTAGGTGTTTGATGTTTATGTCATCAGGGCCGGTGGAGTTGTTGTTTCTTGCTTGTTTTATGTCTCTGATGTTCTGTTCTGTTGTCGTTGTGAATTGTGGCTTGAGGAGGTCTTTTTTAAGTCTGTCTATTTTGCTGTTTTCATTTTTCATTTAGTGTATGGTTGTGTTGGTGAATTGTTTGTTGAAGTGTTCTGCTTTTTGTATGGGTGTTGTGGCTTCTTTGTTTCAGAAGGTGATGGTATTGTTTTGTGGCTGTGTTGGTATTTTGTTTGTGAGGCCAGCAATGGTTTCCCAGAGTTTGTGTGTGTTTGTTTTGTGGTCCCATTGCTGGTCTAGGTGATGTTTTCATAATGTTTTGAATATTTTAAAAAAGAAAGGTAATTACAAATAGTAAAGTTTAAAAAAATATATTAAAATAAAGGCATTGGGGGGGTATTTTTTCGCATATAAAAGCAAATATAAATCAGAAATAAGAGATGTCTGATGATAGTTTTCTTTTCTGTATCTTAAAAAGAATTCTTATTAAAATGTTTTCTTCCCTTTAGGCCTAGAAAATAAGCATCCATCTTTAAAAAAAGCCTAGACTAAAAGTAAATTATTAAGATTTACGAGTATGTACTGGAAACCTTTTTACCTTTTTAGACCAAATCCCAGTTACTAGAGTAAGATAGGCCCCATAGGACAAAGATCGAAGGCTAAATCATGACCCCTAAATGTAACCTACGGGTCGTGATCTAGGAATGATCCCATTCTAATGACTTTTTGCGATTACTTTTTGTAGGAAAACAATAAAACACTTTGATCTTAAAATAATGTGAATTAATTCAAAAGTCCGCAAGAAGGCCACGTTCGTCCTTAATGCCACATGTTCTCATCCGTGATATTTAGAACTATTTAGTAAAACCAAAACGTTTCCTTTCCTCATTGAGCGGAAAGTTTGGCAAACTTTATTGGGGTCAACGAAGAAGAGGCCGAAACTTTCCACCTCTATTTCACTTATGTATTTACTGCATTTTATTTTCATAACAGCCACTTCGTTTAACGTTTGCAATTTCACAAATAAGGCCAGGCTGCCATGAAAAAGTAACGCTACTCTTTTCGGATGCAATAATATCTATATATAATTAACGCAAACGCATTTTGAAGGACTAAAAACAGAAATCAGGTGTGTGTTTTTTTTTGTGTTTTTTTCAGTTTCAGAGGCGAGTTTGGAATTCAATTCTTTCTGCCTTTTTAATTTCTTCTCTTTCTTGCTTTTGGGTATATGGACTAATTAATTATCATCATAGGTAGGCCGCCAAAGAAATTAATGGTAGATTCACTTTTCGAGATAGATTGCATATTAGTCAAACACCGAAATTATAATTTATTATTTGTAATTTGGAAATAGGAAAAAGTAATTGATTAATTGTATTTCAGAACTTCGCTCCTAAATAATCCCCATTGCTAAAAATTCTGACAACTTTGTTATCTAGTTCCTTTCTCTCTTCCTGTTGCGCCCAACTTTCGATTACTCTTCTTCCCCCGTATCGTCATCGCCGGCTTCTTCCATCGACCAGGAACAAAGGAGCCTCGATCTTGCTACAACTACTCCCTGTCCCGCGCTTTACGACTCCTACAATTGACTTAATTCATTCCCTTCTCTCTCTCTCTTTACCGGATCCTTCCCTCCTGCGTCGTCCATGCGCGTATTCCCTTTTCGGCATGTCTCTTAGTTCTACGAGGGCATTGGAAAAGTAAAACATTACAAACCACCTCGGGTTCGTGTTTTAGAGCAGCTCCTGCTCGTGGTAATGAGGGAGTTGCTGTCTCCCATACCCCATACACTTGCATCCACCTCTCTATCTCTCTCTTTTAACTCAATTCTTAAATTTTCCGGGTAAGCTCACACCCGCCGTATCCTTTCTGATAACAAAAACAATCCACTTACACTGTGTGAGTTTATTACGCGTATTTCTTTTCGCATCGCCCAGCTAGCTTTAATTTGTTAAAAAAGAATTACATCCTTCTCCCACAATTTACTTTATATTTGATCTGGTAACCGTCTGACCGTAAAACTCGTTATAGGTTACTTCTACCTAACACCACACGCCAAATTCATCGTCCTGTCCACAAAAATAAATCTTTTCTCGTCTTGACTCGTTCCCTCAAGTCTCTATCGTCAGTACCCCGCAGTTCTTCTCCCTAATCTCCTTGGTATCATTACCACCGCTTTAAAAAATCCTCCCATTCAATAGGTGAGCTAAAATGCGATTTCAAACACGCTGCTCTCTACTAAATTCTGAAGAAAAAAATTAACTCTGAGACGGAAAACTTCCGTTTTGAAAGGCTAGTGTTAGCCGAAGCAATTAATCCCATGTTCTCGTAAGTCTACGTCACGGATGAAATATTTTAGTATTGCTTGAAGATTGGAGATAACATTGAATACCTTTTCCTAAATGTAACTAAATGCCTTCTTCGAGTGGCGGATGCAGGTCAGCCTTGTGTTCTAGTAATCTATAATAGTGTCAATCACACTGGTCTTCTTTATCGTCTTACTGAGTACATGGAAATTTCTGAAAATGCCTTCTACTGCTTCTATTTCCCATATTTATATTATATTATATACATATATATATATATATATATATATATATATATATATATATATATATATATATATATTTATATATAAATATATATATATGTTTTGAACTGTTTTGGGGGGGAACTTATCTTGTTCCCCTTGCTATAATTTTGTGCGTCGCTTTGTTCTTTCATTCTATCTCGATGCTCATGGTACATAAATGTATTTCTTCTCCTCGTTTGCTAAGACTATTAGAAATCTTCTATTGGTATAAATCATTACAACATGGCTCTCGAATAACCTTTTGTCTGGAACACAATCCTAAAAAAAACGGAGGTGGGGCTGACGGGTACTCCTTTGAATTTGGGTCGCTATTCCTCTTTTCTTAACCCTGGTGGCTCCTCGGTTCCATTTTCCGACACTACTAAGAATCAGTTCGTATTCTTTGATAGTCAACTATCACTCAAAGATAATGTCTGTAATGCCTGCAAGTCTTGTCTCTGAGTCCTTGCTACTCTTAGTCATATCGACTCTCACTTCGTCCAAAACAGTTTCGTGAATAACATCCGCACTTTCATTACTTTAGGCTTTGGAGGCATAGATCAATCTTTTAGAGGGTCTTGCATCTCCGAGTCACCGAGTCCAGCCCTCGAGTGGGTACGTAGGAGGAGAAGCTTCTTTGGTGAGGTACTCCTTTCGGGGGAGAAAGCTTTAGGAACACCAGAAGACGGCCTCATGACCACCTCCAGGTGGGGTGCCTCTTATGGAAAACGGTGTCAATGGATGAGGGGGGAGCCCTGGTAAAATGGTTGAATTGTCGCGAATCACAGTGCTCGTAGGCCTGTGGGGACCACGAACAGAGCGTGCATTTTTTAAAATTGAGGCATAAGACGTTCCAGGCAGCGCTAGGTGCACCAGGACCAAGTCATTAGCCTCGCGAAATGAGAGACGATCCTGAGCCTGAATGGACAGGATTTCATTCTCTAGGAGATACGCGCCGCATTGCTTCAAGGAAGCAGGCTACGGTTCTCTGCAATTGACACAATTGGCCATACTTGCTAAGGACAAGCGTGTACGGCCTTGGGGCAAAGTACAAAGACCGGAGAAAACCGACTTTGCAACTCTACATGGGTGATTCGTGTGACAGAAGCAGAGGCAGTAGTAGCATCTCCGCGGAAGTGGTACGAATACCTTCATGCGGTAGCGATACCAACTATCGTGACGAAAAGTGTAGGGGCGTGTCTAGAGGTCGTTCCCTGTTTACTCATTATACGTTTGATATTTACAGCTCTCTGGTTAGCCAGATCTTTGGTGATGGAGTATTTCACGGGTAAGCTCCCATAAACCACTCCGTACACGATATTTATGGTAGAGAGCAGAGTGTCACTCTACCGAAAGACACTAATCATGGCCGCTTTGGAAGTGTTCGAAGTATTCCCCAAAAGGCTCCCGTCAAAGAAAAGGGTCACCTTAGGCTCTCTACGAGTCACCTACCTAATGCTATCTTCTGATAGAACATGCGGCCTTTGGCCAACATGATGCCATCGATGGAGTGAACTAGAAAGAGTTTGAAGCCAGCGAGCTAAAAAAAAACACCGTAGTCTCTGAATGAAGAGCCCCGACGTAATCAAGGCTCCACTCACCGCACTTAGGAACTTGGTCTTTTTCTTAGCCTCTCTGCCTGAAGGTGCCTCAGCGAAGGACGTGCCGGTAGAGGCCACGTCGCTTGCTGAAGCTGCCACGGACGCATCCATTCTCGGAGCTCACGCGGAACTTAATCAATCCCTTGTTCTATTTGATTTCTTCCTTATGCTTTTCTTTTTCTTCTTTAGAGAGTAGGGCAGGGAGTGAACCCGCTTCTCCCCTCATGCGGAAAGGGCTCCGAGGTAGGCTGCACCAGCTTCGGCCAGATGTCTCTCCGAGATTGAGAAGATCTTGGCCGTCAATGGGGCGCCATGGGAGATAGAGCCTTGTAGATGGGAGTACACAGGTTCTTTTTCCGGCACTAATTCAAGGGTCAGCAGCTACGGGACCATCTGCACCTTGGAGTGGCGTCCAACTCCTCCTCACCCTAAGGTGAAAGATATCCGAACCGGAGAGTCAAAGATCCTATAGCCCATCATGAACGTCACTTGGAGCGGCATTCCGACTTGTGTTGGGAAGAGAAAGGAAGCGGGAATGCCGGATCGACGAGATGTCTTCATAAGAACCAGGGCCGGTGCTGCCGCTTACTCCCTTACAGGAGTTACGGTGGTTCACCTAACCCTATTGGGAGAGTCAAAAACTGATTCAATGGGTTTTTTGCCTCGCAGTGTTGTTGACAGCACTCTGGGGAAGCAAAGGGAGACCCGTCCCATGTGGAGAGTCACTTTGAGCCAACTCTCCTAAAGGTAGTAAGGGAGAAACCTCAGAATTTGACACAATTGGAGAGGGAAAAGCGGCATTTTCGCTGAGAGAATTTTCGGAGGGACCGTGAAAATTTATAGGAAGCTCCTCACTAGACTAGAATCGCCCAAAAGTAATTCAAACAAGTAGTTATAGGAAAAGCCCCCGAATTCATATCTAATGGAGCGGAGGCAACACTCTCTCTGTTAGGAGAGCCTTGAAGGGGCCCTTGAGACAGCACAGGGAGGCTTGCAAGAGGGATAGAGAGGAATCTCCACTTTTCGTTGAGAGTGATAAGAGTGGTGGGAGCCTCTTCAACAAGATGAAAAGATAAAAAGCTAGAAAATGCACAGAAGAGGGTTGGGGAGGGAAGGGGGATTCGCTTATTTTCACTTTACTTGTTGTTGTACTCAGATGGCTTTGGAGGTTTGTTTTAGAAATAAAGAATTTGTTAGGACAATAACAGCTGACTCTATCCATATGTGTTCCATTTAGCTGCTTTAAATCGACAAACGGGCTAGAAAATGATAAAGCCACTAGAGGCCTTATTTACAGTAGCAATTGCGGATACCCGTTGTCGCAGACAAAGAGCCTGTTCTAAACAACACAGTCAGCATGCAGAAGCGGGCGCTGAGGTGTATGTAAAGTAACAACAAGGAGTAACAATAAGGAAAGAAGGTACCCTAGGAGACCTTACGGTCCATTCAAGAAGGGTACCTTTGGACTAACAATCGAGCGGGCACATGGATGCTCAATTGTTTTGACTTGACTTGAACTTGAACTGGTCAACAGATTCACTGTTGAGAACTTCCACTGGAAGTGCGTTCCACTTACAGAAGATACTTTAAGTGAAAAAATTTCCACACAGATTGCGGCTGTAACGCTTCAGTTCAAGTTTGAAGCCGTGATTGCGCGTTCTGTTCTCACTCAGTGTGAAAATATCCCGCTAGTCAACATTGTTGAACCCTCGAAGAATTTTGAAAACTTGGATGAGCTGACCACGCAGTCTACGGGTTTCCAGCGAGAACAGATCTAATTACCTTAGTCTATCCTCATAACTTTTATGTCGGATAGAGGGAATCAGTTTGGTTGCCCTGGCTTTCCCCGTTCCAATCTCGCGATGTTCTTTCGCAATGAAGGACTCCAAAATTGTACGGCATACTCCAGGTGCGGTCGGACAAGTGAGTTGTACAAGCACAGTACAATCTCCTGGTTCCGATATCCAAACTGGCGCTTAATATAGCCTAGCATCCTTTGGGCCTTTTTCTCCGCCTCAATGCACTGTTTCGAGAACTTGAGGTCACTAGGACACTCTCGCATAGCGGCTATGCGGGTTATGCAAGACCTATCTATAAGCTTGTCCCCTCTCAATTCAAGCCCTGTACCACAGAATGAATATCGACGGCGGAGTTCCACCACTTCTTGCCAACCAAAAACTAGTGGCGACGGGAGGAGATGAATTGGTAGCTGTCAATATTCCGAGGGGAGAGGAGGGAAAACCAGGGACAGTCTCAAAGAATTAGTCCTTCCCATGACTAATTACTAGTCCGGGTCCGAACTCAAAGGGAGCAGCTCTATCTAGTTGAACAAAATACTTTGAAGAAGAGGAAAAATAGTGTAACAGAAAGGAAGTCGGAGAGAATTCTCAGCTGGGACCGGACGGGACGCCGAGTCCCTTCAGCACGACGGCCAGGTAAACACATCGCTCTGCCCCTTACGTTGGTAGTAGAAAAGGGTCTAAGGCAGAGGTAGAAAAAGTGACAGAGTGAAAATGGGTGGATGGAAGGACGAAGGTAGGTGAAAGAGCGAGAGAGTTGGTACAAAAGAAGAGTTCGGGTTTAGCAGAAGTAGGGGAAGCGAAGCTGGGACCGGGCGTGGAGCTAAGTTCCCTCAGCACGGCAACCAGGAAAACACAACACCGTACCCTTTAAATGGGGAGTTGTGACACCATCGATTCCTAAACCATTCATCCGGACATTTGTGTTTTCAATCAGCCAGACCGTTGCCATGGTTACAACTATAGACTTTCCAAATCTCACTCTGATGAAAAGTTGAATGAGATAAAAAATAACTTGGAATGCATGAGTAAAATAATGTAAACTTGGCACTCTCCATTTAAAGTTGTCATGGGTTATTCAAAAATAGGACTAGTGGACCAAAAACGTCACAAGTACCTGGTCAAGTAGGAATTCTTTCAAGCCTCAAAGAACAAGCTGGTACAAGTAGGACATATTTTAGGCTCCAGAAACAAACTGGTACAAGTATAAATTATTTCTAGGCTCCGAGAACAAAAAGGTAAAGATAAAGAAAATTCCATTTGCGTCTTTCCTCTCTGGAGCTATTTTAAGGAAGAAAATGTCAGAACAGCTGCTTAGAAGACGCTTAATATGTATTGTCGATAAAGCCTCCGTGATCATTGATTTTATAGGAGGCAAAATTTAATAGGCTTCATCAATATTTCTAACCATGGTGGTCATCATCACTAACTCTATAATTTAAGAAGGGGATTTTTTTGAGTATTTGAATAATAATTTCATCTTAGTTTGGTTATGACTTATGTTTTTTTATCAAAGTTATTTCTAATAATTCTTTTATAATATCAAAAAACAAAATGGTTAAGTTTAGAAATAAATATAAGTATCGAAATTTTGTGAATTTTTTAAAACCCAAAGAATTAGAAATGGTGAAGTTCAGAAAATTTATTTTATATATCTTCTATAACTATATTTTAGCAACGTGATATTTTGAAAGGGGTTAAATTTAGTTTAGAGTTCCTTTTAAAAATTATTATAATTGGCGAAGTTCAGAAAATTTAGAAAATTTAACCATGGCTGCTTTTTTTTAGATTTTAAATTTTAATCTCAGTAGCGAAGCGCAAGCTCCCCCTGTAGGGGAAAGTGGCGAAGCCATTGCTTGGTCTATGGAAATTTTACTAATAAATGAATCTGTGCATGTGAAATTATTCGATATTAAAATTTCCTTCATATGTGCTGAGTTATTTAACAGAAAGTACATTACTTAAGGCTAAAAGTTTTCTTCAATAAATATATTTGTTTCGCGTTCTTAGGAGAATTAAAAGAGCTCAATCTAAGCCTTAAAAAAATAAATAATAATTGTTTCATAAAATAGAATAATTAGAATTAATCATGAGATTTAAAAACAGGTACAATAATATATTTACTGAGGACAGCTCGTGACTGCTGATGGCACCATTAAAAAGGTATTCAGCAAGAGGACAAACCACGGTTGAAGAGTGGTAGGAATGCTTCACTACATATTCGGAACCGTTTCATCGTAGCACTTCTAACATGGAAGTCAAACTTGGACACTGAACTAAGAAACTAACGAAAAGTAAAGTAAACGGATTTTTTCTCTTATTATGGCGCAATATTCGTCGCCTCAGCCAGATGGCTGAACGGCCGGTTACTCGAGTGATTAGGTTGAGTCATCTTTAGTATTACGATATCCCTTGTTTTGTTTTTTTAGAAGCATAAGCATTGTTTTCACCCTTTAGAAAAATGACAACGTACGAATGTTTAGAGAAAGAACAATGTCTGCAGGGCTTTACCAGTGCAATGGGTTTTCAGAGGGATTTGCAGGGAAACGTGCGAGTGTTTCATGCATGCAGTTCCTGATAGATCGGCAGAAACATTATTATTATCTATAATTAATATTTGCCAGATATGCGGTGTAAACATTGACTCTTAAATACTCGCAGAAAAGATACCTATGAAAACACTATCCATCGCCTTCTCGTAAAAAATTCCCCCCCCCCAAACCAGGCATTGTATATTCTATTGGTTCCAATAATTGTGAAAATTGCTATTATGGACAGACAGATAAAGAATTGAATGTTAGAGTTAAACAACAGCAAACTAATGTTCGTAATTTTTGTCAACAATCTGCATTATTTTTACATATCTATAGTCAGGATCATACTATTAATTTAAATAGTGCTAAACCTGTTATTAAATGTACAAACTACATTTCAAGAAATATTTTGGAGTGTATCTCTATTAATACTTTTCCAAATTTTAATATTAGCCCTGGATTGTTTAGCCTAGATTCTATCATATCTAATTATATTAAATCACAAATTAAAGTGTTTAAAGAATTTGTACCCCCTAGTTAGGGTTTTGATGCAGGTAGCCATTTTAACACCCCCCCCACTCCTTACTGTTTAAGACAATGTCTGTCCTGACCTACGTTATTCCATGAAGAGCTCTTTTAGAATAAAGACGAAAGCGCTCGGAATCATTTTTCCATTTTCCTTATAGGTGTTATTTATCATAATTTTGTGAGTTTCTTTTCATATATATATATATATATATATATATATATATATATATATATATATATATATATATATATATTCCTGTATTTTTTAATTCATCTCACTTGTTCAAATATGTTAAGATTCCTGGATTATTTGAACAAGGAAAATGAGTCAATATTTAATAATGAAATAAGAATTGAAGTGTTGATTTTACTTTTCTAAATTTAGAATGAATTAACTCAATATTTAATCTATGCAAGAAGAAGGTGCCATTTATAGTCATTAAAAAAAGTGTACATGATTTTCTTTTAGCTCAAGGGGCAACTGCGTACTAGGGCAAAAGTCGCTGTAATCACCTTACAGCATAATACTAAGCTTGATTATGAAAACAAATATGCAAAAAACAAAAAAAAAGGAATAAAACAAAAAAGAAAAAAAGCAAGAAGAAGGCAGCACGTTCCAGCGTCATGGGAAGTTACGACATCCTTCAAAACGTCAGATAGTCAACAAGTCTCTGTACACGAACCTCTCAGAGTACATGGGGCAAGAGGTAGCGGACCATCCCCTCCCGATACCGAGACAGGTAAAGTGCGCGAAGATAACCCAAAATGGGACATTCAACAAGAATGTACCGATCAGTCAATGGCACAAAGCAGGCGACACAATACAGGCAGATAAGCGCTCCATCAAATGGCGATGCGCCCCGCGAGATGCCCAATTCAAAGAAAAAAGAAAGGGACTTGAAGCCATCGCAGTACTGGAGTGTAGGTCCATGGCAAAAGTTTCGGCGCAGTGACACGCAATTGGTCTTCTTCCATCTTTCTTACCAAGCACCCCGTAGGGCTGTCTTAATTCCTGCCATGTAGTTCTTGTGACGAAAAGCGAAACGTTAGTCTGGTCGCCCTGTCTTCGCGGACTCTTTGGCGCCCTCATCGACGCACTCATTTCCCGCAATTCCCACATATACAGGAACCTAGCAGAAGATAATCTCAACATCCACCCGACTCGCCAAAAACCGTGGTGCCACGGATACCTAGAACCAGGAACCAGACGGTGTGGAGATTCATTGCCCAGTACCCAGTGGTGAATTGCAACCAGCTTGGTTGTGAAGACAGACGCAGTGCCCGGTAGAGCTCCACTGACTTAAAATAAAAGGGATACTGCGCAGAAACCGACCTATCTAGGACTTGGACCCATCTGTATAATCTGACATGGATCCAGCATGACAGAAAGTTTGCTACAAAAAGGCCGAACGCAATACTCCCGGCGCTAGAGAAGCCTTGGGAGCAGAGGCGTGGCATCCTGGGCAGAACTGGAGGCATCATCCGCCCAGACACTTGTTACCAGCACGTCGATCAGGTCAAAAAAGATTTGACCCCTGGGATAGATCAAGTAGTCTTCTAAGAGCAGGTTTCTACCATTCAAAACTCCGATAAGTAGAAAGGTCATTGGCAACCTCGCCACGATGCGGCGGAAGTCCCTCGCGTCGATGTTGGTTAACGATGGAATATACTTAGAAATAACTATACCTTCCATCCAGTTTTATCTGCGCTGCTACTGCCTGAAATGAGGTATTTAAAGCAAAGAGAAGAACGGAGACCTCATGCCGAGTGTAAATAGCCCATTCCGGGGAGATGGAGTCGCGAAACACTTATACCCCGGCAGAGTGGCCAGAGGCACGCGTCCAGAATGGTCTCCTTCAAAAATATAGCTAACGGAGAATGGGTGGGAGAGAAGCTTCCATAGCTCCTCGTAGTTAGCCTGGAGTCTGTGACAATTTCATTGAATGAGTATGACCGCCAGGCCTAGCTCGAAGGAGATTTGGGGTCATCTTTGAAGAAAAGACCCTCACGGGAATGACCGTATTCTTTCCTAAGGCAGAACTCTTGGAATTCTAGGCCAAATGAGACGTTGAAGTCACTGTTGTCTTCGAGGACTCATCGGGGAGGTTGAGTTTGCGATGCGAGTATTTTCCTCCCTCTACCAAGGAAACCTTAGACGGGCTGGGCGGTTTCGGAGGTGAGGGACCCTCCTTTGGAGGATCTAATGTCTCCGATCCACCGAGCCCAGGCTTAGATGGGAAGGTAGGAGCCAAAGCTCCTTTGGTGCTGCCCTCTTTTTTTTGGGAGGGGGCAACTATTAGAACCCCGGAAGACGGCCTCATGACCACCTTCAGGGGTGTTGCCTCAAGTGAATCTAATGACTCAGTGGAGTCGCGCGGCAATTTTGCCTTACGGGAAACGGTTACGCTGGACGAGGATGGGATCCCTGGTTTTAACGGAGGTTGAGTGAACCATTTTTGTCACCAGCTCTACCAAGGTAGGGTTCATGGTGAGGAGAACCCTCAGAATGATTCCGAGTGTGCTGAGAAATGACTGTGATCATAATTATGGATGTGCCAGAAACAGAGGGCGCCTTATTAAAAATTGAGACATAAGACGTCCTAGGCAGCACCGAGGCTTGCCAGGACCAAGTCTTTAGCCTTACGAAATTTGAGATGATCCGTAGCCTGAACGACCATGATTTCCTTGTCCAGTAGATACGCATCAGATTGCTTCGAAGAAGCATGGTATGGTTATCTACAATTGGCAAACTTGGCCATACACGATAGGGACTTATCGTCTATGGCCTTAGTGCAACTTGCACATAATTTCAGTGCACCCAAATTTGCAAGTCTACACGAGCGAGTTGTAAGGCAGAAGGTTTGTCAGTATTAGCACCTCCTTCACACGATAGCAATAATAACTGGCACACACCGACTCATGGAGCTCGTCACGGTCGAACGTGACGAAGAGTGTAGGGTTTGGTCTCAAAGCTCCTCTCTGTTTTCTCATCCAAAGCTAGACTTTGACCTCTCTATGGTCGGCCAGCCATAAGGTGATTTCATATATGGAGTAGTACACGACTTTCCTTGCGTAAATCACTCCTTTTACGAATTTCATGGTATAGTGCGGGGTCACACGCACTGGCTAGCTATTATATCTCCGAAGGACACTAATCATGGCAACCTCGGAGGGACGCGATGCTTTCGCCATATGGCCCCTGCCCAAGAAATGGGTCACCTTCGGCTCTCTACCAATCAAACTAGCTATGATATACCTTCTTTCTCTTAGAAAACATACTACCAGTAGTGTAGCTATAACCAGAAAACGTTCGAAGCCAGCGGGCTCGAAAATGCGAGGTAGTCTCTCAATGAGGGGCACCTAGGTAATCGAGGCTTTGCTCAGCGTACTTGCGACGTTGGTCTTCGTTTGCCCCTCCCTTCCCCTCTCCTTATCTACTCGCGAAGGCCTTTGGGCTGGACGTGCCAATCTTGGTCGAATTTGACCATAGTCGATTGCTGAAATGGCTGCGGAGCATTTCGTCCCCGGAATACCAGCGGATGGAGAGGACCCATTAGTCCTCTTTATCGTCTTACTTTTCTTTTTAAGAGACGAGGGTGGGGATTCAATACGCTTCTTCTCACCACCAGAAATAGGCCCTAAGCCGATGGTCCGTCCCTTTGCAAGATCCTTCTTCAAGATGGAAAAGGGTTTGTCTGTAAAAGGGGCCCCAGCCAGGGAAGGAGATCCCTCCTGTCCTTGCGATTCCTTGGAGACCCGAGCAACGTAATTGGAAGCTTACACAGGGGTAGATTCAGTTTTGGTGTCTGACACCGGAGCCAGCCATCTGTGGCTGTTTACCTCCGGGTTCATGTATCACTCAGGATATAGGAGGCTCCATGTGACTTTTCCCTTCCCAAGGCATCACAGATCCCATTCGAGGTACCTTAAGTCGGAGTCAAGTCTCTGGCCGACGAACCCACCTCAATCGGAGTCTGTACCACCAGAAGCGATCGATTTTGTGCCCTTTAGGGAGGCAGCTATATGAACGCCATAGAAAAGGGCGTGCCTGCTCTTTTCTATGGCAATCCCCTACAATATAATAGGGGAGAGTTTCATTGGTCGGAAGATGGATTCGTCCTGGGCGACTCCCCAGAAGGTGTTGAGCAGCAAACCCCAGCACCTGTAGGAGTAAGCGTCCTCTCCGGTAGAAAAGGGTTGGAGGGCCCCTGACAAGTACAGGGAGGGGGCAGCTCTTTCAGAGGTGGAGCTGTTCCAAAGATGGCAAAGGGGAATCCCCTCGTGGTTGAAGGGGTGTCTCGTGCTACGCGTCATCCCCGGACACCAAGGGATGGCGAGGCTGCGCTTGGTGGCGGATCCACGTGAGCTTGGCCACTATTCCCTTCTATTGTCACCATATTTGTAGAAAGGGAAAACAAAGGAAAGTAGATACCATGACACCCCAATGACTTCTGTGATTAAGAGAAAAGTCTCCAAAAGGATCATAAATTTCAGAATTTGATCATTTTCAGATAATCAGTCCAGGTCCAGCGTTGATGGGCTTTGTCAACCCGCCCCGCTTTAGGCGAAATTGTCTTAAAACTTTAACCCTAAAGGATGGTGCCGCCGTAGCCACCTTTTGTGTCTACTGGAGGAAGGTAAGCAGAGTCGACGGCTCAACGCACCCCGTGCCTAATACTTGCATTAGCCAGGGGGCTTTCGGCCCCTGCAGCAGGTAGGAACCTCACAGTATACACTGCCACTCGACTAAGGGCCGGTAAGAGGAAAGTGCGCCGGGCAACCAGAAACTCGGTGGATACAAGAGCAAGTTTTAAAAGAGATAGGAAGGTATGTATTAAAGAGAAGTAGAGATAAGCAGGACAACTAATGAGTAGGGCAAGTCATTACCAATTATTTCATACTTTGGGGCTAGATGATCCCAGGTATGGGGTAGTCCACAAGGCGGTAGGAAAGGTTGAGGCGATGCTCGCAATAATAATAAAATAAATAATAATAAATATTTTTATTAAGTAATAATAATAACTTATACTAATAAAAATAATTACTACTACTACTACTACTAATAATAACAAATATTCATCTTACATAATGATAATAATACAAAATATTTATAATACATAATAATATGAATGCTAATAATAATACCTAATAATACTACTAATAATAAAAGGTAAACTAGTGGTGAGTGTGGGCGAGGTGAAAGAGCACCAACAACTTCTCCAGGTCCCCTCAGAGAGTTTAAGTCAACTCAGAGACAGCAGAGCTTCCCTAATTTGCACTCAGGCAGGGGAGACGTGCACCTTCCCCGAGTACCAAGTGGAACAGGGTACACAGGGCACCCTCTGCACGAAGTGTACATGTGATGTAGTTTTGTAAAGACTTTAAGTCCATAAAACGCCCCAAACATATGAAGTTCTTGTCAATTTTCCGTATATATTTAATTTAAAAATTTGGGTGTCAAGAAATTAATGTCAGTTTTAAAAGACTTAAGAAATATTTCTAGAATTGTTTAAATAACTTCGAAATCGCTGGGAAATTTTTAAAGATTACTGTATTAATATCTAGGCCATTTTTAAGCAGTAGTATTGTCTTGACGTTTTAGAGCTAGGAATTCGTAGGAGTTTTAAAACGCTCCAAAAAATAGTGTTTGGGTATCACATAAATAGTCTGGGGGAACAAAGTTTACAAGGTAAGAATATGGTTTCATCTCTATTGGCTCGAAATGCTCGTGTGAACTTTATATGGACAAAATTGTTACGGTAGATGAAAATTTGCCTTCTTTACTGTAGTAGTTCCAAAATCAATAGATTCTTCACAACAACGATTCTAGACGTGGTCTCGAGCAGCAGAAGGTTATGTTTTACATTTGTAGGGACGTGAAAGGAGTTATTCATTGCATTCTCTTCAATAATAAGGATACGATTATTGCAGATCTTTGGGCTTAACAAATGCAAAGTTTAAATGAAGCTGTTGAGCCAAAAACGTCTTTACTGGTCAACCAAAAAGGTGCCCTCCTCTTTCTTAACTATGCCTACCAAACACGTAGCACGTTTGGCCCTAAAAAATATTATTACATTAAGTTGGCATGTTCTTCCATTTCCTCCATATCCCCGGAACTCGCTTCATGGAATAGGGATTTATTTAAGTTATTAGAACATAAATGGAAAAGTTTACTTGGATAGGAAGGACGAGGAAGAGGATGACAATTCATATATTTCCTCAAAACCGAATGAATTCTTAAAGAAAATTATCTCCTGCTTAGATAAACAATGGCAAACCATTGCTAATAATGCTGAAAAAATTCTTAATTTTTTTTTATATAATAAAAATGGATTTAATTTTGACACCAAAACTTTTATTTTTTGAAGTAAATATTTACTTCAAATTTATTTTTGCATAAACAGTTTTTTTTCATTTTTCACTAAATGTTTTTATCTTGAGAAGCAATAATAATATAAAAAAACAGAGCGGTGCTAGACCTAAACCTGGTCCTGTTTGATTGCTAGAAATTTCTTATTTATATGTTCTTTTGGGGTTTAATCCCTTGGTCAATTTGATATAGCCACTTAATGAACAACCAAAGCTTTGAGAGAGAACAACTTTTTTTTATCCGCAACCTAGTCCTGTTTTTATCGCGTGTACACGACTCTATAAGTTACTATTGTGGTCCGTAGGTTGACGATCGGGTGGTAACCGTTTGACTTTCCAATGAGTTATTTGGTAATAACATCGTAACTCTTCGGCTGCTTCTAACGAAATTGAAGAACCTGATGTTGTTTTACATTCTCTTTCGAATGATATAATTGCCAAATTCCTCCCGAGTTTATTTCGGGAATTATTAAAAGAAAACAAATATGGCTCAGATTAGCCCCACTTGTCGAAAGTTTGAAGGTCGTACGGTCATATGGTCCTAAGCCAGAATAATTGAAAGCACGCGACTTAGGTCTACTGACCTTGTTTATTAATTGCTAGCGTGTATACTACGTCAATCCACCAATACAGCCACTTATTTGGCGTAGATGAGGTGCATCCATCAGGTGCGCCTGGTGCAGTGTTAAGCAGCCTTGTTATTACTATTGCAACCAAAAGCAATTTTAGCTTAAACTTATTTTTTTTAGAATTTGTTTTAATTTGGAACCACGACTTTTATGTTGAGGTAATAATAGAAGGATATGTGGATAGCAAGCAAAAAAGATATAGCAAACAGTGTTGTATCTTATGAGTGCAAAGCTAAAATTAAAATCAAGGATGGAGAGATCGTTGGAAGAGTGAATACTCATACAAATGAGCCTGATCCAAGCGCACTACAAACTCTTAATACTTTGCAAAACATGAAATTCAAAGTCCAAGAAACGCGTGACATTCCTTTACAGATAATTTGACCAGAAATTGGATAAATAGATGAAGGTGCAGCAGCAAATTTACCTACCATCAGACATTTAAAAAGAAATTTGCGGCAATGTAGAGAGATAAGTCACAATACATTTCCATTACCCTTAAGTACATCAGATCTTAGCATCCCAGAAGAATTCAAGATTATCAAAAGGAATGAATATTTTCTGTTATACGATTCTGGTACTCAAGGTCCCAGAATTTTAATTTTCGGTACTCAGAAAAACCTATCCTATCTCGAGAACAATAAACATTGGTTCATGGATGGCACTTTTAACGTAACTCCTTTATTTGCGCAAGTTTACACAATACATGTTTTGATTAATGATCCAGTAACTCCATGCATATATTTCCTTTTACCCAATAAAACTGAAATAACTGATACGCTAATGCTTAACGCACTCAAAAGTTTGATTGACAATTTAAAACCGGACACGATTTTGGTAGATTTTGAAAAGGCAATGCGCAAAATCATTAAATCAGTGTTTCCAGAAACAGAAATTAAAGGATGTTTTTTCCACCTTTGCCAAAGTATCTATCGAAAACTTCAACATTTTGTTTTATCACAGGAATATGCCAACAATCTCAATTTCTCACTTAAAATGCAAATGATTTCAGCCTTGGCTTTTTGTCCCCTTAACAAAGCATTAATTATGCATGTTAGATTATTTTGAGGATACCAACATTGGTATGTCGAATAGAAGGATGGGAAGACCTACAAAATTCAATTCCAGATGCATACAAGGACAACAAATGAGTTCCCCCAAAAAATAATTCAGTGAAAGGAAGGCATCGTAGTTTTCGCTCAAGTATTGGATGTTCTCATTTTAATATTTAAGTATTTTTACAAGGCATTCAAAAAAAGGCACGAGCTACAAGAAGCCACCATGGAACGAGCTTGCGCTGTTCATCATTCAAGAGATCAGAAAAAAAAATATAAGGAGACTGCATCTATGATTAGAAACATTTTTAATACATTTGAAGAACGTCGTACTTTAGATATTTTACGGGGAGTGGCTTGCAATTTATTTTTTTATAAAGTCCATAATTTTTAACACACATTTTGATCAGGTAGTTAATAGAATATTTGCTTATTTCACCTTAATTTTTACAAGTTTGTAAAACGTATATGCTAAGTTATTCAATATTCTTTTGGTAATATACAACTTGAATTTTAATCTCTATAAGTTTTGCAACTTAGATTCGTACCTATATATAAATTTCTATAACTTACAACTATACTTTTTATTTTTTATAAATTGTTCATTTTGTAATTGTCTTTATTTTTTTACAAATTTGTAACTTATATATGTATAAAACATTATTCTAATAAATTTTTCACCATACAACTTATCTTTTAGAATTTTATAAGTTTCTATAATAAATGTACGAATATGTTAATTATTATAAAGCATATTTCCAATGACATTTTAATATTTTATTCTATAGTGTCTGTATATTTTGGGCAATTATTTAAAACTGGGGCTTTTATCGTCGTGTTTTTTTTTCGGGGGGGGGGGGTGATATTTTCCTCGAGTTCTTTTTTCCTCGGGGACTTTTTCGGTTTATCATCTTAATACGCTCACGGAACACATGTAAATCTCTTTTTAAGTTAACAAAATTCATTAAAGATGCTTAACATTTTCTACATCCTAATACTAACAGCACATATTCTCCAAATCCTACAATACTTCAGGTATATAAAAGAATACCCATTTTAATATATGACTATTAAAGTTCTTAATATATTGGTACTTACATAGTCAAGTTTGATATGAAAGCATTAGCTGGGAGAAGAATACTGAAGAGAGCTTCCTTGTGGTGAGGAGTAGGGTTTTTAATCTTGCAGATGATGGTTGTAACAGCATAGCGAGATATAATGAGGGACTGAACGTGGTAGGATGCAATCTCCAGTTCATCTTCGGAACTCACAGTCAAGCTTTCTGACGGAGCCTGAAAAATAATGGAAGTGACCTCTATTAACATAGGGAATGGCATTAAGGCTATAATTGTTGTAACTAATTAAAAGAACTGAACTTGAAGCTTAATTTTCCTTAACTCGGTATCATAATACAAATTAAATAAAAATTAAATATTCGAATTTTGAGTATTTTTATTTCATTTCTTGTTATGTATTTTCCAAATTTAAAGATTTAAGGAAAGTCAAATTCCGGCCTATTTTTAACAAATTCGAGAAATTATTTTGTAAGAAAAATCCCTTTTTTTCAAATTACAAACTACGACGGGTTTTAATCAAATTCTGAAAAAATGTGGATTTTCCTTCTTATCAAAGATAAAGGGGATGTCATTTCCAAGTAGAGAGTGAGCCAGAAAAACTCGTATAAATATATTTTAAAAATCCCCAGAAGAGTTAACATTTAATGACAAGTTTTGCTTCATTTTCTGAATGTTTCAGAACAATTTTAAAACCTATTTTAAGGGTCCGATATACTAGGTATTTTGGGCAGGGAGTTGACTTTCAATTTTACCTGTGGTCAGGGCTCACTTTGCGTGAGAAAGGATGAGAACAAGAACAGAGACGAGGATTTAAATTAGTACAAAAAAATAACTACCTTACCCAATGACAAGCTATATTTCACTTTTACTCCACCAAAAACATCCTGCACTTTACATCTCTTACCTTTTAATATATATATATATATATATATATATATATATATATATATATATATATATATATATATATATATATATATTATGTAAGAGACCATGTTGTATACATGCACTGTTGAAGTATTGCGAAACCTCTTTCGACCGTGGTCGGTCATATTCAGGCAATGAAAAGAAATGTAATGACTATTTTCTATTTATTTATTTATTCCTGTAGAAAGCAGGAGAAAAAACGAGGGACCAACTCTACACTTACGTAGATTGGGAAACAAGGGAAGAGAGAAAAAGTGACGAACTTTAATTACAGGAGGAGGGAGAAAGTTTGCCCGGGAATCGGGCCATCTCAGGTTTTCGTTAACAATTTTACACTTTACTACAAATTAACATTTGAAGCTAGAAGGAAAAATACTTGTGATATTTCTATACAAAAATATTTAGGGTGCAAAAAAGTAAAAGATTATATACAACTAGAATAAAACAACATATCCAGTTTAGTTACAATAATAAAGGTGAATGGTAGTTAAATTACAAAAACAATAATAACAGCTGACGAGGCACTGGGCATTGTTAATGAGGCGTTGGACTCTAAGGGAAATGCAGAGGCTTTTTTTGTAAATAACTCCATTAGAAAAGTCACTTGGCTGAGATTCTCCTTCCGAGACCCTCCCTCTCCCCGGTCTTTGCAAGACCGTGTTCACAGATACATATTTTCCGAACCGGGCTTTGAATCCTCTTCCAAAAACTCACAGGCTTGGGACGGGGAAAGGATTCTCCTGGTGCCTAAAACTGCGTTGTATTGTTAGCGGAACCAGAGCGGCGATCACTTTGGCTCAATTCCCCAACTCTGTTGAAATGTCATGAATATAAGACTTGTGTAACGTTTTAGGAAATTTATATTTTATATTTTATAGCTAATCTTTCATAGCTTCCTCCTTCCCCTATCTGGTGCATCCAGGCGCAGAGTAAAAGAAGGTAGCCAACCCAAACCTACTGAGTGGGAAGTATCGTTGATATCCTTGGATTAAACAGGTCGGCCATCAAAGGGATTTCGACTGAATTCATTATGAGATTCTATTTCTCTCTCTTTCTCTCTCACTCAATATATATATATATATATATATATATATATATATATATATATATATATATATATATATGCAACAACATGCAAACAATATCCATCCTAACATTAAGTTTACATGCGAAAAAGAACGCGGTGATTCCCTTCCATCTTTGGACATCCATATCTCACACTCCTCCACAGGGTTTGCGACTAAAGTGTATCGTGAGCTAATCTTTACAGGCCAAGGTCTCAATTTTTCGATTTCTTGTGATTTTTCGTAAAGATATGAATAGTAAAGTAGCAGCTATCATGGAGGCCTAAAAAGCGAGGAGCGCTCGATAGCATAGGTTCGAACTGCAGCTATTTTATTTTCTTTAAAGGGTAAAAGCGATAATATTATTTTCTTCCGTTTACAATTTCTCTCTTCCGTATTTTTGATCCTTGTTTGGTCTAAGAAAAAGACAAAATCCATATATATATATATATATATATATATATATATATATATATATATATATATATATATATATATATATTAATGGCGTGCAGCCCATGGAAGCAAGGGAAGCAATTAATATGACACCCCGACAATTAATATAACAGCATAATCACTTCCAATCGAATTGGCCTTAGAAACTGATGACCCCGACTGCAATTGAAGAAATGCATCCTTTTCGTCGAGATTTCTACTCTCCTTTTTTTCTCTCTTAATTTCAATAATAGTTCTGCTCTTTGCAATGAATAGTTTAAAAGATGTTTTGCTTTTCTTAGCAATAATATAGAGTCATTAGAGTTTTATGATTTTTATCTAGATATTTCAACGCCGTGTTAGAATTAAGAAAAAAATTACTTATTTGCATACGGAAAAGGAAGCCAATTTAGCTTTGCATCTGCTTGCATCTGGCAACGCTGCCAGATTGTCATAATCTAAGAAAAAGCAACAAAATGTTGCTTTTTCTGCAACTTAAATAATTTTAGGTATATTTAATTACTGGTTGTGAGAATGAAAGCAGCTACATAGCATAAACTCTGTATGGTTACGCTCTTGTGTCTTAGGCATTTTGTTAATTTTTCCTGGATTCTGGCAGCACTTCCGGAGTCTCCCCTCGTAAGTCCTTGGATAACTGTGGCGTATTGTTTATTCATTTTTTAAAGTGGTAACCCCCATTTTAACAAAATGGATGCATATGAAGTTGGGAGAAAATGCGATTGCATTATTGTAAAATTATTAAAACGAAAGGTCAGTGCGATGACTTATAATGAAAAAGAAACTATTATTAAAACAGGTAGGCATACGCCAACGCTATGTCTATCAAAACAAAGTGTTGCACTCAAAAATACAATGTAGGCCAATATGATAGAACATTTTGGCTAGTGGTTGTGCATACTTACAAAACTTATTTTAACATTTAAAATAAAGTGAGTAGCTTACAATTTTATAGTTATTTTCAATGAACAACATATTTACTTCAATTAACATTTTTATTTTTGTAAAATTTGAATTGCTTCCTCATTTTCAAAAGTCACCGCAAGCAACTGATATTCACACACACACACACACACACACACATATATATATATATATATATATATATATATATATATATATATATATATATATAAACCCACAAAGGAAATGAAACAAGCAACAAGCTTTCGAGAGTGTAACAAATGCCTCATCTTCAAGCAAATCTGAACATAAAAGAAGGAAAGGAGAAAGAGATATAACCTAATTACAACAAAAGGACGAACACAGAGACTTCAGTAATAATATTCCCTATGATCCCAACACTTGTTAATCTGGTGCGTCAGCGATAAGCCGAGTATGCAGGTCAGCAAAACATTCAAAGGCATTTATATTTGATTAAAGTTTCTTAGAGTGTCATAATTTTTTTTTTAGCAAACTCAAGGCTTGCTTTGTTTTCATTTCAGGTATTAAACTCATTAATATATAAGGTAACGAATTGGTGCAGATATGTAGATGATATCTTCGCATTTTTTTTATAATGTGTTGATCTTAGAACACGTCTTAGAAAATCTAAATTCGGAATTTCAATCAACAAATTTTACTGTTATAATTGTAGAGATTACTCCATGTTCTTAATATACTTCAACTGCGTTCTAACGATCAATCACCAATTAAATTATTTATTTAATCCACGCATACTGTTTCATACATCCATGCCTTTTTATTTCATTCTCAAAAGATCAAACGTGGATTGATCTCTGGGATGGTACTTATAGCACTACTCATTTGTAACCCACACTTTCTTGAGGAGGAGATTAATTACTTTAAACAATATCCTGTCAAATTGCGCTTTCATGTTTTTTGTCTGTTAGTTTGTAACGATATATTGTAATATATAAACGCATTTCTTGTAACATTAGTCAACATTGACTCTGAAGATTTTACTTGCTCTATCAAAACGCGTCATTGTAATAAATGACTGTGGAAAGTGTATTAATTTACTGTTACCTTCCTCAAGAAACAAATCTCTAGTTTTCAAGGAATTGAGGGAGCTTATTTATGAGTTGAATCAAGAAGAGGATGCAAGTATACGACAAATATATATATATATATATATATATATATATATATATATATATATATATATATATATATATATATATATGTTTCAGTAGGTAATATTCTGTACATGCGTGTGGTCTAGCGATAGTTCTTTCTTTTCTTATCATAGTAAACTCAGTTGTACATTTTATGTGAAGGAAGCAAGGCCATGGCTAAATTCAATCCTGCAGAAATTTGAAAAGGTAAGCTGTGCTCCGAATAGTAATGCTCGAAACTCCAATGCTAAAATCTCCGAGGTCTTGAATGTCAATCTGATGACGGTGTGGGGGGATCAGGAAAAGGTTAGATGCGTCAGGCTGTGATTAAGAGGGTACGGCGGCTCAGAAACCTGAGTCAGGGCATTTTATACAAAAGAACTCCGAAATTTGTCACGGAGATCAAGGCCATCATTGACAAACATCCAAGCATGCCAATAAAGTCCATAACCATTGACAAGGTACTATTTAACACTTTCCTTAGGTAAGTATTGCGTGAAGGCATCCACTACTACTCATACATCTTGAGATAGGGTCAGTTTCTGTCGCAGAAAATGAAGCACACGCGGAAGGAACGTCCTGCGAAGCTAGTGAACAAATTGAAGCAGTCCCTCAAGCCTGGGATGCTTTGGTTCTTCCTGGACGAAAAGTATTTGTTGTACCTGGACCAGATGGTGAACTCGCTAAACAACCGCTGGATTGGTATGTCCGCCAGAGATGTTCTGAGCGTCATGAAGAGCAGGTTCTCAGTCCAAATCATGATGTTTGCGGTGGTCAGTAGCGAGGGAAACATTATGCCTCAGTTTATCTTACCGGAGGACCCGTAGACAAAATACAGAAGGAATTATCAAGTCTCTGGATCCAGGAGATGTCAGCTTGAATAGCGTGCGTGTGGCCCTCGGACTCTGTCCCATGTCATAAAAGCAATAGGACACACTCTTGAGTGTCAGACAATTTCTTTGACCATATCACTCAGAACATCTGGCCTCTCAACTTCTCAGACTGCAACACCCTTGACTATATGGATGCGGCGTGGTTGAGAGAAACACTAACAAATTTCCGTGCACTACCAAGGTGGAGCTTAGGACTTGTTTTACCACAGTTTTCATTTACTTAAACAACGGGCCATTGAGAAGGCCTGAGGCCGGTTTCAAGTCCGTCTGGAAGCCGTAGTTGACGCCGACGGCGATTTAATTGAAGAAAATGAATAGTACAATCATTTTATTCTTTAACATGTAATTTTGGTATATATCTCCGTATAAATCATGAACTATCTGTGTTATTGAAATTAGGTGGCAAATTACCCAACACACCATATATATATATATATATATATATATATATATATATATATATATATATATATATATATATATATATAGAGAGAGAGAGAGAGAGAGAGAGAGAGAGAGAGAGAGAGAGAGATCCATGTAACAAAAGTTGCACACACTCATGTACTCGTTCTTTCCCATACTCACGCTCTGACAGGACCGATTTGATCTATCCTTTTCCATTTCCCTTCCTTTTGGTCAACAAACTTCGTTTCCAGAGAACTGTTATCTGACCATTTTCATTCCAGTTGTTTATTAACGCCAGTCTCTAACATTGAAATCCTATTTCTCAAACTCTGTTATCTTTTTTCAGTCTATCTATAATATATCTTTAATAGACAATCTCAATTCTTTCTCTCGCTCTCTTTCTCTCTCTCTCTCGAACAAACATTGATTTCAAACATAAAACCCCATTGGTCAAGCAAAAATTCTCTACACATATAAAACAAGCATATATTATTCACAAGGATCAGATACCCATTATTCACACATTCGATCACATCACTACGTCCTGGTCACCGTGATCCATCCACCTTGGTGGATAAGATTCACACTTCAGGATTAAATCTCAAGTTCAAAATAAAGTTATTTTTCATCAAGTTGTTTATAAAAATCCAAATACAAACTCATTTGGTGGACACTCTCAAGAACGAAATCATATACCAGAGAAGGATTATTTGTTCCAACTCGGAACTGTTGACCCACGCCACAATCAATCTATCAACTCTTTCTCCAACAATCAAGGCATCAAGTGACTTATCTCGCCACAAGTGGTGACACCCGGAGTCTATCTCATCATCTTACGAAGCCATCAAATTTCTGAAGTCATCATCGAATTCTCTTAAAGAACTACAACCATCTAGTTAAAATTCGAATTGAAAGTTTGCTCTACTATTTCGTTCATCATATAATTTATTTAGGTTAACTAATTATTTTTCAAACTAACTGTATTCACGTTTACTCTCTTATCATCATCACTAACTCTATAATTTAAGAAGGGTTTTTTGAGTATTTGAACTATAATTTCATCTTAGTTTGATTATGAATTATGTTTTTTTTATCAAAGTTATTTCTAATAATTCTTTTATAGTATCAAAAAACAAAATAGTAAAGTTTAGAAAATTTATAAAAATTTAACCATGGCTGCTTTTTTTTAGATTTTAAATTTTAATCTTAGTAGCGAAGCGCAAGCTTCCCCCGTAGGGGCGAGTAGCGAAGCCGTTGCCTGGTTGTATCATTAAAAAAAAATGTGTGCACTCAATCGACTTATGATTGTTTGCCTACGTTCACAATGAATTGATACACACGCGTTTAAGCGACCTACAGCTGGGCAAAATAATTTGACCTAATTATTTTGTATAAATATTTAATCATTATTTTTCCATAATAATATTTGATGTTTCGAATTAACATTTAGTTCACAAGAACTAATGTCATCTATACTGATTTATTATTTTAACCAACAAATTAGTGTTATCATGTAAATAACGTCTTAATAATTATTATGCACTCTTTACAACTTTGACAGAAATATTCTCTACAAATATTTTTAATAATTGTTTAACTTCAATAATATTTGATGTATTGAATTAAGATTTAGTCCACAAGAACTAATGTCATTTTATACTCGTGTATTATTTTAACCCGCGTATTATTGTACATCTTACCCCTTATTTTATTTATTAATACCATGGCAATAAATCTTCATTATTGTATTTTACCCAGGTGATTAATTCCGATTGAATTATGTCATTTTTTTATTTGAATGTTCTTAATTATTGTTATTTTCATCTGATTTCCTAATTTTTATATTTTTATATGTAACCACACAAATGTAACTACATTTGCTAATTGAGAGGGCTGGGTGTTTGTAGAGATCCATGTACACAAAAGTTACACACACTCATGTACTCGTTCTTTCCCGCACTCATGTGTTCTGACAGGACAGATTTTATCTCGCCATGGTTGCTTTATCTTCCTTTAAGGCAACAAACTTCGTTTACAGAAAAGGATACCCTCAATAACGCTATAGGAAACAAAATATTTAAACTTATTAATTAATTCATAATAACCAGTTTTCACAAGAAAACTAATGTTTCTCTTATTCTGCATTCAGTGCAGTATGGAAGACGCTATTGACAATTGAAACTTACAATCAAAACATGTTTTTGCAACTCCGTAGAGTTAATTGACTGCTTCCAGAATCGGTTAAAGTTGGACTTTTGTCAAACGACATTTATACCCGACTTATAACATTGCTATAGGTACGAACATTACATGTTAATACATATTAATAGTTAGAGAGTCCTTGAGAATAGCTTATGATTAAGTGAAACGCGCGAATAGCGTTTGCTGAAATAAATACTAATCTATCCATTTCAAAACTAAATTTAGACTTACGAGTCTGTAACACCGTAAAAAAGGAGAGGTACACAATCAGATAGGATATAAACCCTTTATACCGTAAAAAAAGATAGAAAAGTTACCGAAATGAAAGAATCATATACAAAAAATACGACTAATAAAATAATACCAAAAATATGATCTAAAAATCACCAATTGTGACTAGTAACTACGTATCCATAGCAATCAAAACTTCGTCCGGATCTTGCTTGCGACCTCGCGTTTTCACCTCATTAAAGTTAATTAGAACATGGAAAATTTTGAGTGCATGGACAATTTTGAAATTCTTTGTATATACTAGTAAAGTTAAGTGGGGGTAATAGAGTGGTACGACCAGAAAATAACGGATGAGTAAACATAACCGTGGCCTGCGTTTCAAAACTGTTTCTTCAAAGGTTATTCAACTGATTTAGAATCATTTTTGGATGCTGAATTTAAGAATAAAATTAGTTTTCTTTGGTCAGGTCTGGTTTCTAAGATATGCTCGATCTATATTAGAACGTATATTCCAAAATAATGCTACCATCCAACCGTTTCCTACTTCTGTTTTGTCACATCTAGTGATGAGTAACTATACATAACCTATTTTATTCATCTTTTCAGGTCTAAATTTGCATTAAAATGGATTGTAAGTGTAATAATCATTCGGATAGGTTTTGTTACATCTGCGGACATGTCGCATTTCGAGACCGTCAAGTAAAAATTTCAGATTTTGTGAAAAAGGCATAGCATGCTTACTTTGAAGTAAAACTAGGGGACCAGGATAAACCATTTGCTCCCCATATTTGCTGTAAAACATGTGTATGTAAGATTTACGGGATTGGAGTAAAAAGAAAAGAAAGAGTATGCCATTTGGTGTCCCAATGGTATGAAAGGAAGGCAAAGATTACGTCACCGACTGCTACTTCAGCATGAACAATTCAAAAGGCATCAATCGCAACACCAATCACCATGTTCAATACCCCATTTTTCCTTCTGCTATGAAACCAGTCCCACATGCCCCCATCTTCCTGTTCCTGAGCCTAATTTTACCATGGGTACTAGCTCTTTGTCCAAGGCTAGTGTCACTATCGATACAACTGAGTTTGATGCATACAAGCCAGAAGAGGGCGACCAACTAGTACCATTTGCACAAGCCGAACCCAACGACCTGATACAAGACCTGAACCTTTCCAAAGAATCTGCTCAGCTATTGGATTCACGTCCTCAAAAGAAATGTATGCTGGTACATTCTATTAGTATCGGGACCGCGAGAAAGAATTTAGGAAATTTTCACGTTTAATGAAGCCTCTTTACTGGTCTACTGTAATAACATTGCTAACCTGCTCAACTTAATGGGCCTAAAGTATGATGCTTTGGAATGAAGACTTTTCATGGGCTCATGTTACAGAACAGAAGTCTCAATACAGTTATTCTTTATAACAGCAATATGTTTCCATCGATCCCTGTTGCAAACTCAGTTGCAATGAAAGAAACCTGCAACAACATGGATCATCTGTTGTCTACTTTCAACTACCAGGAACACAAATGACTGATCTCTGGAGATCTTAAAGTTGTTTGACTCATCCTAGGCCTTGAAGGTGGGTACGCAAAATAGCCATGCTTTATGTGCCTGTGAGACAGTCGGGCTGACGACCAGCATTATATCAGGTAAGACTTGCCGTCAAGATAAGGATCAGAACCCGGTTTACACAACATTCTATCCACTCTCTGGTTGAACCAAGCAAGATATTGCTTCCACCCCTGCCCATCAAACTAGGTTTGATGAAGAACTTTGTCAAGGTAATTGACAGAAAAGATAGAGGATTTTCTTTCCTTCCTCAGAAGTTTAAATGAGTCAGCATGGGAAAACTAAAAGCAGGTGTATTTGATGAGCCTCAAAACAGGGAGCTCATCAAGGACAACAGTTTTGATGAAACACTGAATTCTGCTGAACTCTGCTTGGTTTTCTCTTAAGTCAGTCATTGTAAATTTACTTGTCAACCACAGAAGTCCTTAGTATGAGAAGGCGGTTGATGACTTAATGGAGAATTTCAGCAAACTTGGCGCGCGTATGTCAGTGAAAATGCAATTCCTTCAGTCCAACCTGAATTATTTTTCCGAGAATTGTGAAGACTTCATTGAGAAACAGGGTAAGCGCTTTAAACAGGATATCCGAGTGATGTAGGAATGCTACCAAGGGCGTTGGAATGTCAATTTTCTGGCTGACTACTGCTGGTGCCTGAAAAGGGATTTGGTGTCTGTTAGGCACAATCGAAAGTCCCTGAAGAGATAATTCATCCATAAGGTAGCTTTTGTTTGTATGTTGGGCACTTCTTAGTATTAATGAGAACATTCTGTAAACCTTATGCGTATAAATCAGTTCAAAATTTACAATTGTGTTTACATTCGCCTCCAAATAGATCTGAATATTGGAATTTTTGGCACTTGCTTATACCTCAAAAACTTGATCTGATTAGATAAAATGAGCATGATTTTCGCATCCAGCACAAAAACTGGCCTAAAATAAGATATTATGTGTTAAAACTTGAAAACAGAGCAGACCATTGTAATATAAAAGTAGAAGGGTGGAAGAGTAGAGACGACAAAAAAATGTGCTCACGTAGAGCATAGCATTAATAGATCGTCTAAATTAATAAAATGAAGGAAGACAACTATAATAACAAGTGGTTTTTATATGACCCCCTCTGGAGCTAAGTCCTCACCGTACACATGCTTTGAACCAGATAAAAAAATGCCATCGATGTTTTGCCCACCGGTGAAAGATTGGGAAGACACTAAAGAAGAAAAATTTGGAAAATTACAAAGCCTACAGAGACTGTGAACTGGAAAAAGGGGTCGATATCTTATCTCATTTAAAAAGTTTTAATCTTTTTATAATGTTTCTTACATTGAACTTCTAATTTACGAACCATCTTTTTCGCATTGAAATCGAGTTTTTTTTAATGTGAAAAAGGTATTCCGTAAATCAGAAGTGAAATGTAAGAAACACATCGTAGAACTCGTCAAAGTACTCACGCCATATATATTAACTACCGCAGTGCTCACAATACCCTGCCATTCTGGTCTTTGATGTTCACATATATTTTCCTCCTTGTTTTCTCGCCTTTCTCACTTCCAGGATAACTTCACGTTCCCATCACAATCCTTATTCATCTTCCAGCCAAATGCTTCCTATGTGGTTTTTCTATTTTGATTAATCACCTATTCACTTTTCATATCGATTGCTTGTATGCATTCATCCACATCTCCCGGACATTCTTATATGCGGTATTATATATCGGCAAGTACTTATCTCTAATGCTTTCCAATGGATGTTTCACATCATCAGTTCACTTTTTAGCTTTCTACTTTGCTTTTCCAAGTCTAGCATAGCTACATACAACACTTACACTACCCTCTATCCATTCATTAAGACATTCCACATATCATCTATTCCCATATTCACCTGTACTACCTCTCTCCTACCCTCAGGCATCCTCACATACTCTTCCCTCTCTCTCTCTCTCTTGCTTTCGATTCTCCCTTCCTTTCATCCTTTCTCACGTATTCTCATCCATACATAAACAAATTTATCCTCACGCAGTAAAATCATGCAATTGGATTGTTACATACACTATTATACATCTTTTAGCTTTCACACCAATTACATATACTTTCTTACTAGAAATATATGAACCATACCCTTACATTTATCCTATACTCCTTTACCCATACCTAGGAATTCTAGAAAAGGCCGAAATCCCCCCTTTACTTTAGAATAAGGCCGGAGTAGGAAGAATTACGCGCCATTCTGATCTTGGTCGCCTCAATTAGTCTCCTTCTGTAAATAAAAAGTTTTCTAGGTTGTCCTAGATCGTTGGAGGCTAGTAACGATATATCTTAAACACTGGTAATGCTAGGAAGGCTAGGAAATCTACTCTTCCTTAGAAATGAGGGGCAGGAGCAGGTGGTTGTGGGCCGAAATCACCCCTTTACTTTAGAATAAGGCTGGAGTAGGAAGAATTACGCGCCATTCTGATCTTGGTCACCTCAATTAGTCTCCTTCTGTAAATAAAAAGTTTTCTAGGTTGTCCTAGATCGTTGGAGGCTAGTAACGATATATCTTGAACACTGGTAATGCTAGGAAGGCTAGGAAATCTACTCTTCCTTAGAAATGAGGGGCAGGAGCAGGTGGTTGTGGGCCGAAATCACCCCTTTACTTTAGAATAAGGCCAGAGTAGGAAGAATTACGCGCCATTCTGATCTTGGTCACCTCAATTAGTCTTCTTCTGTAAATAAAAAGTTTTCTAGGTTGTCCTAGATCGTTGGAGGAGAGTTACGATATATCTTGAACACTGGTAATGCTAGGAAGGCTAGGAAATCTACTCTTCTTCAGAAATGTGCGGCAGGAGCAGGTGGTTGTGGGCCCTTCCGGTCTCTGTTACTCCTTGCAGTCTCCTATTTGAAATACTTAGACTTGCAACCTTTCATAATTTTTATTTTAACAATTTCACCTCTTTTCATATTTCCAATACCACAATAAGGTTTATGTATAGTAGCCTAAAGCTTCATTTTGATTTATATCACTTCTCACTCGTTTTATATGCATTTCTTTCAATACATATCTTCTTTTATTTCATTTACATATATTCCCCTTTAATCAATTTATTATACATTTTCATTCTATCTCTATCTCTACTCGAATTTTAGTTGATTCCTATCCCTTTTACTTGATTTATATCAATTTTTACTCGATTTATATCCCATTTTACTTAACTTCAGTTAGAATAACATGGCAGCACTTTAAATTTAGACCCCGCAGTGATATCATGGAATTCATCAAATTTGAAGCAAGGAAAAACATCAAATTTCTGGTCAAACTTTGTTAACGGAATAATGAGCTTATTGATGCATTGATCAAAGTTTATGGAGACAGTGTTTTCCGAAAGTCTACTCTTTATAAATGGATAAATTGGCTTTCTGATAGAAGAAGTGAAGTTGAAGAGGCCATTCGCAGTGGCAGACCGTCAACATCAACAAGGGAAGAAAACATTAATCGTGTGCGGACATTAATTGAGTAGAACCGTGGATTAACAGTGTAAATTATAGCAGACACATTGAACATCTTGGAAAATTCAGTTTATTCGATCTTGACCGACGTACTGAAGTTCAGTATTCTTTCCGCTAGATGGGTGCCAAAATTGTTTCGCAAAGATCAGCTAGAGAAGAAAGCTACTCGTTCAATGCAAATTTTGAACAAGTAGGAAGAAGATCTCGAGGATTTTTTTTTTTTTGCAAATAACGATTACCAGGGATGAAATTTGGATTTAGAAGTATGATTCGGTAGAAAAAAGCAGTCTAAGCTATGGTTACAAAGAGGTAGAAGAGGCCCCGTTAAAGCAAATCCTGAACGATCTGGAGGAAAGGTAATGGACTCTGTTTTGAGGGGGATTGCGAATGCCTGATACTTGTTGACTCTCTCAAAGAGAAAAGAACTACCAATGCTACGTACTACGAAATGCTTAGACTAAACTTCATAAGGGTCTAGTGGGAAGGGTCCCGGAAACTTTTACAGAAGATTCTTCTTTCATCATGATAAGGCCTCTGCTTTTTCTGCTTCTTTCACAAAGTCAAATTGGCAGAATTTCGTTGGGGGTTGATCTCATACACCACAAACAGTCATGATATAGCTTCATCCAACTTTCCTTTACTCCCAAACCTTAAAACAAAGCATGAAAGACACTCGTTTATCTTCTTTTGATAATGTTAGGGGATCATTTTTACCTTGGTTTAATTCTCAGAAACCACAGTTTCACAGAAATGGTTTAAAAAAATGCGAGCGCTTACAAAAGCGTTTGGATCTCAATAAAACTTATGTCGAAAAATTAAATTTAGATTTCTTTTTCTTCTAATTTTATTGCAATTTTTCTACGATCTCTTGGAAGATCCACTCCTATTTCCCGTTTTAATCGATTTATATTCCCCTTTATCATTACTCAATTTATATCCATTTTTACTCGATTTGTATCTCGTTTTACTTAATTTATATAATTTTTACTCGATTCTTATCCCTTTTTAACTCGCTTATATCCTTTTTCCTTTTACTTATCTTTCCACTTTGATCTTCTGTTCTAACGTCTTTTGCTTTATTGGATTTGCTGCGAGAGGGTGTTAGGGGGTTCTCAGGGCCCTGATTCTGTCACCTTTAATGCTGAAATACTGTACAAAATATATTTCCTAAGTCTTAGACGAATATTTGGTTAATGTTTGCTGTACAGTTCATTATTTGAGGGAAATGTTATTCTCTTATGTTTTTTATTGCATTATTTTCTATCCAGACAATGCGACACTTTAGTTACACCATTCTGTTTTAAATATTTGGCCGTGTAATATATTTTTATTGTTGTCACTTTCCACTTTCCTCAACTTTCTTCTCTTTGACGCCTTCTTCACTTAATTTTTTTATATCTTTCTTCTGGTTCCATTTTTACCTTCACTCGTTTCACCATTTTCTCCCCACACTATTTCAGTATTCTCTTCAACTTGTTTCTCTCATTTCTTCTCTCATTTCTTCTCTAGGTTCACCTATTTTCTTTTACCTACTATTTACTACCTTCATTCTTCCTTTCATATTTTACACCATCAGCAGCTTATTTTATGTATTTGTATGTTTAATCCCTTCTATTCTTTTCTTTTCTTTTATTTTCACAGTTCTTCCTTTTTCTTATCTTCGCCAGATTCATCTTATGGCTTCGTTTTGACACTTTTATACCCTCACTCCACCAACATACATTGTACCATAACTAGTTCCTTTTCGGTATTTACATTTCTAATCTACTTTACTCTTCTTCTTTTCAGGTTCTTCTCCTTCCTCTTCGCCAACAACAGCGTCCACCTCAGCTGTCTTTGCCACGGCTGCCTTTTCAAAGAATAAATCAAAATTTATTATCATAAAATAAAATTCGGTTCATATTTGCGACCAACAAATATAACAAATAGAAGATTTCATCTGCCATCTGAGCTCTCCTGAGACCACCTGAACTAATTCAGTAAGGATTCTTTTTTGGGGGGGGGGGGGGCAAAAAACAACATTTGGCTTTTGTGTTCAAAAACTTCAGTCCTTAGTCGAAAAAAGAATTTGCACCGAAAAAAAAGCAGAAAATGAAAGTCGAAATTATTTTTCTGTTGAAATTATGCTTTTAAAATGTTATATTTTCCTATATTCTTAAGAAGTTATATTTTCCTATATTTGGTATATTCAGAATAGAAAACAAAATTGGACCTTCTTGAGTTTGGAATCCCAATTGTTTTGGGGTCCCCTAACCCAGATAAAAACCGAAGATGAGAAAGAAAAAGATAATAAATTTTGGGGGGGGTGTTTGTGTGTGTGGGGGGGGAGGGGGGTCCTGTATATCCTTTTAAGCGGATTCTTTGATTTTTTTTGTCTGGGAGACCGTTATTTCATTTTGGAAGACGAGAGGCAGAAACTATCCCAATTTTATCCATTTGGGAAAAACATTAGAATGTCTTTTTTTTGTAAATACAAGATTGGAATCAAGTGTAACCAGTGAGAGAATTTTCAAAGAAAAAATAAGAAGAAGGTTGATTATATAATAAAAAATAAATGGATAAAGATAAAGAACAAGAATAGCTAATATAACGAATATAAAGAATACAAAAATAAAGGCGGCAGGTAGAACGTTATAAACGTACAGTAATAAATTCGCACTGCGGGTCTGGACTACGAACGTCGTGTTCCCTGGAATCAGCCTTAACTTATAAGTCTCTTAATTTATAAAATATAACAATACTCCTACTACCGAGTGTTTTAAATAAACCAAAACCAACGAGGGCATCTGAACCAGAAAGATTTTGACTTGAACTTATTATTACTTTAAAGATATAAGCATAATAAAAGGGGTAGAGTGTCTTAATTGCTATTCAATTTGTACCCGTTTCTTTCCTTCATTTTGATCATCCCATTTTCTTTCCTGGACATTGAAGGAATGTTAGGACATCCCATACTAGTTCTTTTTCTTCTACTATTATTCCTTCCCCATCCACTTTGTTCTTTTCTTTTCACGTTTGGCATCGAAAGAATGATCAAAAAGGCTTTTTTCGTTGTTGTTCTGCGTCCTCTTCATATAATTTGAAAAGAAAAAAGATAAAGAACATTGCATAAAATTGAAAACGCGAGCCTGTTTCTATAGTTACGTTCAGAGTAAACAAGGTCTGCTGACCTTAGTTGCGTGATCTCACTTATTCTAATTTATGACTTTACGACCTTCAAAACTTTCAATAATCCCGGACACACTTGGGAGGTTCTTGGCAATTATGTCATTCGAAAGAGAATGTAAAAAAACATAATTTTTTTCAAATTTCGTTAGAATTGTCCTAGTTGTTATGAAGGTATTGTCAAATAATTCCTCGGCTAACCTTGGGAAGACTTTGGCAATTACATATATCATTCTAAAGAGAATGTAAAACAACATATGGGTTCCAAATTTCGTTAGAATCATCCTAGTTGTTATGAAGGTATTGTCAAATTAATTCCCTGGCTAACCTTGGGAAGACTATGACAATTATAGCATTCGAAAGAGAATGTAAAACAACATAAGGGTTTCAAATTTCGTTAGAATCGGCCTATTTGTTATGAATTTATTGCCAAATAATTCTCCGGCTAATCTTGGGAAGACTTTGGCAATTATATCATTCGAAAGAAAATGTTGAAAAAATTAAGAGTTTCAAATTTCGTTAGAATCGGCCGAATACTTGTGATGTTATTGCCAAATAATTCCCCAGCTAACCTTGGGAAGACTTTGGCGAATATATCATTCGAAAGAGAATGTAAAATAACATAAGGCTTTTAAATTTCGTTAGAATCGAGTAAATAGTTACAATATTATTCAAAAAAATGAAAGCAAAACGGGAGCCGACCGACATACTGAGAAATAAAGTCGCAAGCGACTAAGAGCACGCGACTAAAAAAAAACAATAGAGAGTATAGGATCGAATAGGAGTAAAGAGGTTTCATACTACGAACTTTCTGTTTAGACAGTCCAAAACTTATAATAAATATTTTAAACGAGCATTTCCTAATTGGTTTTACTGTTGATTTGTCATATCTATCCTCACTAAGCAAATAAATCGATTTAAAGAAACCAACAACTCTCTCCGATTGGCGAGTAAAAGAAGGCGAAATAATTACATTTACAAAAAGATGAACTGATGAAAGGCACCAGTGCCTGACTGCGTCTACACGACACATCTAAAGGAGTGAAATCTCTGTGTAAGATTCTTAACCGGTCATTTAGGGACATGGTAGTTTCCAACAGAATTCAAAAGAACTCATAACACGCTAATCTATCTTCCTCTTAGTTTAGCTTCAATTATTGGTAAAATTTAGAAATCACTTATTAGAAATAAGAAAGTTGGTTATTTGGACTTAAATAACCGAATTAAGGACACACAATGTGCATTTCAGCGAGGACATCCGGTTTAATTGTATTTTTTATTAAAAAGATCAATATAAACGAAGATCACAAAATATGAGGTTTTTATGGAAAATTAAAGCGCGAGGAATAAGAAGCCAAATTCTTATGGGGATAGAAAACTGGATCTCAAATCGTTCAAGGCACCTTATTGTTACTAATGTGTTTTAGCGTAGTGCAGTTGTCTTTAACTACATTATATCCGCATGATTCATTAGTGTAATAGTAAATAATTGTATTTCTGTAGCCCAAGACTATGTAAGAAAGATAAATAAATAAAACAAAAGCATGATTGCAGTCTTGGAACATTCAGATTAGTGTGTAGCAGCAGTTTTCAGCCAAACAGTAGAGCAAACCATGTAATTCGATCTTCTTTAAATTGCATAATTTAAATCCTAATATGTTTTGTCAACTGATGCATCTACATTTACTGAATGTTTCTTCCTTCTCTACTCTACCTCAAGTAGATCCTACGGTCTTAGTTGGTTTTCATTCTTCGTCTACTTATTATTATTATTATTCAAGTCCCATCCAATTTGTTCTTTTCCTTTCTTGCTTGGCTTTATAGGACTTTTACGGTCT